>OY744518.1:202026600-202056600 GCA_963556195.1 Sepiola atlantica
AATGTCGACGAGTTGAAAGCAAAAAGGCAAAAAAAGGCGGGAAAACCTTCCACGCTTATTTGTTATTGTTGATATTTATTTTTCTGGGATCACCTAAGTTAAGCGATGTTTAGCCAGGTCAATACTTAGATGGGTTAGCATTTCGGAATGTCTGGTGCCGGCAGTTTGTAGGTGGGGATCACTTTAATAGAATAACTGTTACTAATATCCTTAACAAGGTTTTAATCCACATTTCCTCCGTCAAGCTATGGCTTAAATAATAGCATAAACAAGACTTTCAAGCCTTGGTTGGCAACTTGTCTAGGAGAAGAAAACCTAGAAAAAACACTAATCTTTTTCTGCTCATTCCACTCTGGGAGTGTTTCCGGTCAATGGACATTTTGTTGATACACTGCCCCTAACCCTTACCTTAAGACAAACACTAACACAAGCCAGATGAAAACAGGAGGTAATGCCTGGGAAAATGGTCTCATGACAACAGAACAAATACTACATCCTCCTCAAAAGGGGAGGTAATGTCTGAGAAATAGTATCATGAAGAATGAACATATAGTACATTTCTCTCCACTCAAACGAGAAGGTAGTGCTTGGAGGATGGTATAATGACAAAAAGAACGAACAGATACTACAGGGAAAATATCAGATGGCGATCATTAAACAGAAAATTTGGGTTAGAATATATTAAGGCCAAAAGTCACTAAAGGATAAGGGTTAATGAGACAGGATGAGTGTGAGACAAATTCCGATTAATTTTTGGGTTCTCGCATTGTATCAATTTCATGCCCACTCCTAGTTGTGTTTATCCTGGCTAGTTCCTCTCTCTTCTTCCCTCTTATCGCCTTTTACCCCTCCGCCTACCGCCTCTCTTGTATGAACTGCGTTTTATAACAAGCAGTTCCGCGATAATGTGTTCCACAGGCCGAAAACACTTTTAGTCCTTTTAGTATTACATAACGCAAAAAAGGGTTGATATGCTGTACCACAAGCATACATATACACTTATGATACCCCTACCATATTTTATTAAAGTAAGTGAAGTTCATATGTCTGTAAAGTTATGCATGATGCTATCAGCGGGTCAAGGGGGGGGATTCCTTCGAAGTCATGAGTATGCTTAAAGGTCACGAAGATAACGGAGAGTATAAAAAAGCCTTGGCATTTCTGCTGAGGATGATCACTTCCCTCCGGTACCAATCATGGGGGAGGGTAGGGAGCCGGCAATTTTTGGCGGCGTCGGCGGCAATGTCAAGTGTCCTCAAATGCTGCCTCATAATTTCGATCAAATGTCTTGGGGCGATACAAAGGTCGAAACTATGTAGATTAGATCATGGATAGATAGAACAATATATATATATATATATATATATATATATATATATATATATATATATATATATATATATATATATATATATATTTATATATATATAATGAGCATTGATACATGAATAAATCGTCAAGAAACGAGATATTTGAGCGGTTGATATAGTTATTTGTGGTGGCCGCGTGCGTTAAGGCGTCGGAATTTGAGTTAAAAACAAGACTCTTGTTCCGGGCTTTAAAATCCTGCGACCGGTTTGAATAATTATCTCTAAACTGACGATTCCGGACAGATTAAACGTATACTATGTAGTTAAGCAAATATTTATAATTATATATATATATATATATATATATATATATATATATATATATATATATATATATATATATATATATAACATGGACGGCGGCACCGGGGGAGCAGGGGTGGCTCAAGCCCCCCCCCCACACACACACACTTTTTGACTTGGCGCCCCCAATTTACGGTCATCAATAATGAAATTATATATGCATGTGTTTAACCGCCCCCCACTTTTTAGGAGAGCCCCCCCCCCCACACACACACACTTTTTATCTGTCCGGCCGGTCCTGTATGTTATTTTCTGGTCCAAATGAATATATATATATATATATATATATATATATATATATATAAACTTATAAATATTTGTTCATCTACATATATGTAATATGGATTAGGTTCCCAACCCCATCACGTATTTGAACATTTTCTTCTGCCCTAAGGTCGGATACTTTTTAGACAGGCCTCGTAACACACGAACAACAAAAAATTACTTCACAATTATATAGATAACATGTATATCTTCAATGGGTCATAATTTCGTTAGCCTACACTAAGTATTTTTTGAATAACTACCATTTTAAATAAAATTGTTCAAAATTTCTGTGTCCAAAAGTTAAGGGCTAACACGATTGCGGCTTTTGTCCTTGCTGTGAATGGCTGAAATTACCAACTAACTAGTATTTGGTAAACAAACCCTTGCCATTTATGACTTCTTGACACCTCTTGGCACAGGAATCCACCAACTTCTTGCAAAACGCTGGCGTTATCGCACTCCATTCAGCATGTAAGCACTGCCAGAGTTCTTCTTGATTTTTTGGGCACTGAAGTTGAGCACGTTCACCAACTATTTTCCAGATATTCTCAATAGGATTAAGATCTGGACTCTGAGGGGGCCAACGCATCGTTTCAACTTCTTCCTCGTCTAAAAATGTTTTTACTTTCTTAGCAGTATGACAAGGAGCGTTATCCTGCATGAAAATTGCAGGTTGATAGAGCGACGACCGAAGACTAGGAACTGCATGCTGCCGTAGAATCTGCTTATAAACTTCTGCATTTATTCTACCTTGCAGACGAATCAGTGGTCCACAGCCTGCAGCTGACATAACGCCCCAAACCATTACACTTCCTCCTCCAAATTTCACAGTTTTTTTCACGCACTTAACCTCCAATCTCTCACCAGTTCTTCGCCGGACATACGTGTTGCCATCAGATCCGATAATGTTAAACTTCGATTCATCACTAAAGTGCACACAGGACCAGTTTTCGGTTGTCCACACAACGTGTTCTTGATCAAAAGCGAGGCGGAGTTTCTGATTCTTTTTGGAGATAAGAGGCTTCCTTGCTGGCACTCGAGATTGCAATCCAGAAGTGTGCAACCGGCGTGTAACAGTTTGCCGAGACGCTTGAACAATAGACCTTTGCTTTAGTTCTCGAGATATTTTAGCAGCAGTGTTAAATCTGTCTTTAAGTGACATTTTGACAATAAGACGATCCTGTCGAGCAGTTGTGCTTCGAGGTCTACCAGATTTTGGGGCAGCTGCCACTGATCCTGACTGCTTGAAATGTGCCACAATACGCTTTACTACACTAGGAGACCTTCCTACGGTGTCAACAATCTCAGAAGTTTTCTTGCCATTACTATGAAGATGAATAATGAGCTGTTTTTCTTCGACAGAAACGGGACGACGTTGTTTTGCTGCCATGTTGTACTAGTGCGATACAAACACTCATTTCTTTTACCCAATTACAATAATTTTAATGTTCTTTAGTAAAAATTTGAAGTAGGATTATTCATAGTACCTGTCTGACAGCGAAACGACGTGTGTCGACTTCAGAATGAAGATGGACGTTTCTCTCTCTTTTTATAGGAGAGCGAAGTCCACAAATGTAAAGTTATGAGCCAGGGGCGATAACTCTTACCCGTTGGAAACTCCACTTATGTAAAGTATGTTCAGGGGCGATAACTCCTGTCCACCTATACAGTACCTTACTGTTATAATAATTAAAGAGTATACCGCCTAGCCCTTAACTTTTGGACCACGAGAATTTGGACAAACTTTTGTGTTATTGGTCATAACTTCAAAAATATCCAACGGATGCTTATGAAATTTAGGCGAGACATGAGTGATGAGTATATCTATAAGTATATATGCATATTAAGTATTTTAAATGAACGGTTTTTCTTAAAAAGTACTTAAACTTGTCTTGAAACTACTAGCCCTTAACTTTTGGACGCTACTGTATATATATATTAGTACTTCATGTATTCACATAAAATATTATAAGGAGATATAATTTTTTATGTGTCAGTTTTCAGTATTTACTTCAACAGTGCTCGATACGTAAGTAGAGCTAGGTAGTAAGCAATGAAAATATATATGGCAAGTAAGCTACACAGAGGCTCCCGTGTTTCATCCCCGGGGGGAATCGTCAGGCTAAATGCATTTAGCCTGACGATTCCCCCCGGGGATGAAACACGGGAGCCTCTGTGTAGCTTGATTGCCATATATATTTTCATTGCTCACTATATATATATATATATATATATATGTGTGTGTGTGTGTGTGTGTGTGTGTGTAATTACAGAAGATTAAGTCAATACCGATACCGTCGTCATTTTGTAATTTTAAAAACTAATAGTTTACATTCGAATTATCTCCCTGGAATATTAATGAACATAACATTTTTAGAAAAATGTTATTGACTTATGTTTTGTTTCATTAAATAAATTGAATTAAGTATGACAATTAATATCGACGAAACTATTGCATATATCATATGAAAACAGAACAATAAAAATAACAAATTAGTAACACCGAACATGAATTTTTTAAGAACAGTTTTCAAAAAATAGTTATGCAAATTAGGGATACAAATAGCTATCGTTTCTTGATGATTCATTCCTGTATTTAATTTGTTTTTTCTTTGCTCTCTACTATATATACAATGTTCTTGGCCTTTTGGCTAAGATCAAAGTGTAGTATCTGTTCCAATGGATACTGCACCCCATAGACTGGTATTGTCTTGGCCTCCGGGCTTGATTTACGCCGGTCTATGGGTCTGTCCTGTGCAGTTCTAGGGGATCCACCCTCCCAGGCCTCGCCTCCCCTCTTTGGGGAGGAGTAAGTTTATTGCTTACTACCTGAGGCGCCCCTACCATGGAATGCCGACGGGGCTGCCAAGGCAATTTTTAAACCCCACTTTCCCGACCCGACCTTGGGTCACATCTTACTTGTGGGAGTAAGATAAAAACTGGCCTTGTGCCTAACTCCTGGAGAGGAGTAAATCAATATTATATATACAATATTTCAAAAGACTATGTTGTATCGTTGATTTAAATAACAGTAAGCTTTTTAAATCGTTAACAAATGAAAAAATGATTTTCGCATTAATTCATTTAGACGGGTGTAGAGTGTTTATCTAAACAAGCGGTCGACCAACTGAATCACTTCCTGTCGCCTTCGCGCTTTGTCATAATCAGAAGAGAACACCTTCAATTATGATCCGTTAAACAGACAAAACATAAAAATACAAATAAAAAAAAAACGGCTATTCTTAAGATGCGTCTATTCGGTCTGTGCGTTTAACGCTGAAAATCATAGACTAACACAAACGCTACTTAAAATTCTATGATAAATGCCAGTATACTAAAATCATATGCCATTAATAGGGTTACGATGAAGATTTATATACACTAAATGTACAAAAGCAAGGAATTTCCCAACTTTTTACACTTTTATTGTCATTAAGGGTATGCGAGCACAACAGGGCTATGTATTTTACTGGTAGGACTTTTCTTCAGCGCACCTCACACACTTCATCCACTCATGCATAGAGATTTATACTGTAGTGATGTGATAATGAAATGGTTTGGTTGATATGTAGTCATACCCTTAATGACAATAAAAGTGTAAATATTTTGGAAATTTCCTTGCTTTTGTACATTTAGTGTATATGAATTTTCATCTTAACCCTATTAAGGGCATATGATTTCAGTATACTGGCATTTTTCATGGAATATCAGTACTTTTGTAAAGGCTATGCCTCAATACAATGCCTTCTCATAAGGTTTTTTGGAATTTTCTGGAAAACTAAGGTATATGGTTAACTGAAATTAAAATGCCATAAACTAGACCCAAGAACCTCTATCTCTGCCAAATATCAGCTGAATCCATCAAATAGTTGATGAGATACAGGGTGGCACATACGTACGTACGTACGTACGTACGTACGTACACACAGATAACATGCTTTCATGATTGAACTTTCTGGATCTCTGGGTTGCCTTGACTAATGATGCAGAAATTCTACACACTTATAGAACCTATCAAATAAAAATGTTGTGCAAAGTCTTAACTAATTTGGTTTATTGGTGTTTGAGTTATGATTGATCAAAGACATGAGATTTCCAGCATAGGCCATTTGTGAGGACTATTTAGGGATAGAGCACTCTCGCGCCTCCCTTGATTTACGGTGAAACTGAACCTAATATGTCGGCAAAATATGACGCCAATCTGTTGTAAACACTTGCCGGTGTTTAGCTAAAAAAAAACTAGTTTACAGAAAACAAATGTCTATTCCCCGGTTTATTTAGTTTTAATTAATTAATACTTAAAGTTAAATAGAGCGACCGAGTATAATTTGTTTTCTGAATTTTGCGGTAAAGAATAATATATTTCAATGTTTTCAGCTTTTCATTTTTATTGTAAAAATGAAATCAGTGTTTTTTTTACAAATACAGTGATTTGCGATTAACCTATGTCTTGCCAACCATCTCGGGGTTTTAATTGGATCTGCAGTTTAGACTGTTAATTCTGTCAATAAAACATTTATAAAACAAAGCTGGTATAACTTCTTCCGATATGCATTCTACTAATACTGATATAAAAAGGCGCCCGAATCGAACGGTGCGAAATTTACAGATACAATTTTTCTTCAGTTTCACGCCGGCAACAAAGTGCTGACGACACGTTGACGTCACATCCTGCCGCCATCTTGTGTGCGAAAATTCACTCGAAAGCTAAGATTAAAATAAATTTCATTTATTTTAACATCACACATTGTTATGGTTTTATATAAAAAAATAATACTATTACGAAACAATGGTTTCAAAAATATGTCTAAATACCCTTTCTAATTCAAATTAGCGCAACCTCGCCTGCAGACATTACGTGATTTTCTGACCCAGAAGTCCATTACCATCGGACGATGAGGAGAAAGAAGACAAAGAAAAAAACTCTTTGACAAGGAGAATTGTAATTCTCGAAAGTTAAGATCATTATAATAATTTTATTTATTTTAACATCACACATTGTTATGTTAAAAAAAAAAATCAGATTTATTATATTTATTGTTTACAAATCAACGATAATGATACTTGGACATTTGTTTTAGACTGTTGAAAAAACAAAACAGTTGCGCCATTGCATTGCAATGAATAGCGGATAAATGAGATTTACAATGGATGAATGCAATTTATAATTTCATTTCGTTTGGGCGCCCATTGGGCCTAGATCAAATTGTTTGACCCGGAAAAAGTGAGTTTGTAAAACCAGTTTAATATAAATAAATAAAAAGAAACAAAATTGTCTTTCTGCTCGTTATATCGCGCTCTCTATCCTTCCCCACCCCTTTCTTCCTCTGTCTCTCTTTTATATCTAATGTTTCTCTCTTTTTCACCAAGGTTATGGATTAAATAGTATTACTACTGTCGTGATATACCCATTTCTCTATAATGAATTCGTCCAATCTTCTCTTTTATAGTTGGTATGACTGGCATTTCTGATTCCATGGAACCGACTGGATTCGAACTTAGCACACCCAGGTCGTTCGTCCGCGTCGTTATCCACTTAACCACCGTCACCTCCCTGTTAGTATTATTAAATTTGATAAACAAAAAGAAAAGGAGAGAAGGGTGATAGAAACTATATAAAATCAAACTACATGAAGTGAGAGAGGGTAAGAGTAATATACAGACACTTAGTAAGAGATGGGTTCATTCGTTAGTGAGTTAATTGCAAATTACATATAATTTGGAGAATTCAAATATTTTTAACATGTCAAAGTCTATAGTGAAGCAATCCACAACTGCACCTCGACTGAACCGGCATTGTTTATGTACAGTGGCAACAGTCCAGGACAATTGGAAACAATGCCGGGATAAGCAGAGAGAGACTGACAGTATTTCTCGTTGATTAGTTTCCCAACCGAAGTTGATATTCGAGTCTATCCTACAACTAAATCCTTATCCGCAGGGTAGATATATGAATCCATACCTTTCACAGGTGTTATTAATAAAAGTGATGCAGTAGACCAGACAGAACTGAACCCGGAACGCCAAGCCCACAGTCTGGGCCCTTAACCATTACACCAAGCCATTTCCATTAATAATCTTTAAAAACACACAAGTCAGTCGTGAGACTACATACCTTCGTCTGACAGCGTAATGGTGGGTCAAATTCTGATCTGGGTCTTACTTTTCCATATTGTATGGAGTATTTTCGAAGTTATGCCATGGAGAATTTGATAACACAAAAGCTGTTAATCCGATGAGACTGAAAAATTGCATGGTGGTTATTATTATCAAAGAGCATCAAATCTATATATAGATCACATTTGAAAAAATCGGAAGTTGAAATTCCGTCAAAATTTTGACCATGGCCAAACTTTTCAAGATCAACAGTAATGACCACGGTCATAAAAGATGCGAGACTTCAATAACTACAATATGGGCCAAATAGCTAGTCTCTACGATGAACACAATCAAAGTCATCGACAAAAGTGTGACTTTCACCGTTTACGTAGATAACCGAAAATTTAACCACTTCTTAGTTATAGCCAATAATTGGACCAAGTTTGGTAACGATTGGTCAGGCGATATGGGCGCTAACCTGCACGCAAACAAACAAATATATTAACAAACTCGACCTAAAACAAAAACTACTTGACGTTGGTAATTATATAGTATACTATTACTACACTATAGTCTGAATAAAATAGTATACTATACTCTATTGTATACAGCAGAAAGACCCGACGTTGCTCGGTATTGAATTAGGATCACTATAATGTACATTTTCACTATGGTCATAACACTATATTACTTTCTTCATTTTTACTGACCCCCCCTGCTCCCGCCCCCCCCCTGATATAGTCAGAAGAAGCTGAAATGTTGGAAATCTTTCTGAATTAGTGCCTTATACATATGGTTTAATATCCCTTTAATCGGATATAATTATTTGAAGTTTTAAGGTGATATTTGTCCCTATGGATCACTTAGAGGTGGGGCCACGTAGATATCCGACACATAGAGGGTAACGTAGACATTTGAGACCACTTCCATTGTTTTCCACCGCATAATTTAATACATATGATATAACTTTGATCAAAAGGGTATATATTCCAAATTTTAAAGGAGGTTTGGTCCCAGCTCCCTTAGGTTCAGAGGGCACTTAGAGATTCGGGACTACTTCCATTGTCTTCCTCATAAAGTTTTATACATATGATTTAAATTTTATAAAAATAGGATATATTTGAAGTTTTAAGGGTGTTATGCATTCATAGTCCCCTTAGGAGTGCAATTAGTAATTCGAGATCACATTCATTGTCTTCAACTGTAAATTTTGCATAAGAATACAGTTTTAGATTTAATGTGGGTTTTCTAAACTTTCTTTCTATAGCGAACACACACACATCACATATACACACATACATACATACATACATACATACATACATACATTGAGTTTTATTTATAGAAGTTAGTAATACTTACAAAATAAAGAAGCAATGAAATAATGACGTGTATATCCAATTATTTTTCGTTTAAACCTAAGTTACTTTTGGCGGGAAAAATCACGGGTTTTTCTATTTGTCTGGTGACGTCATACTTCTGAATCTTTCTATTTTCTACTTACGTCGTGTTGGTATTTCTTTGGCAAATTATCTATGTACACATTTCAGATGACTTAGATTGTTTTTTCTTATTTTCTCCTCTCTTTTGTAGATGCGCCAAAACGTTTCTATTAGAGGTGCTGTCGGTCGGTCTAACATGCTTACATTTGAAATGAGATTGAATCATCACTAAACGCACTGATTCAATAGACGCATTTGTCTTTAAATGCATCAAATCCATCTTTTAAGTGCCTCTTTCCGTCTGAAGGTCTTTCACGCACGGTAGTCTGTCATAGTTAAGTTTCAAATAGCATTTTGGTTGCTTTGTCTCGCTTAAGTTTCAAATATAATTTTCGTCGCCTATCACATATAAATTTGAAATAGCTTTTGATGGTCTGTCATGCTTACGTTTGAGATAGAATTTTCGTTAGTCTGTCATAATTAAGTTTTAAATAACATTTTTATCGATCTTCTATGCTCTAGGTTGGAAATACAATTTTCGTTGGACTGTCAGTTTTAAGTTTGAAATAGCATTTTGGTTGCTTTGTCTCGCTTAAGTTTCAAATATAATTTTCGTGGCCTATTACGTATTAATTTGAAATAGCTTTTGATGGTCTGTCACGCTTACGTTTTAAATAGCATTTTCGGTAGTCTGTCATAATTAAGTTTTAAATAACATTTTTCTCAATCTTCTATGCTCTAGGTTGGAAATAAAATTTTCGTTGGGCTGTCAGTTTTAAGTTTGAAATAGCGTTTTTTTGGTCTGTCACGGTCTAGTTTAAAACTCCATTTTCGTTAGAGTGTTTCGTTTAATTTTTTTAATATAATTTGTCTTGGTCTGTCACGATAATATCCGTCAGAAAGGATTTCATATCAATCGAGGATGCGCCATCGGCACTAAATCCGATAAATCAGGGGTTGCCGTATCGGCCCCACGCTTCCTTCTGTCGGGGTGATGTATGGCCCGGCTCAATCCTTGAAGGTGCATCCTCCCACGCATCACCTCCTCTTTTTGATGAGGGGTTAGCCAGAATGCGCTTTCGAGAGCATTGACTCTTTCCCTCAATCCTCTGATCCTATGTCACATCTTCCTGCGGTGGGAAGTAAGTAATTACAATCATTCCGAAACACCGGGGGCTGGCTTCGATTGGTGGTTAGGTATGGTCCGTTATGTCTTAAGACGACAACCCTCCCATGCATTACCTCTTTTTCTTCAGGAAAATGATTCATCGTTGATCGCCGAAGGCGCTTCTACCGGGGAATTGTGACATATTCTATCATGGCTATTATTGTACCCAGCCAGATTAAAACATTCGGGGGAGCTGGTTTTCCCAAACTCCCGCCCTTGTGCCACATCTTGCCGCAGTGGAGAGCATGTATATAACCAGTTTACATTTGAAATATCACTTTCATCGAACATCGCGCAGATCGAACGGACGCATCTTACCAGTATCCGTTCTCATTTAAGTTAATCATATTTTGGGTCATAAAACCAAAGCCGCAATGCAGGTTAAGGTGATATTTTGAAACCGGTTTTTCGGCATTTGGCGCCATTTTCAGCAGACAACAGACACGTGGCACCCAGCGGAAATATCGACGAATAACTTTTTTTCTTTTTCTTCGCCGTAAGGCACTTATGCAATTAATGCGTCAACTTTTTATTTTACTTGTCATGGCTAAAAATAAACAAGACGCAATCGATGGATAAGTTGATGACGTGCTCCATTTAAAACCGGTTTTATTTTGATCCTGTCTGCAGACAGATTCATGGGAATCATTCGATAAATGAGGGGAATCTTTCTGTTTTGAAACTAAATAATCAACCAACAAGATAGTCTCTATAACCCGATGATGACTTTTTGTGAGTGGATAGTAATAAATCAACACTACACTGTTTTATGCCGCCATTTATTTTTATTTATCTTTAAAATTCACAAAAATTCGTGAAAATGATGATTAATAAAAAATACGCAAAAGCTACGAATCATATATTTCTTGCAACATACACTTTTACAATGTATATTTTTTACCAACATAAGATATATGTATATATATATATATATATATATATGGGAAATGAAAAAGGAAAAACCAAAACGGATGTTTTTTTTTTATATATTCATCTACGTTTCGTCTTTATTTGTAAGACTTCCCCAGGATAGTAATTTAAAAAAAAATGTCATGCAAGTACGTGAAAATATTGGGTTGACATGATGGGTAGATGAGAAAAAGTAGTAGCCATTTTTCTTAAAATTATCATCCTAAGGAAATCTTACAAATAAAGACGTTTCGTCTTTATTTGTTGATGAATATATAAAAAAAACATCCTTTTTGGTTTTTCCTTTTTCATTTCCCATTACGTCGGATTACTTTCATCCTAATATATAATATATATATATATATATATATATATATATATATATATATACATATATTATATATAATTATTTATAAATAAATATTATTTTCAAAAACATCCATATACGCATGTGTTTCATGCTAAACCTGCACGCGTCAGTATGGGAGGAGACAATCCCTGCTGGTCACACGGTTCGAACCTTGATACGAAAGTCATTTTTGATTCAGTAGCCAGGGCGCAAATATATATATATATATATATATATATATATATATATATGTGTGTGTGTGTGTGTGTGTGTGTGTGTGTGTGTGTGTGTGTGAATTAGTTTATAGAAATTTTGCTAAGATACGCAACATGCTAGTAGAAATAAGGAGTTGCTTTCCTAGAACTTCTAACTCCTGGAACACGATAACGCGCGAATGCTTCCCTACAAACAACTAAATTCTTTTCAAGTCCAATATAGACAAGTATCTGTAATGCCATTACGTGAATCAATCATAGTTGTCATTCTTTCCATCGTACTGTATGATCATCCAATTGAAAGTCTCAGTAACCATTCGTCATCGAGTGTTTTCTGACTTTGCTAAGTCGTAAGCATTTAGTATAACATGTAAACACACACATAACAATGGGAAGCAACGTGACACGTACAGATTTTATTCGAAATTACACTATGGAGTGTTAGAGGTACGTCTACGTTACAAATATATGTAGAACCCGGTCATGTAAGCAATAATAGAGTACGTTATGTCTATTTGGTGCTTCTAAAGATGAAAGCTCGAGCAAGATTACATTTAACCAAATGAATATGGTCGAACGAATCAACTGAAATATCTTGGTCTAGCTTTAATGGTGTGTTTGTACTAAAATGTTGCCTTGCTAAATCACATTTCCATGAACTAATTTTCTATTTTGTCTTAATAATTATTCCATATTTACACTCTAATATACATACACACACACACACACATATATATATATATATATATTATATATATATATATATATATATATATATATATATATATATATATATATATATATATATATATATATATATATATATTGGATATATATTCGACGTTGGATTGGGATTGAAAAATACTTGTAATCCAGGGTTTCGAATCGTGTGACCGGTAGTGAATAGTCATACTTCTATGCTGATGAGTCTTGATTGAAAAGAGACGAAACGTATACGTCCATAGATAAATAAACAATAACAAATATTTATATTTGAAGCTCCTCGTAAAAAAGTAGAGCACTGTAAATGGTAGTACTAACACAGCGTGACGTCACTTGCTTTATATGCATCATTCCTTCACTTATAGAAGTTGAATGCCTGTATGTCTCGCTCGCCGCCTTAAATGTGTTAAAATTATCATTGTTTATAAGCTGTTCAGAATTGACCTATCGGTTAGCGACGTTGGATTGGGGTTGAAAAATACTTGTTATCCAGTGTTTCGAATCGTGTGACCGGTAGTGAATAGTCGTACTTCTATGCTGATGAGTCTTGATTGAAAAGAGAATAAACGTATACGTCCATAGATAAATAAACAATAACAAATATTTATATATATATATATATATATATATATATATATATATATATATATATATGAAATACATGAAATAATAATCATATATATATGATTATTATTTCATGTATTCACATGAAATGTTATAAGGAGATATAATCTTTTATGAATAAACTAGACCACCCGTGACCCGTTGGGTCAGTTTGTTATATTAGCTATGGAATTCATGTATGAGCGTGACACTTGTGGCATAAAGAAAATAGGTTTTTTTTACATAACAGAAGCATTTCTATGAAAGTATATTAAAATGAAAAAAGAATATAGATAGATTTCTATGAGTCGTTCTGTTTATTATAATTGTTTTTTTTTTTAAATTACAGTTACTGAATTATAAGTGGTTGGTTAGGGCGATTTGAGAAAGAAGGGGGTACAGCAGGCTTTCTCGCGTACGTAACGAAAACAGAGGGAGTAGGAGTGGTGAAATCTATGAGAGGGAAAGTGGGAGGTGGTTTCGTTCACCGACCGCTAGTATGGCTGATATTAATAATGAGTGTTGTTTTTTTGTTTGTTTGTTTTTGTTTTTTAAAAGGGAGGAGTTTTTTTGAAACTGCGACAGACTTTACGAAGTCCTCCCGTTGAATGTTTTTAGCCGTGAAGAAAACAAATAAACTATTTGATGAAATTAAATGAAATTGTTTAAAAATTTCCAGAATGAAAAATTTCATGCGTTCGTTAATCATAATAGAGAATAACGGAATTGGAATAACAGATTGAAGACGATGCTATTTACGCATGCGCAACCGGATGTTGAAAACCGGAAAGCTGAAAGCTGATTGCAAACATACAAGAACAATAGACTTTTAGTATTATATAGATTTTCAGTATTTACTTCAAAAGTGCTATGTACGTGAGTAGAGCTATGTAGTAAGTTATGAAAATATATTTGTGAAATTTAAGTTACACAGAGGCTTCCACGTTGCATCCCCGTAGGGAATCGTCAAGCATTGGAACCTTACGATTCTTTACGCGGATAAAACGCGGAAGCCTCTGTGTAGCTTGATATCCATAAATATATTTTATCTAACTCACTATATATACTACATTAGATCGTTGGTTCGCAAAACTTGAAAAGATAAATAAAAAGGAAAAAAAAACAGGGATTGCCACTGTTGTTTAATCAAATACACACGCGCGCACACACACACACACACACACACACAATATATATATATATATATATATATATATATATATATATATATATATATATATATATATATATATATATTAGTAGTAAGTTTTTGAAAGGCTGTGGGCAATGCAAATTCCGGGTAAGATGCAAGTTGTAAGGAACAAAAACAATAAATCGATCGAATACGAAATATGACTTACTATTTATTTTTCCTAAAATCTTACATAACAGAAAGAGTGTTTTTAGCTGTTTGTGTGATGTCCGGGTGATTTTTAATCACCCGGACATCACACAAATGTTCCTTACAACTTGCATCTTACCCGGAATTTGCATTGCCCACAGCCTTTCAAAAACTTACTACTACTATACCCAGCAATGCTTCACGCAAACTACCATTCTCTACTATATATATATATATATATATATATATATATATATATATATATATATATATATACATATATTCAGTCCCGCGGATTAAATGAATAGTTTGTTTAGTAAAATTACCTGCGCAAACAATAGCAACAATAAAAGGCAGCTTAATATATAACATACTGTCAAAAATTAATGTCCAATATATAAAAACACATATGCACACACACACACACACACACACACACACACACACACACACACATATATATATATATATATATATATATATATATATATATATATATATATGGGAAATGAAATAGGAAAACCAAAACCACGTACTTGCATGACATTTTTCTTAAAATTATCATCCTGAGGAAGTCTTACAAATAAAGACGAACCGTTGCTGAATATATAAAAAACATCCTTTTTGGTTTTCCTTTATCATTTCCCATTACGTCGGATTACCTTCATCCTTCCTTTCTCATATATATATATATATATATATATATATATATTTAATTAACTTTTTACAAATATCCAAGGGGTATAAATCCGAAGGAAGTTAAAACCGGGTTCATGAGAGTGCTCAATGAAAATTCAGAGCAAAATATATTTTGTTGATGGTTTTATTCCATTTTGCTACATAATATATTGTGTTTCATTAACGTTTAAAATGAACGTAACTTGTCATTTTGGAATCCATCCCCAATTTTCTTGTTGTTGTTGAATTATAGATATTGGAACAGTGGATTCCAAAATGCCTGACGTGTTGACGTTTATTTTAAACGTTAATGAAACACAATATATTATGTAGCAAAATGGAATAAAACCATCAACAATATATATATATATATATATATATATATATATATAGAGAGAGAGAGAGAGAGAGAGAGAGAGAGAGAGGGAGAGAGTGAGAGAGAGAGAGAGAGAGAGGGAGAGAGAGGGAAAGAGCGAGATAGGTGGGAGCGACAGGAAGGGAAAGGTGGGAGAGAGAAAGAGTGTCTTAGTTAACGTCCTAGTACGAGTTTACAATATCTTAAAAATCCACTCATTGCACATCATACGCCGAACGTCATTTCCTTCGACTCAAAGTGGGTTAAAATATTCAAGGCTTATTTTCCACTCTGATGACACTTTGGATAAAGCTAGAAGTCGCGTAATTTACGACGACCCTTTTAATATAAAAGAGAATTGGGACAGACGGTCAGAAAAGTACGAAGGATGAGAGAGAGGGGATAGAGAGAGAGAGAGAGAGCTGGAATGGTGAGAGGGAGCGATTATGGAGAGAGAGGGAGAGAGAGCTGGAATGGTGAGAGGGAGCGAGGATGGAGAGAGAGGGAGAGAGGGAGGGGAGAGGAGTTAAGATAGTGGAAGAACATTAGACGAAAGATGGACAGAGATAGCTAGAATGAGACAGGGAGATATATTGCGGTGTGATATTTCGTCTTTATAATTAAAAGACTTCAACAAATATGAGAAAGAACTATTTTTTATTTATTTATTTATTAGGGGAAAAAGTCGTGAGCGTTTTCCAAAATTCCTCTCTCATTCTTTTTATATATGTAATTAAAAATATTTTCATCAACATATAATAATATTTTGTCTTTATATGACTCATCAGTGTGGCTAGGTAGGGTTATACCACCGGTCGCTATTTTCTGAACCCGGAGCTTGAATCCATATTTGACTTTCATATTTCACGTATATAACATAACGAGAGAGAACGGAAATATACCGATTTAAGATTAGCGTCTATACGTTGTGGCAAAGGATACGAACTTCTCAATATTTGTAAAGTTTTGACGATGAGATATACATTTTAAAGAAAAATAATTTAATAACAGTTATTAATAATTTTAATACATAGTATTTCGAGATAAATCTCTACTTCAAAAGATGTTTGTGTATCTGTTGTTATTGGACACGTCATTTAAAATTGCCATTTTGTAATGGAGACGCTGTATGTACCAGCTGGTTGTAGAAATTATTGTTACAATCACGTCATATATATGGACATGATAAATATAATAACAATTGCAAATATATATGTGAAATGGCTGCTGTTAAAAAGAATATATATATATATATATATATATATATATATACATATATGTAAAAGTGAGAAGAGCTGAAACCCTCTATAACAAAGAGATTGTCACCCATTGGCTGATGGAAGTAAATTAAACCAACGGATCTAATTGGTTAATAGCTAGTTAGAAAAGCAAGAATCGACGCAGTTAACCCGATTATTTATACCGGAAATGCAAAATAAACTTTTCTGTGTAGCTTACTTACCATAAATATATTTTCATACTAATACAAAGATCTATTCACGTATTGCGCACTGTTGAAGTAAATACAAAAACTATGTATACGTAATATATTATATTACTTCATAATAGTATGTGAAATTGTAAAATAAATATATATCTGTATATATATATGTAATTATAAATATATATATATATATATAAATATATATATCAATATATAATATATTAACTATATATATATATATATATATTAATATAGAATATATTATCAATATATATCAATATATATCAATATATATCAATATATAATATATATATATATATCAATATATATCAATATATATCAAGACATATATATATATATATATATATATATTGGGTTTTCTTATCTGTAAGAAACATAACGTATATATATATATATATATATATATATATATATATATATATATATATGTATGTATGTATATACATAATTATAGTGTAAAGAGAAAGAGAGAGAGAGGAGCTTTGCCATTCACCGGAGTCAAGCCTATCTGAAAACCTAGCGAGGAAGGCGAGATTCGATCTAATTTGTATTCATGTAATCGAAGTTAATTATCGAGAGACACGGGCAAGGAACATTGGAATGTATTCCGGAAATCGATTACCGACATGTCCTTTTTCTCACAGCAGGAGGACGGGGGGTTTCGGTGTGTGGGTAGAGCTTGGTCGCGCGCATGGCTAAGAGTGCAGATCGATGTGTGTCAATGTTGGAAAGATAATTACCATTTTAGATACGATACAGTTCGGTAACGGGCAATGGATGATCAGAAGACTACGGCTAGATTATTAGATCGGTGGCGAATTCTGAGAGGTTCACCTTTCATGAATTGCAATTTGGTTAAGCATGCTAACAATTTAGTAGACGTGACGGTATACAATGTGTTCGGGATAAATTTGGCACGTTTGGAAAAAGAAAGGAATAAACGTAATATCATGGTTAATAATTTGTGTATTGTCAAAATTCAAGAGGCATCTCTGAGAACAGGGATTTTCAAACTTTTTACCCTAAGTACTCCCCTACGTTATAGAACCATATTCCCGAACTCCCAATAATATGACAATGAAAATAATACATATATATATATATTGGAAAGGGTATTTAGACATATTTTTTAAACCATTGTTTCGTAATAGTATTATTTTTTTTTTGAAAAAAACATAACAATGGTGGTGTAAAAATAAATAAAATTTATTTTAATCTTAGTTTTCGAGAGTTACAATTCTTCTTGTCAAAGAGTGTTTTTCTTTTTTTTTCTTATTCTTTTTCTTCACCGTCCGATGGTAATGGACTTCTGGGTCAGAAAATCACGTTATGTCTGAAGGCGAGGTTGCGCCAATTTGAATTAGAAAGGGTATTTAGACATATTTTTTAAACCATTGTTTCGTAATAGTATTATTTTTTTTTTGAAAAAAAAAACATAACAATGGTGGTGTTAAAATAAATAATTCTTTCTAATTCAAATTTTTACGTACATCCATACTTTTTCTCATAAATTACGTACATTCTATACTTTTTAAAATAACTCACGTACATCTATACTTTTTTCTTATGAATTACGTACATCAATACTTTTTATTACGTGCATCCATATTTTAAAAATAAATTACGTACATCCATACTTTTAAAAATAAATCACGTACATCTATACTTTTTAAATAAATTACGTACACGCATATTTTGTCAATAAATTGCGTACATCCATACTTTTTTTTTAATAAATTACGTATATCCATACTTATTTTATAAATTACGTACATCCATATATTTTTAATGAATTACGTACATCCATACTTAAAAAAAAATTACGTATATCTATAATCAAAATAATGCGTTAAAATTATCAACCGACTTAATCAGGCGATGCAAATGTTGTGTTGTAACGCGAAAACATGTTCATTGTGAATAGCTTATTATCGGTTGTCTGTTTTGAAATAAGAAATCAGTTGTTTTTTAATCGAATATGTTGTTTGTGGTTGACGGTGTTTTATCTCAAGACACGTTTTAGGGATGCGAAATGAAATAAACCTATTCACTTAAGCGTCCTTACTTTGTTCGTGGCAAAAAGGTGAGAGAAACAGATACATAGAGAGAGAGGAAATGAGAAGGAAAAAGAGGGGGAGAGAGAGAAAGATAAATAGAGAGACAAAAGGAGAGAGAGAGAGAGGGGTGAAAGAGAGTGAGAGAGAATGAAAGAAAAAGAGATAGAGACAGGGATATAAAGAAAAAGAGTGAGAATAAGTGAGGAAGAGAAAAAGAAAAAGAGTGAGAGTCAGAGAGAGACGGAGAGAGAAAGAGAGAGGGGGGAGAAATACATTAAGAGAGAGGAGGTGAAAGATAAAGACAGAGAGAACTAGGATCAGTTAAGATAGAGAAAGTTATAAGGAATAAGAGAAAGAGGGAAAAGAGAGATTGGGCGAGAGATAAAGACACACATAGAGAGAAAGAGAGAGAGAGAGAGAGAGAGGGGAATATATAGAATAAGTGAAATAGTGAGAGGAGGAGTAGGAGATAATGAGAGAGTGGGGAGAGAGGTAGATATATCGGGAAACAGTCAGATAGAGAGAGGGGAGGGAGAGAGAGTGAGTGAGAGAGAAAGGGAGAAAAAAGTAAGGGTCTGAAAGGAAAGAGGGAGGTGGAGGAATGAATATAGAGGGGGAGAGACGGAGAGATAATTAGATAGAGGGAGACAAAGATGGAAAGAGAGAGAGAAGACAGGGCAGAGACATATAGGGAGAGGGAGAGAGTGAAATCAGTAGGTTGAGAACATTATGGACGTAAAAGATAAAGCAAGGAAGTTAGAAAAAAAGTATGAAAGAAAGAGGAGAGATATGTCAAATAGTATGAGGCAATGAGAGGGCGAAAGTGAGAGAGTGGATATATATATATATATATATATAATGCCAAGTTATATTGAAAAACAAATCCATAAAGTGCTCGATCGCAGAAGAGTGAAAGCTTACACAAATAATTTATTTGGAAACTATATGTAACATTTTCAGAATCGTACCGCGGTTTCATCTAAATGTGTTGACTATTTACATTTAAAAAAAGTCTATACCTAAGGGACTCGTCAGCATACTGAAATGAGGTCAAAACACAATGAGTAATAGCGTTTATCGATAAAAAACCACCGGGGCATTCCTAAAATGTCTCTTTGGAAAAAAATATATTGGTTGGGAATTAATTGAGTTTTATTTTATTTATTATTTATAGTTTTATGTTTTAAGAAGGTTTTTATTTTATTCTACTAACTCTTATATATATATATATATATATATATATATATATATATATATATATATATATATATATATATATATATAAAATTAATAGAATTGATTTGAATACAGATATGAGTAATGTACGTAATGTTATGAATTGTGGGTTGTTGGGTTTTAATTAAAATAGCTTCGGAGTGGAGTTTGTTATGTTCTTGTAGATGTAAGAAGAACAAGCATATAACAATATTGTACACGGATACATATCCCTAATTGACAATGATCATAAAATTAGAGTAATTATTTATTAAAAGAAATTTTAGACCGAAAATCTTGTAGTAAAATACGACGAAACCCCCATCTTTAAGACATTAAAAAGAACCAATGTTATTAAATATTTTAACTGCTTTTTGCGAAAAATGTAACTTCCATAACAATAATAAAGTTAATAGATACATTGGTTTCACAACCGCCATTGTTTTTGCACCAACCTAATATATATATATATATATATTACAAAAGTATATATAAATATATATATATATATATATATATATATATATATATATATATATATATATATATTAGTACTTCATGCATCAACATAAAATATTATAAGGAGATATAATTTTTTATGTATCAGTTTTCAGTATTTACTTCAACAGTGCTCGATACGTAAGTAGAGCTAGGTAGTAAGCAATGAAAATATATATGGCAATCAAGCTACACAGAGGCTCCTGCGTTTCATCCCCGTGGGAATCTTCAGGCTAAATGGATGAAACGCGGGAGCCTCTGTGTAGTTTGATTGCCATATATATTTTCATTGCTTACCATATATATATATATATATATATATATATATATATATATATATATATATAAATATATATATATATATATATATATATATTACAGGAGCATATATATATATATATATATATATATATATATATATATATATATATATATGTATATATATATATATATATATATATATATATATATATATATATATATGAGAGAGGGGAAGAAAAAGAAAAAACGGTTACGTGAGGGGGAAAACGAACTAAAAATAAAGAACGAGAGCAAATTGCAGAAGGAGAGATAAAATAACTAGATGAAGATTGAATCTGACGTTGCGAGGATGGGGCGCCATTTTGGCATCCGGCTTCATCATTATTGTCTCCTCCTCCTCAACCCTAAACGAACGAGTCGATCGTTAAGCACCTTCCTAAAGACCCTTTTGTTGTGTGCATATTATATAACCAAGCGTATATCGACTGCACAATTTACGTCCGCCCTCATCGAAAGGCCGAAATGATATTAAGCTCCTGAAACCGGAAACCGCTCTCTTCTTTCCGGGGATCGTTCCGAGATGATTTGAAGAATTGTCCAACTTTCTTTCGTTGTCATGTGAGTCGCGTTCGAGCGCTGGAATTATCAATCAGCCTCTGCAGATTTGACTGATTGACAAAATGGAGTTGGTAAGCACAGACGATTTTTTTTCTCTGTCTTCTTTTCCAAAGGGAGATAACCGCGGAAACAAATTATACAAAGGTTGATTTTTTTTCTCGCAAATGCAGGAAGACAAAAATAAACGAATAAAAAAAAAACGATGGACGAAAATGTAGAAAATAAAAAAGTTGTGTGATTTTCTTAATATGCGCCCATTCGATCTGCGCGATTAGCGATACACATATATCCCTCTATCAATAATAAATTAATATTAAATTATTGATAAATTAATAATAAAATTAATAATTAATTTAATAATAAATTAATAATAAAAGCAAAATAAATTGGTAATAAAATGAATAATAAATTATATAATAAATTAATAAAATAAGTAATTAATTTAATAATAAATTAATAAAAAATTAATAATAAATTTGATAATAAGTTAATAATTAAATTACTAATAAATTTAATAAAAAAATTAATAATAAAAGTAATAACTAATCAATAATAAAATAAATAATAAATTTTATGATAAATCCGGAAAATTAATGATTAATAACAATAAAAAATAATAATAAATAAATAATAAAAGTAATAATGAATTTAATAATAAATTAGTAATAGAGTTAATACATCTTATAATGAATTAATAATACAATTAATAATAAATTTAAAAACAAAAGTAATAATGAAATTAGTAATAAATTTAATAATGAATTACTAATAAAAGTTATAATAAATTAATAATAAAATAAATTATAAATTTTATAATAAATTAAGAAAATTAATAATAAATTTATGATAAATTAATAATATAATTAATAATACATTTAATAACAAATTAATAATATGATTAATAATCAATTTAATAATAAAGTAATAATACAATTAATTAGAAAATAAATAATAAATAAATAATAAATTCATGATAAATTAATAATAAAATAAATAATAAATGTTATAATTAATTAAGAAAATTATTAATAAATTTTATAAGAAATTAATAATCGAATTAATAATAAATTTAATAATAAATTAATCATACAATTAATAATAAATTTAATAATAAAGTAATAATACAATTAATAATAAAATTAATAATAAATTAATAATACAATTAATGATAAATTTAATAACAAAGTAATAATACAATTAATAATAAAATTAATAATAAAGTAAGGATACAATTAATAATAAATTTAATTATAAATTAATAATAGGATTGCTAATAAATTAAATAATTAAGTAATACTAAATTTAATAATAAAATTAATGATAAATGTAATAATGAAGTTGAGTTAATCGACGTTTCTTTCTTTAATGAGTTACTTTCTTTTGATTATGATGTTTTAAGTTACTTTTTGTGACATTAGCTTGGTAAGACCTTATACCTTTTACATACTATCTGTATATATCTGTCTTTACTTTTCTATAAGTAATCAACCCGACAATATGTACATTTATTAGATACTATCGTTATTTACACAGCTTTGCTCGGGCGGAGGACTTAGATATATTAAACCACACAAAATAAATGCTAAAATATTCTTTAATTTGGGGATTGAGATATGTTTGAAAACTACTTCCATTTTAATTGTTCCAATTAACTATAATTTGCTAATAACTAGTAATAACCAATTGCACTATCTTTTACTGACCTTCTATCTATCACTGTCACCCTCTCTAACTGTATGTCGTTGACCCCCGTATCTCCCCCTCTCTCCCCTTCTCCACCCCTCTAACCCCTCTCTGATCCTCTCTCTCTTTCTTTCTCCCGTCATTCTCTTTGCCTGTTTATTAACATTTGAAAGGCAATAGAGAATGAAAAGAATAAAAATATTGGAATAGTCCATTGTAAACAAAAGGGAATATCACTGGATGTTGTAATATTATTAAAGAATATTGTTTGTTAAATTGTCATCTTGCTTGTCACTGTGCACACTTCATCTGCATATGATTGTTTTAGATTGTAGGAGGAAAGGCGAATAACGTTGACGTAAAGGGCGAATGATGAGAAGAATGGAATGATGTAAATGATTAAAAACGAGAGAAACGGAGGATTGAAGGGAAGGAATAAAGAAAAAAACATACAGAGGAAGCAGACAGAGGGGGGGTGAAAGAGTGAGAGAGATGGGGAAGGAAAAGAGAGAGAGGGAAGAGAAAGAGGGATAAAGAGGGAGAGAGAGTGAAGTGAGAGAAAGGGGAGAGAGAGAAAGGGGGGAGAGAGTAAAAGCTAGAGAGAAAGAGAGTGGAGAGAGAAAAAGGGTAAAACAGAGGAACAGAGAGAGAGAGAGAGAAAGAGAGAGAGAGAGAGAGAGAGAGAAAGAGAGAGAGTCTATTATGACAGCATAATGAACTCCTTTTGAATCTTTACATAAATGTTTTAAATATTGTGATGAAAACGAAAGACACAGAGAATATAAGGGAGAGTGTGAAGAAAGAAAAGACTGAGAAAGCAGGTAGTAAGGGGTTTAAGAGAGAGTAAGAGAGAAAAGAAGAAAGAGGCAGAGAGGGACGAGATGGTAAGGGGAAAGCATGAAAGAGAGAGTGTGAAGAGAGAGAGAAAGAGAGAGAGTTTATGATGACTTTGATTCTTTACATGAATGTTTTAAATGACATGATGAAAGGCGAATAACGTAAATATGAAGATCGAATCACAAAATAAGTAATTAGAGGAATGGAATGATGTAAATAATTAAAAGAGAGAGAAAGATGTGTGAGAAGTGAGGAAAGAAAGGGGAGAGAGAGGCGAAGAGATAGGAGAAGAGAGAGAGAGAGGGAGAGAGGGAGAAGGTCTATTTATGACATGACAACGTATTCTGACATTCTTTAAATTTGAATATAAATGTTGTAAATGGTAGGAGGAGGAGTGAATGATGTGAATAAATGACGAATGATGAGAGAAATGTTGACAGAGATTTAAGGAATAGTAAAAAGAGACAGAAAAAGGAGACAGGGTAGGACAAGGCACGGGAGAGAGAAAAAAGAGGCGAGAGAGAGAGAGAGAGAAAAGAGAGAAAGGTTAAATAGGGAATGAGCGAGAGAGATAGGACGACGAGAGAAAAAACGAGGGAAAGATAATTAGAAGGAGAAGACAGAGAAGGTATATTAAGACAGCACAATGTATTCTGAAATCCTTTGACTTTGTGAAAAGTGTGTTGGTCAGAAAGTATGTCTACTGATTATGTTACAATTGTTTAAAACTCATCGACGGTGCATTTGTTCGTCGTGTGTCTCTCTCTATATATATTATTTTGTAGCTGTATATACATTAAAACTAAAAACTAAACGCTTTTAAAATGAAAATATCGTCATTTATTTTAATTCTGTTTTACAAATACTTCAATGGATTGTGCTCCGATGAACTTGCTGCTCTAGTGCCACCCCCTCGACGTAAATCTACTAGACCAACCCGACAATCGTCCAAACCCCATCCATTCACTGTGGAGCCCCCCCCCCCCAGATGCCGAAGAGAATTCAACTCCAATAGCTTATTTCCTTGAGCAGTAGGCCTCTGGAACTCCATTCCTGCTCCCTGTTTCCCCGACTGTACTGACATGCAGAATTTTACAAGTAATGTAAACAGACATCTCGCTGCACAGCTCCCAACTTAGGATGACAACTATAACTGACACCGTATCTCTCAGTAGCCCCTTATGTCTACAATGGCGGCCTGCCTTGTTTGAGGGAGGAAGTATTTAAAAAAAAATTTTTTTAAGAAACAAAGAAGATACTTGTATCTTGGCAAGATTCTGCAACTATTTTCTCGTATAGCGTTTTTTTTTCAGAAATGCACATTAGGTCTCTAAGCTATTTACTTATTTGTGCTGTCTATATTTCCAGCTATGACGCCATCAAATATGGCTGCCGTTCATTACAAAATTTTCAATATCTCTGGTGAAACTGGCCTTATTTACATAACTCTTTAACTCTGTCTACAGATTAGACTCAAGGGAAGATGACTCATGAGATTGTTTCGAAATACTTAAAATGACTCATTTTCATTAATTCGTTCTTAAATACAGTAGAACTCTTCGTCTCTGAACGTAGCATATGAGAAGCTGGTCGAAAATTCCGGATATGCGGAGTTGGGATAAAATGTCCGTATATGAAGAGTGTGTCAAAAAGTCCGGATATTAGGGGTTTGTCAAAAAGTCCGGATATGAGGTGTTGGTCAAAAAGTCCGGATATGAGGAGTTGGAAAAAAGCCCGGATATGAGCAGTTGATAAAAAAATTCCGGATATGAGAAGTTGTTCGGAAAAGTTCAAACATAAAGAATTTGATCAAACAGTTCGCCAAAAACGAGTTTTCAAAATACCCCATCTCCACACCCGTTGAAATCGTGTTCTTTCTGTACTCTTTACAACCGACGGAAAATTGGAAAGCGGAGGAAAAGTCCGAGGCCACCACCACCACCACTACCACTCCATCACCACTACAACCACAACCAACAACAACACCGCAACGGATTACCAAGGCCCTCCAAGCCCATGTGCAGACGCAGAAGAGGAGATATCCACAAATATGGTGGTGCCTCTCGCGTCGGAAACCAGACTGGCTCCCCAAAAGAGTGATTCCACTATCAGTAGCTGGAGCTCTCCCAGCGAGGGAGCAGAAAAGAAAAAAAAGGGGCGTTATCACCCAATAGTGTGATTGACCCTGTCTTGCAAATCCGCCAGAAGAGTGTCTCCATCACTAGCAAGAGATCTTCCACCGAGAGAGCAGAAAAAGAAAATAGGGGCAGTTCCCCCCCAATGTGGTGATACATTCCGCAACAGATCCCCTCCGGTCTCACTAGAAAATGTGCTCTGCTTCCAGGAGCCAGTCCTCACCCGGCCCCGACTCCACAATCAGGTGCCAGTGGGAGGCCACAACAACACCATCAAGTGAGTTCGCATGGGGGAAAACAATGGAAAAAAGACGTTCTTCACATGATTATAAGGAACTGCACCTTAAGGAATACAAGTAGTACATTGAGAGGAATGTACTGCAACCTGTGCCTGGTACCTAGAAGACGATTAAAGACAGGGTTTTGTCCTTCGTCACCTCGTACTTTAAGGAAAATCCTCATGGGCCTTAAAAAGGAGGACATGGTTTAGCTTCTGAAGAAACTCGACATCCAAGCATCCTTCATCTACCAATAAAGCTACGCAATGTGGGACACATTGTTCCCCATAAAAGAGGACGCGGAAAGACTCTTTTTAAAAGAAATGAGAAGAAAGAGATTCCAGTGCAGGAGAAGAACCCTGGTAAGCATTTATAATTCTCTGACGGAGTTTTGTTTCAATTACCTCGGAGTGTATTTCAGCTATTGAGGGAAGTGGTATAAGTACACCTAGTAAGGTCCAAGAGCGGCATTTACTACGTGGACTAGACAGTCGCCATGAAGCTAAATCGCCAAGACTTCAATGCAATTTCAGTGTTGCTGGCACACGAATGATAAAATATAACATTAACGGTGGTTATCAGTCGATCACACTTCAAGTTTTGCTAGAGGCAGGTCACATGGACAAGAATTACAAATCTCTGCTAACAAGCGCCACCTGCAGTTCCGATCACAGCTCAAGCTACAGTTCAAACTTCTGCTCTAGTTTCAGTACCAAAGTCAGCGGAGTTCTTGGGAAGAGCAGAAGAGGAATGGAGGACAGTGGTGAACAGAGGGTGGAAGAACACATCTGCTTCCGCCACGGTCTCACCATGAACAAGTGTTCAAATGCTGCACCAGAATCACCAAAAGCGACAACAGCAAAAGCAGCAACAGCAACAACAGCAGCAGAAACAACAAGATAATGTGTCCACGGCCGAAAATCGGCAGGGGATCAAAAGAAAATTTAAAAAATCCTCTTTACTAGAAGGAAAGAGCCAACGAGGAAAAAGCCACATGTGACCTTGCCTACCATGTCCGTCTCAGAAAAGAGAAAAAAAAGGATAAGGAGCAATGGTGGGAAAAGTTGAAAGGAACCGGAAGAGGTTTAATCTTTCTCAACTCAGGATCTGATTGCGTTTTTCAAGCTGGATAAAAGTAACAAACCTGTATGTACGAAACGAAGTCAAGTAATAGTACGTGTTCTCTGTTTTTATTATGTGATGCCAACTCCCCACTCTTATGTTTGCTCTAGTCCTCCCCCAATTTTTATTTTTGCTCGAATTCAGAGTCTTTCTTTTTCAGGGGCTGACTTTACTCCACATTAAAAACCGACCTTGTGTCTAACTTTGCGCCCATGAAAAGGCAATTGAATAAAGACTCTTAAAAACAGATTATGTCTTTTTCACAGGAAAACGGTTTTGAGGATGACGAACATATCTAGAGATATAGAGTCAAAAGTAATTCAATAACGTAGGAAGCATCGCTCCCCCATAGCTACCAATTATATGAGACACACACTGACAAACAGTAAGACAATAAAAGGACATTTTTGTACAGACAAACATTGGAATAGCAAGGCAATTAGTTTTTGCCATTTTAAAAGTCGGGAAAGATTTTCAAACGTCTGACTCGGATCAGACATGTTTTGTCTCTCTTTCTTTTAACGCTCAATTGTATTTAGGCGCCAAGAATCGAATCATAACGTGCAGCATTGAGGAAATTGTTCAACGTGTTCCGAATGCAAATAATCATCGCCAACAACGAACTGGTTTTAACGAATCACCCCTTGAACCACGCAAGCACAAAAAAAAATACACAGATCTAATAAACAGCTTTAATATAACGAAATAGCACGTGGGGATATAGGAAAACACCCATAAACCGGGCACTAGACTACGTTGGTACCACACAAAATAGTCGTGAACGATCAAGGAGGATGGAAAGACCGAAAAGGGAGAGCACTAACCAGACCCAGTACTAGAAGGGTGTGAGTGTACTGGAACATTGGCGAAGCTTATTGGCACTTAATATTCAGAGAAAACTAATAGCTAGCAAGAAATCAATGCTAACCGGCTGTTGCGCAAACGTAAAAAAATAATTTGTAAAGCTTATTAAAATGGGTCAAGACTCATGGAAATCTGAGGAGACTTGTTGTAACTCTAGCAATGAAGGATAACGAATTGTCTGAGAACACTTAGTGAGTAATATAATCCCCCTCCCTCTCCCCCTCATAATTATCCTCCTTTTGTTCCTCATTCTCCTCCTCCTCCCCTCCTCCTCCTCCTCCTCCTCCTCCTACTACTACTACTACTACTACTACTACTACTACTAATAATAATAATAATGCCATGGCAACTAAAAAATGATCATGTTACAAATATCGGGTATACAAATATAGGTTAGAGATTGATAATCAAAAACCCAAAAACAGAAGAGACTTAGAAATCGCTACACAGAAAAAACAGCCATCTTGTTTATTGAATTTTTAGTTAAAGTGCATTGCTATGTATTTTTTCTGAAGGAGTTTCTGAGGAGTATTTAGTGGAAAGATCCGGGATTGACATACAAAAGTTAGATATTTTTTCTGAACGAAACGGTCCGTAAATGTAACGACACTTTTTTTTTAAAAGACGATCAGTAAGATGAATAAAATCATGGTCACTGGAATGTGGCAAAATATTGTTTATTTATATTTGCACTGGTGTTATATGTAAACAATCATCGAGCTTTGGAAAGGTTAATCTATAAAAAATAGAAAATATATGCAAAAACATATATTTTCCTACATCTCTCTCCATATATATATATATATATATATATATATATATATATATATGTGTGTGTGTGTGTGTTTATCGTTCAAGTTTCAAAGTATTGCATGGAAAGTTAATAAAATTGAAATATAAGCCAAATTAGCAATACAAGATTAATTAATTTTTATTTATTTTTATTTTTTTTCTTACATGTAAGAAAAAAGAAAATTAATCTTGTATTGCTAATTTGGCTTATATTTCAATTTTATATATATATATATATATATATATATATATATATATATATATATATATATATATAATTAACTTGTTACAAATATCCAAGGGGTATAAATCCGAAGCAAGTTGAAACCGGATTCATGAGAGTGCTCAATGA
>OY744518.1:202061600-202076600 GCA_963556195.1 Sepiola atlantica
TCTCAGAATTGCTGAAGCATGGGACAAACCGCCTATGTCAATTGTTGGTTCCGAAACACTGCATCCTTTAAAACCCTCATACTTCTTGAAAGTCACACTAACTACACCTTATGTCCCCTCCCTCCATACACATGTACACATTAAATCAAATCAAATTTATTTGCAAAAAATATAACAAAATAAGACAAGCCGTGTAAAAAGAGGGAAGATGTGTGCATCATTAAACAGTGTGAATGTTGGTCCAAGATGACGTTAGATATCGCCATTCTCTTCTCTGGTAGGTTGATCCACGAAACAGAAACACGGACATTAAATATCGGTATTTTACTACTGATACGAAAAAACCGGGGGCCCTGGATACCACAACGTGACCCTGGGGTGAAAAACTCATCGGAAGGTAGATTTAAATGCCCGTTGATGATGTTGTACGCCAGAATCAGGTTCCCTGTATCCTCCGCTGTTTAAGTGAGGGGCTATCAACCCGAGATCAGTGGCAGTGATGCATCGAAGACCGATTTGAACTGTTTACACGTCTACAGGCTGATCGCGGCTTCTGGTAGCTTGTTCTACGGCGCAGACACCTGAACAGAAAAATATATGCATGGACCTGAACTTCTGATGTATTGTAGTGGAGCTGTGGAGCTGTGGAGCTGTGAATCTGTGGAGCTGTGGAGCTGTGAATCTGTGGAGCTGTGGAGCTGTGGAGCTGTGAAGCTGTGGAGCTGTGGAGCTACGCCTGCGTCTCTGACCGACGGCCTTACTCCAAACGCAAGTGCCGAGGTTCTTCTCCTTTACTCGTCGTCTTCTCAGGATTCTAGTGTAATCGGTTGCCGGGGCGCAAAACTATTGTTCTGAGTTCACATTCATAACGAAAGCAACACAGAGATACAAATATTGTACACAAGCGAATGTTGGACCCGAGTGTGTGTGTGTGTCGTTATGGTCTTGTCGCTAGTGTCTCTACGGATGATAGAATTGGGAGAGTGATCCCCCCAGGACTGATCAAGAACATACCTCAGCCGACGGAGCAAGGCAACTGATGCCGCAGCGTCACACGCCGTCGGACTGATTATCGAAGACGTATTCTCGAATAATTTTGGCACCTCCTACAAGCAGCCAGGAAATGCAACATAAACTTATGCTTGGCCAGTGTTCACACTTGCTATTTATCTAGATATATTACTAAAATGTTTATATAAAATCATATAATTGCATCAATGATTTAATTTTTCATATATAAATTATTATCATCATCATTCCTGATGACCTTTTAAAAACTGGTTAAATATATAATTGACGAATTTAGTATGTTCAATTGTATTCAACTTTCTTAATAGCAAACGAATCTTTTTAAAAATCGGTCTAATTCGCACAGTCTGTATTATAAAGACCTTCGTATCATTTAAAATACGAAGCAAACGTAATTTTGTGTTCAGGGTTATAAGTAAAATTATCGACAGCAATCTTAATAGCGTTTTGTGAAAATGCACTTTCATCTTCAACATTTTGACCCCCATTCGCTAATTCGTATACTTCTGTTTTTGTTGGTTATGAAAAACATTTCTTCAATTTTTTTATTTTATGTATTGTTTTTCTTGAAATTTCTCTTCTAGACGAAGCTTTTCTATTTCCATTTTCTTCTGATATTCCATTTGTTCTATTTGTTTCTCTTGGAATTTCTCTTCTAGTCGAAGTTGTTGTTCTTGTTGGTGTTTTATAATGTCAAACATGGCATTTTTAAATTCCTCAATTTTTCTCACTTAAAATCGGCTACCAACTTATTCGTGTTTTATATACAGTCGTAACTTTTCCCAGCGGAAGATAATTTTTCACTTCTTAGCGTTAGAAAGAACTGACTAAGCTTGTTCACACTTATTTACGTGTGGTTGTTTAAACAATAAAAACAGACAAGATCGAAGGAGATCTAATTGTTATTTTTCCCCGTGGTCGATCGATTTAGATTTCAAAACATCGTGTTGGGGAATAATTTTAAATTTTTGTCATCCGAATCAAGAACAACAAACTTTTTTCTTAATCCTATTTTCTGATGTTACTTTCCTTTCGCAGATTTGGTACATCCTGTGTGTTAAAAATCCTTTTACTGTTGTCATTAACAATTTGTTCGAGCACATCTAAGTCTATTTCGAAAATCCAACATCGCCAGTTGTAGTAATGGTTATGTTGTATCCGTTCTCGTCGCCAGGGTTGTGTGTGACATAATTCCGGGTTATGTTGTGTCCGAATAAGTCAGAGTTCTTCGTCGTCAATGTAATGACCTTGAAGGGCGGATATTAACTAATACCACATGGTGCTATATTTACAGAAGTATAGAAAAAGAAGACATATCAAGAAAGAAAACGTCTCCTTATGGAAATAGAGTGGAGTTTTCCGAATTCATTTCAGACGGCGCAGTTGTTAGATCTGCGTTTTGCTTTCCCCATTCCCCTAAACACTTGATATGCTTTCGAACGACAAGTTTTTATTCGCGTAATGGGATTACTTGGGAGGGAAGGGAAATACATTTACTTTCTTGATGATACGGAAGTAGATTTATTAACACCCCCCCACACACACAGATATATATATATATATATATATATATATATATATATATATATATATACATATATATATATTATAATATAAAATGAGGTAATAAAATTATTATATAATTATTATTATAATTATAAGATATTAGTTGACGTTTATATCTTTTGTTGGATTACTTATATATATATATATATATATATATATATATATATATATATATATTGTAAACGTAGGAGTTTCACATGTTGGCCGGTTATAATTCAGGAAGGGGACATTTTGTATTCAACCCCATCCTCTTCCGGAAGACATGCGCACGGGTTAACTGTGGTGCCTCTACACCGCCTGCTTGCCGAGAGGCGGTCTTTTCGAATCGGTTAACATGGGAGTCGAACGTTTGTTCCGCTTGTGATAGACGTTGGCTCTGGGGCAAGTAGCTTGGCAAAAATAGAGTTAAGCAACGCATAGTTCTCTAAACCTATTTGAATTTTTACTCTTTTATGATTTTCTTTGTTTTGTCTTAGACCATGTTTGTAAGACTTGTTTATTTTCATGTATTTCCAGTTTTACGGTGAAAAGATGTTATAGTTCAGTGTTGGCCATGTGCGCGCAAATAAATACATATTCATCAGTATAATTTGTGTCCGAGATTTTGCTCCAGTCTGCTTGCTGTTACATATATATATATATATATATATATATATATATATACAAATACATACACGTTGGTTTTTATTATAGAGCGGATGATTCGGATATCTCTATCGATTCTTTTTCAATTACATTCATGTTTCAGTTGATAATATTAAAACTAGATTTTTTTCCTGTAATTCATAGCCGACATTTTCACGTTTATTTGAAATTTGTCTTGATCCAATATGGCGTCTACAAGTCGATCAACAGCAAAACCCACGAAAAGTGTGAAAAAATATATTTAATATCTCTCACTTCTCTTTCTCAATTAAAGGACAATAAATTGGCAGGAATTTTTGTCTCCCCATCGAGTTGCTGGTCCACTAATAATAGAGGGGTTTCATTACATGAGACAACACATTGGGAACTGTTTTGACAGACTTATTCGGAGAACTTTGATGTTGGAGTTGGAGGCAATTAGCGCCTCAATAGCTCAGTGACGTCCAGCCCATTTTTTGCGAGAAGAGAATTAGAAATATAGTAATGATGATAATTAAGCCATTTATGGATGGAGGGAATGATTGATGTTTGTTTTTCTTTTTGGCGGAAGAATCCATCAGCAATTGAAGGGAGAGAATTATAAAGGAAGAATGAAACCAAATAAACAAGACGGGATATTCTTAGATGCGCCCATTTAATCTGCGCGGTTAACAATGAAAATGCTGTTTCAAACTTAAGTGTAAACAGGCCACACTTAAGCGTGACAGGCCACATTTATGCGTGACAGACCACACTTAAGCGTGACAGACAAAACTTATGCGTGACAGATCACACTGAAGCGTGACAAAATAAACTTAACCGTGACAGACCAAAATAAAGCGTAACAAACTAAACTTAAGCGTGACAGACTGAACGTAAGCGTGACAGACCAAAATAAAGCGTAACAAACTAAACATACAAAACTAAAGCGTGACAGACAAAACTAAAGCGTGACAGATAAAACTAAAGCGTGACAGATAAAACTAAAGCGTAACAGACAAAACTAAAGCGTGACAGATAAAACTAAAGCGTGACAGACAAAACTAAAGCGTGACAGACACAACTAAAGCGTAACAGACCACACTTAAGCGTGACAAAACAAATTTAAGCTTGACAGACCAAAACAAGCGTGACAGACTAAAATTAAGCGTGACAGACCGAACTTAAGGGTGTAAAACCAAACTTTAGCGTGACAAACTTAGGCGTGACAGACGAAACTTAATCGTGGCAGACTAAAAATAATCGTGAGAGACCAAAACTTAAGCGTGACAGACCAACGGTGTTACATAGCGTGGATAACAAAATGCGTTGGTATAATGTTGTAGTCTTGCTTTTTTTACGATCAGAATCAACGCTTATCAAGGCCAACATCCACTCGAGCTCGAGTATAAGAGTTAATGAGACGGAAATGATTACCAGCTGAACGATGAGGAACACTATGGGAGTGCTAACATTGGTCAATGGTATGAACGGCATTTGATTAATTTTGGAACGGTTTATGACAGGAATTTGTGGACATTGGATGTGAAGACGACCAAGTTATAGTCAGCAGGGAAGCAGTCCCGCGACAATATGTTCAACAGGTGGGAAGCCATTGCAAAAAAGATCAGTCTATAGAAATTTTCCCTGACGGAAATAACATGAAGAGAAAAAAGAAAGTCTTTTTTTGTTGTGGAAGATTACACGGAACAATCAAAGACCGGAGCCCAGTCGAGCATCTTCAATTCCTGTGTGGACTTGTAAATACAGAAATATATATATATATATATATATATATATATATATATATATATATATATATATATATATATATATATAACTAGCTGACCCGTGTCCCGGCGTTGCCTGGAAAAGTAGATTCACTCAAAAAATTCCACACCCAACTTTGAACGATCCGACGGGAACACAAACCCCACAATGTTAAAAGCAGCTCCATAGAATGTTCCGTCATTTTGGGTCGATTTGATTTATTATTAGTAATAGTATTTTCACAAATACCATCGTTGTTAAGTAGATAGCTATTTCGTTCATGTGACTACGCTTGTGTGTACTGGTCTATGGTGTTAACTTGAACGGGAGAACATTCACTTTACTCTATTGGATTTATATCGCGAACTTAATCAGATCTAACCACACTATATTTATAATGCCACCCCCTTAATCTTAAAATTGTGAGTTTTTTCACTGCATAAGAAAAACAAAAAAGTTGCCCATCCATTTGGAAGGTTGGGTCGGGCATAATGGGTCAACTCACTGAGTTTTTTTTTCTTTCTCCTAACCAAAACAGAAACTAGTTTTCTAAATTTTAACGACTGTTTTTTTGTTTACGAAAACAACACAGAAAATATATTAAGTTTTCTCGACTGTTTTCTTTTTAGTAAAACATAACAGAAAATAGCTTTTTCACTTTTAACTTATGTTTGAAAAAACAACAAAAATAATTACTAACTTTAAACGCGTTTTTGTTTACTAAAACGAAACAAAAGTCGCTTTCCAACTCATAGGGACTACTTTTTAATTAAATATAAAACAGACCATCGCTTACTAAGTTTTCTACGATTTTCTTTTTACTAAAACAAAACAGGAAATCGCTTACTAAATTTTAACGATATTTTGTTTGATTTACGAAACTTTTTCATAAAAAAAGCATTTAATTGAACAGTGTACAAACACCCAACCACCACCTCTTACTCTACTCATTCCACCATCGGCATATTTTTGTGAAACACGCTTTAAGAACTGCTGTAAGTTGTGAGTGTAAAATATTTGCATAAGAAGTATTCGGTTATTGTCGTATTGTGACTCTACTTGCAAGAGAAAACTCGAGTTTACTTTATTATATAGGAAATAAGAATTGCATTACTTGGGAGTGTTGCTTTGGAAATTGGTAATGCTTTACTTATCTCCGTTTAACAATTTATTATACTCTCTATTTCAATAAACATTTTTTCATCCTACTATCGTGTTCATTTTTCCTTCCACTTGAGTAAAAGAAAATAATATGTGAACCTTAAATGTGACACACCGGCGATAACCGTGACAGACGAATGATAAGCTATTTAACACATAAACATGACTTATCGGCGACAATGCTATTTAAAACTTAAGCTTTACAAACCAATGCTAATTCTACTAATATTAGAGTGGGTAGGTTGACTAGTAAATATATTAGCTAGTACATATTAGTGCTTAGGAAGGATTGATTTAAATTGAAAGTTAGAACGAAATCACAGGATTGACTCTGTCTTTATAAGCTAGCGTCGAGAGAAAATATAGCTGATGATATGTAGGCGGATATAATTTTTAATATCACACCCGTCTGGTCTAACCTTTTTGTTTACTTTAAATAAACAGAAAATCGTTTATTAACTTTTAGAAGGCGAAAGATTTATTCGAGTCGCCCGCCAGCAATTAAACATGATCTTTGCTAATCACATCGGCCGCTATCATGATCACTTCGGGAAAAGAATTTCTGGTATCATTTCATTCGTTTTTCTTTTCGTTCATTCGTTTTTTTCTTTTTCTCGTTTTCTTTCTTTCTATTCTTTCTTTTTTTTTATTTCGTCCCTGATTTAAAAAAAATCAACAAAGGGATCTGATTACTTACTTTAAACGCCATTTTGTTTATTAAAACGTAACTAAAAATCGCTTACCCACTTATAAGGACTACTTTTTATTTACATATAAAACAGACAATCGTTTACTAAGTTATTTACAGTTTTCCTTTTACTAAAACAAAACAGGAAAGTTAAAACTTAAGCATGAAACACCATCGATAATGTTATTAAAAGCTTAAGCATAACAGACCAATGAGAATTATATTGCAGACTTAAATATGACGGACCGACAAAATAATATTTCAACCGTAAATGTGACAGACCGGAGATGATGCTCTTTAAGTCTTAACCGTGACAGACGAATAATATACTATTTAACACATAAACGGGACTAACCGGCGACAATGTTATTTACAACTTAAGCTTTACAAATACTACTAATATTAAAGTGGTTAGGTGGGTTATTAAATATATAACTAGTACATATTAGCGCTTAAAGGATTGCTTTAGATTGAAAGTTAGAATGAATCATAGGTTTGACCTTGCCTGTATCAGCTAGCGTCGCGAGAAAATAAAGCCGATGATATGTAGGCGGATATGAAGTCAGATTAACGAAAAAGAGAGAGAAGAAGAGAGAGAGAGTTGTGGGCGAACCGTGTCAGTGTAAACGTTCATAGGAAAAGATGTGGTAAATAAGTTTTAAGGAAAACTAATATAGTGATCAATGCGCTTACCATAATCGACTCTCACTCTCTCTCTTTCTTTTTCTTATCTGTCCCGAAGTGATCATAATAGCGGCCGATGTGATTAGCAAAGATCATGTTTAATTGTTGGCGGGCGACTCCAATAAATCTTTCGCCTTCTAAAAGTGGTTTGTATAATTACTCGCATAATTAATGTAGGAATGCACGTCTGAGACTTTGTTTCAGATTCAGAAACTAGAAGTGATTGATGCGCGTAACACAAACGCCTCTCTGCACGATAAGATCATAAAGAGCAGCACGCATTAAAAAAGTATAGTCTTGAATTGATTAAATAATTATGTGACAATTCTATTTCAAATTAAAGCGTGACAGACCGATGACAATGCTATTTAAATCTTGTTTAACAGACTAACGAAAATTTAATTGCAGACTCAAGCGTAAGCGAGACAGAACGACCGATATAGTCTCTAATCACGATTCTTGGACGCATCTAAAATTAGACGCGTTTATTCGATTTGCATGTGTAAAGATAAAATTCTCTTATTTCACACTGAAGCGTGACAATTTAGGCGACCGACAAAGCCCCCATACATAGACGCATCTAATAATAGAAGTAAAATGTCAAATTAATGGATGAAAAATGATGGCTAAATAAAATAATATCTGAAAAAATAGAAAGAAAATCTTACATATAAAATTAAGTCTGTTTCGACTTTAGCCCTAAATAGTTTTAATCCTAAAATATCAATATTTCATTCTGGATAGCGATTTACTTTTCTTTAGCGTGTGTCCATGTTGTTGAAAAATAAAAATTGTAATAAAATTTAGTTTCTTTGCAAATACAATTGTTACTGAATATCTTTCGCAGGGATACGATCTTTCTATTCTGCAGTTATCTCTTCTGATACTACACTTAATTTTTTTTATTTGTCGTCTATCAGTGAAAGAGAAATCTTTACAGACTGAGGTAATTGAAATTTTTTTCCCAATAAGCTGGAGTTTCTCTACATCAAAAATCAATTCTGTGTCTAACTCTGCTCTCATGAGGAGGCAAGTAAATACGGAATTATCAGTGTGGCTTTATCCAATCGACGTATCGCCAGCAAGAATGGACACCCGGATATTCCGTCAACAATGACAGTGAAATTCCAGGGAGAAACAACCGACGCTACAGAAAGATCCAATCAACAAGAAGGCAAACACCGAAAGACCTTTCTTCTCCGGATCCTCCGCACAGTGAAGAACATACGCTACAATTTGCATCGGAAGGTCAAACTGATCTTTCATGTCGACCAAAGAATTATTGGTGAATTTTCTTAGCGAAACACGAGAACTCTTTCTATTTTTAGGACCTTTATTGATTATTTCTTCTTGGGACGGTCGAGATCAATAAACAGATGGATCGAGATTCGAGTTGCATTTTAGGAACGTGGGAATGTTCGGTTCACAGAGGGGGGGTACGATTCTGGTTATTTCTGGAAGAACACAAGAATTGTTTATGGTGAGCAAATTTTGGCAGCTTTAGAATATATACTTTTCTTTTCTTTTCTTTCTTGTTTTAATATGTGTCATCGTACTTAGTTGAGAAGCGTTTTCTGTCGGCCCGCCATTCGGTCACGCCTGTGACAGCAATACAACTTTAATCGCTATACGTGCAGATTGAATGGGCGTCCCTGATTTCTAACACATCCACTGATCTTCATCTCCCGTCGCTAAGGCAACCATAAGTTTACAATTTAAATTACGTTGGTCTGTCGCGTTAACGTTTGAAATACAATTTACGTTGGTCTGTTACGTAAAAGTTTGAATTACCATTTTCGTTGGTCTGTTACATTAAAGTTTGAATCTAATTTTCGTTGGTTCGTCACATTAAACGTTAAATTATCATTTTCGTGGTCTGTCACATTAAACGTTGAATTATCATTTTCGTGGTCTGTCACGTTAAAGCTTCAATTATCATTTTCGTGGTCTGTCACGTTAAAGCTTCAATTATCATTTTCGTGGTATGTCACGTTAAAGCTTCAATTATCATTTTCGTGGTCTGTCACGTTAAAGCTTCAATTATCATTTTCGTGGTCTGTCATGTTAAAGCTTCAATTATCATTTTCGTGGTCTGTCATGTTAAAGCTTCAATTTTCATTTTCGTGGTCTGTCACGTTAAAGTTTGAATTATCATTTTCGTGGTCTGTCACCTTAAAGCTTAAATTATCATTTTCGTGGTCTGTTACGTCAAAGTTTGAATTATCATTTTCGTTGGTCTGTCACGTAAAAGCTTCAATTATCATTTTCGTGGTCTGTCACGTTAAAGTTTGAATTATCATTTTCGTTGGTCTGTCACGTTAAAGTTTGAATTTAATTTTCGTTTGTCTGTCACATTAAACGTTGAATTATCATTTTCGTAGTCTGTCACGTTAAAACTTGAATTATCATTTTCGTTGGTCTGTCACGTGAAAGTTTTTAATCACCTTTTGTTTGATTGCCAGATAAAACTTTCAAATCTTATTTGTGTTGGTCTGTCATGTTAAAGTTTAAAATCTAATTTTCGTTGGCCTGTCACATTAAATTTTGAAATCTAATGTTCGTACGTCTGATATGTTAAATTTTAAAATCTAATTTTCGTTGGGCTGTCATGTTAAAATTTTAAATCACATTTTCGCTTCTTTGTCAAGTTAAAGTTTAAATTATCATTTTCATTGGTCTTCCATGTAAAAGTTTAGAATTTCCTTTTCTTTGGTCTGTTACATCAAAATTTTAAATAAAATTTTCGTTTTTTTGATATGTTTAGATTATCATCGGCGTACATTTTAGAATCTCATTTTCGATGGTATGTATTATATAAGGTTGAAATATCATTTTCGTCCCCCTGTCACATTTAAGTTTGAAAAAGCCTTCTTCATTTATCTGTCAGGCGTAAGTTTGAAATTTTATTTTCGTATGTCATTCTTACGTTTTAAATAGTATTTTCGTCGCTCTGCCGCGCTTAATTTTGAAATATAAAATTTTCGTACGTCTGTCAGGCTTATATTTGAATTATCATTTTCGTTTGTCTGTCACGTTTAAGTTTGAAATTTCATTTTCGTATGTCATTCTTAAGTTTTAAATAGCATTTTCGTCGCTTAATGTCACGCTTAATTTTGAAATATAAAATTTTCGTCCGTCTGTCACGCTTATATTTGAATTATCATTTTCGTTTGTCTGTCACGTCAACAGTTTTAAATTTCATTTTCGTTAACATGTTGTTTTTAAGGTTGAAGAATAATTTCTCTCGCTCTGTGGCACTTACGATTGAAATAACATGTTCGTTGATCTGTCACGTTTAAGTTTTAAATCTTATTTTTTGTCGGTTTGTCTTAAGGTTAAAATAGCATTTTCGTCTCTGTGGTGCTCATGATTGTAATAGTATTTTCGTTAATCGATCATGTTATTGTTTGAAATAACATTTCCTTTGGTCTGCCACGCTTGTGTCTGAAAAAGAAGTTTCATAGTTAAATGCGTAGATTGAATGAGCATATTTTAAGCATATCTGCCCTCCATCTTGTTTTTGTGTTCTATTACCTTTTTACAATTAAATGAATTTCTTTCAATTTAAACTTTTTATTTTCTTGTTTTTTCATTCTCGACATTGCTTCATTTCAGTTTTTATTTCTGTTATTATTTCATTCGTTTTCCCTTTCTTTCATTCGTTCTTTCTTTTTCTCGTTTTCTTTCTTTCTATTCTTTCTTTTTTATTTCGTTTGTTACTGCTTATTTTATCATTTTTGGTGTCTTTTTTAATTACTTTTTACCCCTTTCTTTCTTTTGTTCATTCTTTTTTCATTCTTCTTCTTTTTATTTGCGTTATTCCAGCCTTTTTTTTCTTTTTTTTCCTTTTCATTTTTCTGTCTCTCTCCCCCCCTCTTACTCTCATACAGACACACACAGACGTACATGTACAACCGCCCTCTAACCCGTGTCAAACTACGAGTCCGGCCGCCATTAATCGATCCCCTGCCACATTCGCGCTCTTTTCCGTCTACACTGACGCCTAGACTCGATCATTGCGACTGCAATAAACGTCACATAAAATGGTGGATCTCTTAAATTCAACCAGAAAAGCGACCATGAACCGATTCTAAACGTTCAAATATCCGCTGTTCATTCGACTCGATAAATACTGCAATGGACAATCAATAAAGTTGACATTGTAAAAGACTCCACGGATCGTCTTTTAAGGAGAAATCGAAAAGATAAATTCGCTCCTAGCGTTTCGACAACGTTTTCTTTTTTTTTTGTTCGATGTTTTGGAATTTCGATTAGGTAGACAAGAGGAATATTTACCGTGCTTCACAAGAAAGACTGGAAGTCAGTTTTTTAATGTGGGAAGCATTCTCTTCCTAATACGAAAGAAAATGCATGGTGGTTCGGGTGAGGATATTTACGCTTCTGCTCACAAAAAATCGGACGTACCTGAATTTCGGTTCTATGGAATCTTGTTCAATCAGTAGCGGCTTACGAATATTCTTTGTAGAAATATCACAGCTTGAGTGGATAATAGTTTTAATACATGAATTTTATTGGTAATATTTAACGCAAGTTAACAGGGAAAACCTATGAAATTAACAAATAAGCACCAAATAAATGTAACCAAAGGCAATAAAAATTACTTTTCTACCTACTTCGATAAGTCGTTTTGTGTTTTAAAGTATTTTAATGTGTTTTTTCTTCAATACGATGAATTTTACCTTTGTTACACTACGGCCCACTTCACTGAAATTTGCCGAGGACACTTATTTTTCTGTTAACTAGTTTTTTTTTTTTAATTAGAAAATTAAATTTTAAGGCGTTTGGAATAGATATTTGTTGAATATTTTTTGAAAATCGAGTTAACAGAAAAAAAAACTCCTTCAGTAAATTTCAGGACAGTGTAGTCGGCCATTTTAAAACTAAGGTAAAATCTATCGTATTTTTAGCGGATTATTAAAACGCAATACAAACACATAAATACTTTAAAACGCTAAAGAACATATCCAGGTAGGTAAAAAAGTAAATTTTATTGCCTTTGGTAACATTCATTGTTTGTCTATTTGTTTCTACCACCCTTTTTTCTGTTAACTATTGTTAGAAATCGCCATATTATTTGACTCCGTCGAAAGTTCAGAAGATATACACTTTCACAATTAAAAAAGAAAATTGACGTTGTTATATTGGCGCCATAAGCAAGGAGCCAGCTTATTGATAGTTAAACTAAGCCCAACAAGTTTACTAACAATATTAAGAAACACCCAGATATAATTGTCCCAGCGGATAAAACTAAGAATTTTTACAAACTGAAATATAGTCAATACAAATCCTTAATCTACAAAGAATTAAATAAATCTTACAAAAGCACATCTTACGATACCCTGGCTAGTATAAACAATGAGGCTAAATCCATACTAACATCTTTGAATGTCCTCAACTACGCAGAAACTTTAACCCCTGCAATACCTAGATTTACCTTGAAGGACCATAAAAATAATTTCCAAGAAAACCCTACCATCAGACTAATATGCCCCTCTAAATCCGACCTAGGCATCATAAGCAAGAAAATCTTGGATAGAATTATCCCTACCTTGAAAGAAAAAATTCGTTACACTCTTTGGCAATCCTCAGGTGAGGTTACTACCTGGTTCCTTAACCTCATTGATAAGTCTAAACCTAACTTGAACTTCATAACATTCGACATTAATAATTATTACCAATCCATTTCCCCTATCTTACTTAACAAAGCATTAATCTTCGCCAAAAATAATTCTGACATTACTGACATAGAGATTAAACTAATAATATTAGCCAGAAGATCCCTACTAGAATTTGATAATAAGCTTTGGACTAGGAAGGACACCCCCAATAACTTTGACATTACCATGGGGGCCTCAGACTCTGCCCAGGTCACTGACCTGGTAGGTTTGTACTTGATGAGAGAATTGGGGTTTAATTTTGGACACTTACAGGGTGGGTTGTATAGGGACGATGCCCTGTTTGTATCTGGGGAGAGATCGAGACAATATAACAACACTATCAAAAACCTGCATAACTTCTTTAAAAACTTTGGTTTGACCATTACAGTGGAACCTGAGAAAAGAATATCCAACTTTCTTGACCTTACATTAGATCTTAACTCGGGACCCTTCAGCCCATACCATAAACCTAACTTAACCCTTTTCTACGTACATAGCCTATCTAACCACCCTAAATCAATCATAAACTCAATAGTCCCCTCAGTATCTAATAGAATATCTAAGCTATCTGCGAATAAATCTATCTTCGATCAAAATTCTAGCTTTTACAATAATGCTTTGCTCAACTCAGGCTACAATCACAAAATTAAATATAACTGCAACCCCCTTACTCAAGTTAACAAATCTTCAGGCATTATTACACACAACATGACCACACACAGAAATAAAAAGTTTAACTCATCAGCACCTAAGATAATCAAAACACACTCTAATAAGCCCATAGGAACTAAAGATATTGATAATCGGGTAGACCCACATTCGCACAAACAAAGAAAAAAACTTAGAAGAAAGAATAACATTTGGTTTAATCCGCCTTTCAGCAGTAATGTTAAAACCAATATACCTAAAGAATTTTTCCAAATCTTAGACAGATCTTTTAAGCATCCCCACAGATATAGCACTATCCTTAACAGAAATTCTATTAAAATATCATACTCTACTATGCCCAATATTGAACAAACTATCATAACCTCTAACAATAGGAAAATCAAACATATCCAACAGCAACCACCACCCACATCCCTCACCACTTGTAACTGCCGTAAACCTAGAGATTGTCCCCTTAACAACAACTGTGTACAGAAGGACGTAATATACACTTGTACTGTTAAACAATTCCCCCGCTCCACCAATGTTGTGAGTAATCACAGTTCCCATACTCCACCCGAACTCCGGATCTCCCCGCAACCCCAATCCGCTTCTACTCTAAACTCCCGCTTATACAGCCATACCTCTAACCAAGCACCCCCAATAATAGATAGTGCTCATGGGCCAACTCACATTTCCCCCATATCCGTTCTACCCCACTTCTCCAAACAACTTTCCTCGCATAACTTGGATCTCCAAACCCAAATCTCTTCTAATACCATTAGCAATCTCAATGCAACCATAGCACCACCCTTCAAGATACACACATATATTGGGGCGTCCTCTTTCCCCATTAAGACCCGGATCTCTAACCATATATATTCCTTTAAAAATAGCAGCGATAACAGCACAGGCACTTCACTTTCCAATCTAATTAGAAACCTCAATCTTAAAAATACTCCCTATTCACTTCACTGGTCAATACTTAAAAAGTCCCAATCATATACCCCTGGAGCATCCCATTGCCAACTTTGTACTCTGGAAACCTTTATGATAGCTACTGCTTCTAAATCTAAAAATATTATTAATTCTAAGAATGAACTTATCTCCAGTTGCAGGCATAAGCGTAAATTCAGGTATAGCAACCATAATAATCCCCCAGACACCCCTCCC
>OY744518.1:202081600-202089100 GCA_963556195.1 Sepiola atlantica
CTTATAATATGAAGGGATTAACGTATATAACCTATAAAGGTATTAACATATATAACGTACTTATAATATGAAGGGATTAACGTATATAACGTATAAAGGTATTAACATATATAACGTTCTTATAATATGAAGGGATTAACGTATATAACGTATAAAGGTATTAACATATATAACGTACTTATAATATGAAGGGATTAACGTATATAACCTATAAAGGTATTAACATATATAACGTACTTATAATATGAAGGGATTAACGTATATAACGTATAAAGGTATTAACATATATAACGTTCTTATAATATGAAGGGATTAACGTATATAACGTATAAAGGTATTAACATATATAACGTACTTATAATATGAAGAGATTAACGTATATAACGTATAAAGATATTAACATATATAACGTACTTATAATATGAAGAGATTAACGTATATAACGTATAAAGGTATTAACATATATAACGTTCTTATAATATGAAGGGATTAACGTATATAACGTATAAAGGTATTAACATATATAACGTACTTATAATATGAAGAGATTAACGTATATAACGTATAAAGATATTAACATATATAACGTACTTATAATATGAAGGGATTAATACATCGTGCTGAATTAAGTAAATAAATTACGTGTTTACTCTAATATAATAGATGTATTGAATAATTGGATATTCCATACCACGGAAAGATACTTAGTTCAATCGTAGGTGGAACGCACTTATTCGGAAGTAATTTTGAGAATTCGGGCCATTTTAAAATACTTCCGTGGACCGAGAATGAGAGTAGTTTTTCAGAAGTTGAGATTGAACTAAACATCTTTCTATTGGATTTACTTCATTTTTTAACTTTTTCAACGCTGCCTTCACGAAACCCCTTTTTCCCATCTTTAAATCTCCTTTCACTGGACACCTTATCAACGGACATTTACCAACTGGACATACCCCATATTTTTTTTACACGCACACTCTTACTCTACATTAATTAATATTTTTCAAATTTTGAATTTTGGCTTTTCCACTGCCAACTTATACATCTATTTAATTCCTCTGATGATAAGATTTTAATCTTTGAAAAGCCTTGGCTTAAAGAAAGAATAATAAACATGTTTTTACCGAGTACACCTTGCATTGAACAATCGAAGTTGAAATAGATGTGGCATTCGTACATGTTTATCCCTCTTTCATTTATTTATATATATATATATATATATATATATATATATATATATATATATATATATATATATTTAAACCTAATGTGTGACAAATTAGCAGACCTATCTCTGATTCATTCAGATTAATCTTTGGTTTCTCGCTTTCTGTGTATCAATTTCATGCCCACTCCTATGTGTTGTTCACCCTGGCCAGTTCCTTTGTTTTCTTCCCGCTTATCGCCTTTTACCCCCTCCCCCACCGCCTCCCACATACTAGCTCAGTAGGTGTGAAAGTGAAAAAGAAAAAGAAAATGAATGAAAATATAAAAAGAAGAATAAGAAACAAAGAAGAATGTGTCACCCACTTGTCATATTTCAACGTCACTTAAAGTCTTCTCATATGCTCCAATCGGATCATCCTTTCCTCATCCCATGTGTGTGCCTATCAAAATAAAATTATTTCCAAATCTTCACTTTTTCTGAAGACGTTCGCCAACACGAACGAAACCGGTCAAATCTCTTGTTTTTATTCTCTTGCACTTTAACCTGTTTTCCATTTGTCATTTTTCACACACACACACACACACACACACACACATATATATATATATATATATATATATATATATATATATATATATATATATATATATATATATAAGAAAGGGTATTTAGCCATATTTTTAAAACCATTGTTTCGTAATAGTATTATATTTTTTTTGAAAAAACCATAACAATGGTGGTGTAAAATAAATTAATTTTTATTTTAATCTTAGCTTTCGAGAATATACTTCTGCTTGTCAAAGAGTGTTTTTCTTTTCTTCTTTTTCTTCATCGTCCGATGGAAACGGACTTCGGGTAAGAAAATCACGTTATGCCTGAAGGCGAGGTCGCGCCAGTTTGAATATGAAAGGGTATTAAGACATATTTTTTAAACCATTGTTTCGTAATAGTATTATATTTTTTTTTGAAAAAACCATAACAATGGTGGTGTGAAATAAATACAATTTATTTTAATCTTAGCTTTCAAGAATATACTTCTCCTTGTCAATATATATATATATATATATATATATATATATATATATATATATATATATATATATATATATATATATATATATATATATATATATCAGGGATATATTGAAATTCAGGGAATCTTGCTTGATTGTTATTGAATAATTATGGATAAAATTTAATGCAGATAAAATGCATTTCTAAGCATACAAAATAAGATGTCTTCATTCAATCTGCGCATTTAACGATGCAAATTTATATTTCAAACGAAAGCCTGGCAGACTGACAGACGACGGACAGACAGAGCCTCTTACAGAGATGCTTAGACACATCTAAAAAGGTTCAGACAGAGCATAATATTTAATTTCTAAAATTATATGATAAGTTTAGTTGTAAAATTGATGAAACTAAAAAATCTAAACATGACTAAAAAACTGTGGATTTTGCTTGTTATTTGAAATACATACAATTATACACAGGGCCATTAAATCGGGGAGAGTGGTGTGTATTTCACTTGTTATGTCTTAACCAACTTGTCTAGTCTCACCTTTGAGGGAATAGAGTTAGTAATTTGGTGTATCTTCTTCCTTTCACAATACATTGTGGTCTAATCTGTGGTCACAATCACCTTACAATTATCAAGAAAATTATATATATATATATATATTTACTTCAACATGGAGTATGTCAAAGAATGAATCGTAATTACCAAAACCTGTATTTTGGTTTGAAAGCAGCTCCTCTCCCTAAAGTCCAACCCTTTCTCACTATGGTAGCAGTGGTGGCAATTTGGTAGTGTTGGAACTACCTGACTAACAGGACTCTGGTGAAAATCCAGGAGGACTCAACATCAGGATCCTACTGACTCACAAACCGACAGACCGACGGACAGACAGAGCCTATCATAAAGATTTGTAGCCGCATCTAAAAAATGACCATTCTATATTTTTGTTAGCAAGATTTTCACCTTTTAACCCAGCTTAATTTTTTTATAAGTTCCCCGGGCAACCGTACTCCTCTTCAATGTTAGACTTACTCACAAATACATTAAATATATCAAAGAAAATTCTCCCTCCAAGAAAATGACTAGAGAGAAAACTAATTTAATATGTGCTTTTGAGGGCTAAGGTCGAGTAGACAGTTTTTCCGTAATGAAGACGAGTTCAGGTGAGATGAGGTTGAAATGTTGAGATTCTAATTGCGTTTCTTGTCCCCCAGAATTGACAAGACAAGTTTCAAAATGGCCCCTACCTCCTCGACGAGAAGAGAAACGGAAAGAAATGTCAATTGTAGGCGAATGGAAATTCTTTGAAAAGCAGGGAAAAAAATTCAGGTTTTGCCCTCAGGCTTTTTCAACTGTTCAGAATATTTTTGTAAAAAGCGAATAATAAAAATAATTTTAAAAAAATGGCGAATGTGTGATTTTTTAAGGGAAATATTAAAAAAAAAATAAAGCACTAAAAATAGCCGGATGAAGTTGTCTTGTCGGGAACGCAAAACATGATGTCTTCCTCGGGGTTCAAAACAGAATTAAATTGGATGATTATAAATAAAACGCTAGTACGCACGTATTAATGGTAGTGTCGTGGGATACCGGCGCGTCTAACGACTCGGCAGCCCGGGTTCGATTTCATTCGGTTCTATAGGGGCTTGCATGTCTTTACGTTCATTTTTCCTGTTCTACTTAGTTCGTTTTTTGTTTATTACCTAATTACTATCTATGCCAACACACACATATACATACATTATATATATATACACACACACACACACACACACATATATATATATATATATATATATATATATATATAGATATATATATATATATATATATATATATATATATATATATATATATATATATATAGATATTGTTGCATATAAGAGACAACTCATGTCTAGATATCCTTTGGTAGATCCTTTCAATGGTCCAAATCAGGATCTTAGTTTTGGAGGGGAATTGGCTGATTAATTTGCCATAGTTGGATTTGTCTCCCAAGTACTTTCAGACCCACCTGGGTTCATCTTCAGGGGGATGAGGTTAATCAGGTACAGACCATGTGTTAGTATTATAGAAGGTTTTAGTGAGAATTATGTACCAAGTACTAAACTATATTTAGAGCTATAGACATTTTAGAATATTATTACTGATATTAAAGCCAATTCCCCTCCGAAACTGAAATTTAAAGGATCCACCAAAGGATATCTAGACATAAGTTGTCTCTTATATTCAACAATACTTGCCTGCAAGAGAAGATGCTGCCTAGATATACATATATATATATATATATATATATATATATATATATATATATATATATTATATAAATTTTAACGATGATTATATATTTTACTCTATAATAAGGGCATCATATATATATATATATATATATATATATATATATATATATATATATATATATATATATATATATATATATATATATATATATAATCATGATTATTTCGGGAGTACAAAATTTTATTATTGCAAGCATGAAGAGAAGGCGAGTTTTATTGTTCATAATTAAAAGTTTATCAAGAGAAAAAAAAAAAAGCCAGCCCACCGGTTTCGCCCTCTCTTACCAAAGGCTGTATCAAGGGATTAAAAAGACGAGGGATATTAAAAAAGAGAGTGAAAAAAGAGTGTAGAGAAAAGAATTAAATAGCGTTATGAAATATGTACAATAGAGGATGAATCGTAGAGACTGATTACATCTAGTTCGAATAGACACTCCCTTTGCTTACAAAGGGGGTGGGGACGTTTTGTCGAACGTGGATCTCTCCAAGACTTTTAGCTCGTATAGTGAGTGAGCATGAATGCGAATGGTGAAAAGGTCCATGCTGAAATTCCTAGCGCACGGCAGGTTTTTAAGAAAATGGTCTGTAATGGAAGACCCGTATGTGTTATTTTGGACGTCCGTTGACCGGAAAGTTCCATTCCTAATGTTACTAATATATATATATATATATATATTAATCCAGGTAGGGTAAAAATCCATAGGGTAGAAATCCAAAGGGAATCAAACCGGGTTTATAAAAGAGTGCTCAATAAAAATATAGAGCTGTATTGTGAATGCTTTTATTCAAACATGTACAAGGTCTGCTACACTGGCATGTCGATGTTATCGATCTACAGCTCTCAAGAGCTGAGGTCTCATCAGGCAGAAAATCGTTTTTTGATTCAACTGGTTGCTGAATTCCAGGGAGAATGAAGTCAAGCAAAAAAGAAGAGGAGAAAGAAATAAAAATAAAAGTCATGTGACCGATTTTAAAATATGATTGCCGTTAGAAATTACTATTTTCTTATTTTTATCTTTTATATATTTTATATATATATATCCAACGCTGAGCTGGGGTAGAGAGGGGAGTGGGCCGAGGAAAAGAAAAAGAAAAAGAAAAGAGAAAGGGAGAGAGATACAATTGCTGTTAGAAAAGTTTAATTTGCAGCTGTTTATATTTTTATTTTGTATTTTTATCCAACGCTTAGTTAGGGGGGGGGGGTGGAAGAAAAAGAAAGAGAAAGGGGTTGAGGGGTGTTAGGGGTGGGTGTCTATAGCCATTTAGGATTTGTTGCGGGGATGGTTCTGAGTTAAATTCATATTTATTTTTATTCAGCGCTGGGCTGGATAAAGATGGGGGTCGGGGGAGGTTAAACAAGATCGAAAGAGAAGATGAAGGAAGGGGGGGAGGGGGGGTTTCAAATTTGTTGTGTCTGCTTCCTGTCAATGCAGACATATAACAATTACATGACACCCAGCTTACGGGGATATTTTAGTTTAAACCCATTGGTGGATTTATGGCCTTATTGTTGATAAATTATATTGTTATATTTTGATCAATTGGCATTTAATTTTGATTATTTTGATGGATAGTTACATGTATTTTAAATAATATTTATCAGTTAATTAATAAAACATAATGGTAATTGTCTTTATTTTTAGTAAGATTCATATATGGATTATTGGCAATAATATTAGTAGGTTAGTTCTAGGTACTAATGAGTTAAAATATATTGGGAATTATTCTTGGTAAGGATCGTATATAAGTTTATGACATTGATATAGATGGATTATATTATTATATTTATTTTTAATTATTTTGGAGTATGAATAAATGTATTTCGATTATAAATAATAGTTAGTGATGGATTAATAAAACATACTGGTAATTGCTTTTATTTTTAATGGAATTTATATATCGATTAATTTCAGTGGTATAAATAAATAAATTTTATTATTCGTTGTGATCCTATTATTAATGGTGGGGTTAACACCTGTTATAGTATTAGTGGTAAGGTGTTCTAGTTAAAATTGTTAACGCAAGTTATGGTCTATGAAGGGGGGGGATTAGAAATGATGGGGGCCAGTAATTTTGATTAAAGTGATCAGTATATAATTATTTAAATATTTAAAAATTGGTTTTGGTAATAAGTAGTTTTGTGAGCTGGATGTTGAGCGCACACACGCACTCGTGCACACATATAAATACATATATGCACATGTATACACAAACATTCATATATGCACCCAAACCCATACACATATACATGAACACACAGATACACATGTATGTGTACATATGTATACGTATACATACGCGCATACAGATGCACACATACATACATAAATAGTTATAAAATTTTATATCTTCATACATATGCCCACTCATATGTCCACAAGAATCACCTATATATATATATATATAAAAATTTTTTACTTTTTATGTTATAGTATTTATTCAAAGATTGGGGTGGTTGTACTGTGTTTGTAGTTGAGGGTTAAAGTTACTTGATTTGGAAGTGTTAATAAGTGTTAATTTTAGCGGGCTTGTTGGGTATTGGGTTTTTTTGTTTTAATGGTATTATTTAGGGGGGGTTGTACAAATTACTGAGGAGGTGTGATCTGTTATGCCTACAGTTGATCGATGTTTCCTGTTTTTTGTTTAAAAGTTTTCCTCTGTCAGTAAATTTAATTATTTCAAGTTTTTCGCCGAGGCATAAATAGCATGGTGAGTTTAATGAGCTACAGGTGCTAGTTTTTCTGATAATGTTCCAAATTACAATTGGTGATTTATTTTTATTAGTGAGTTCCCAGTGGTAATTTGAGAGTGATGTTCTGTTTTGGTAGCTTGGGTTGTTGAATGAACATTTATGGCCGGTGTATCTTTCTTTAGAAGTATTACCTGCCATACCTATGTAGTATTTTAACCCCACCATTAATAATAGGATCACAACGAATAATAAAATTTATTTATTTATACCACTGAAATTAATCGATATATAAATTCCATTAAAAATAAAAGCAATTACC
>OY744518.1:202094100-202104100 GCA_963556195.1 Sepiola atlantica
TATAATAGATTATTTAGGTTATTCGTAACTATAAAGTCCCAGATGAAGTACTGCTGCCGCATCTGGGGAGGTGCCACACAATCTAGAAAAATAGGCTCTCTTCTGTTCTCTATACCCCTGTTTTCACACATAAGACGTTGCTAGTCTTTCTGTGCTCAATAGTTATTTCCATGGAAAGGTCCTCGACTGAGCTCCAATCTCTGTTTCCTCCTTGTAAAACATTTACAGCAAGAAATCGTCTCTCTACCAAAACTGAAAAATACAATTCTCTCTTATTCTTCAGCGTGTCTAGTGTCAGGCGGATTTTTTTTTCATGGACAGGGTTTCTTTTCAATAACTTCTAATCGATAGAACACATTGCCACGGAACTGCTGTCCCACAGACTACAACAAGGTCTTTTTTCTAAATCTAATATCATTAAATACTTATCATAAATCGTTCCCATAAGTCATGGGCGGGCAACCTCCGGCCCATGGGCCACATCCGGCCCGCGAAGACTTAGCGTCCGGCCCACCACCCTGCTATGCTTTATTATTGCAATCCGGCCCGCGGATCTCCCAGTAAAACTCATATCATTATGTGACATAGACGTAAAAGTAGGTTTCAATTAAGATTTACAGATGGATAAAAATGTATAAATATCAGCGAGCGATGATGCATGTATATTTCATTTTTCTTTAACTATTAAGAGATAAAAATAGAAAAAGAGAAAGAGAGAGGCAAAGAGGAAACGTGAGACGAGGGAAGGGCATGAAACAGAGAACCTATATGAGGTGTGTCAAAACGAATGCTGGATCAACTTGCTACTTCGCCCGTCATTATTTTTTATGATTGAAAAATGGCCGGTCGTCGGCACCTTTTATAACATCACATACAGAAGTCTCCTGAGAAAAAATATCAGATTTGTAGAGTGTTCAATGCAATGTTTGTACAATTTATTCATATACACAAAATATAGTAATTCTGAGACTTCGTTTTTCACTCCGGCCCACGATCTCCTTCCAAAAGTCTCATCTGGCACTCACTCTGAAAAGGTTGCCCGCCCCTGCCATAAGTAATCAAATTTCGTTCATCCCACTCTTCATTTTCAATCCCTTCATAATATTATTCGTCATTCAACTGATAATCCACCCATCGCATTAATTCTTTCCCTCGACTAGCTTTTAGCTTTGATACGTGGTGGTTCATTAGTAGTGATAGGACGATTCCATTATTTGTTTCGATTCCAATACTATTACCGCTTCCGTTCTAAATTCCCGATTCCGATACAATTACCGATTGCGATTCTTTTAAAATCTCTAAATATTTAGCTATAGCGTTGTTGTTATTTTGTTTTTTTTTAATTTTCGGATTACCTAAAAAAATACCTATGTAATATGTGCATAGATGTTCGCAAACGTAACAAATACACTTGCGTGTGTGTGTGGAGGGGGGTGATCTATGGATTTAAATTTTTACTGGTGTTTAAAATCAATAAATATTTATTATTTTATTATTAGTACCAGCAATGGAGGGGGGGGGGGGTAAACAAGAAAAAAAAAGAAACAAAACAACAATTACAAGAGTCATCGTTTTTTAGAATCGGAAAATAGGCACAATTTTTTCCGATTCCGATACCCCAAAAAGTTCCGATTTTTCCGATTCCCGATTCCGATTCCGACTAATCGTCCCAACACTAGTCATAAATAAAAGTTTTAAAAACTAAAAATAAAGTGTGTACAGAAGAAGTCATTTATCGACGCAGTTCGAGTTGAGATCTTCCGACACGGAGACTTGTATCCACTTCACTCTCTCTCTCTCTCTCTGTCTTTCTCTCTTTCGCTCATTTGTCTCTCTCTCCCTCTCTCTCTCCTTCTCTTTCCCTCTCTCTCTCACCCTCCTTCTAATTCCGTATGTGTGCGTGTATATCTTTATTTCTCTGTCCCACTTTCTATCCCTCTTACTCCCTCTCTCTCTCTCTGTTTAATTGTATGTGTGTGTTTCTCACTGCCTCTTTCTTTGCTGTCAGTAAGTCTGTCTGTTTTAATGTCTGCCTCTCTCTTTCCATCTCTGTATATGTGCGTGTCTCTCTTTCTTGCCCTGCCCTTCTCTCTTTATCTATATATCTCTCTGTCTGCCCCACTCTCTCTCCCTTTCTCTTTCGCCCTCTCTCTCTCTCTCTCTCAAACACACACACACACATTCTGACGTTTTGATCCAATCTTTAATTACTCCCAACTCTTTTCCTTACCCTATTTTTTTTTTATTACTTACCCCCCCCCCCCCTTCCCTTTTTTCTCTAACTCACTCCCCTCACACACTCACACAACTACATCGGTCTGTGTACAACGACGGTCTAAAAATAATAAAAACAAGGCATCTATTGACAATGGCGATTCTGGCCAGAGGTTATAATCTGGGCTTCACTGACCGATTGCCCAGAACGCACCACTCAAGACCCGTGGCTCTCTCGACCGCAGATCATTACGGCAAACCTTTTTTTTTTAAATATTTTTATCCTAATCATGAACGTAATTTACGAATTTATTTAAGTTTACAAAACTTTCATATTTAGAGAAGCATCAATAGACAGCTGTTTTGCCGTATCACGTTTTCTCAGCGTAGCTAGACGCGGCGAATGTTTTCTCTGCTAATCTCTGCATTCGAAACCGGGCTGCTTTTACAGTAGTAAGAATCTTACTACGAATCCACCTTGAACATCAGATAAAAAATAATTACAATGTTTTTATTTATATTTGTTTACATTACTGAGTACCGAGATAGTTCAATTCTAATTACGAAGAGTAATGCTTTACGCTAAGTAAAAACATTTATTTCACCTACTCCAGAGCTCAACCAATGAGTCGGGATGAAATCTCACCATTCACAGATAGCTATTTCGCCGTATCACGGTTATATATAATTGACTTATATATAGGTGCATTCCAATGACCAAAGGAACGTTCAATTCATGCCTTTCAACTGTTTTTTTTTCAGTTTCTTAGTCTTCATATTTTATCGAACGACCACAATTATACTTTTCTTCTGTTCTTCCTTTCTCCTTGTCTTACAGGTAAACGAAATTCTCTTAATATGTTTATATTGTATTTTTTTCTCCAAAAGTAATGGTTTCTATACGACCTACGCGCGTTTCGCAAAAGTGCCGAAGTCGTATAGAAACTATTGACTTTGAAAAATTAAAAATTAGAAAATTAAAAATAAAAACTGTACAATGTTGACGTATTAAGAAAATGTGTTTGCTTGTAAGACGAGGGATTATTGGAAGAACAGAATAAAACTATGGTTGTGGTCGTTCGACGAAATATGAAGACTAAGTAAATGAATGAACATATACAAGGTATGGATTCATTGTTCCTTTGGTCATTAGAATGCACCTATAATATATATATATATATATGTATATATATATATGTATATATATATATATATATATATATATATATATATATATATATATATATATATATATAATAAGGAGATGTAGTTTGCCTGAAGCATTGTGTGTAATACGTATATAGAGGAGTATTAGAAGACTATCACAATGGAAGAAATACAAATATGTCGGCGTTGAGAAGACAAAAGCAAGCGATTTTTTTTCTATATCTAAAATGACCACAAAAGCACATTTAAAAACAGAGAACGTCGAATTAAAACAGCACTAGCAAACCACTATTAGGAGCTCAAAGAAAATGGAAGCTCACCAATAATTGAATGGAAAATAACACGACAGGCCAGTACATGTAGAAATTTAGACAACCCATGTAGATTATGTCTGAATGAGAAATTTGAAATCCTAAACTTAAAGAGCCCCAAAATCTATTAAACTGTAGCAGTGGGATAGCAAACAGCTGCATGAACAGAATAAAATTTACCTTAGGCTTACGATACATAAGTAAATAAATAAATAAATAAATAAACAAACAAATAAATTAAAAAAAACTAAACTGAACTAAAACCTAAAAACTTAAAAACTAAAACTTAAAATAAAATTACAAGGAACCACGTGTTAAAATAAGGTCACCCATTATATTGACACAACAAAGAAACAGGATATGAGCTACTCTATAGAAAACAGAACAATAGAATAGGAAATAGGAAGTCAAACTAACCGGACCTTTGTTCGTGAGAAGCCCAACGATTGGCTAAGAGGACAACAAAGAATCTGATTGGTTAACTAGCTATCTGCGTATATAAAAACACCCGGCATAACTAACTCCATGCATTTTAGCCTGAAGATTTCCCTGGAGATGAAACGCGTGTGTAGCTTAATTGCCATAAATATATTTTCATAACTTACTATATATATATATATATATATATATATATATATATATATATATATATATATATATATATATATATATCAAGGTAAATATCTTGACTGATGTCATCGATACCTACCGTTCTACATTATCATTTTTTTAAAATTCTGAATATCCAGTTCTTCTTGTGGATCGTAGCACCATTGTCTTCAGAACAAGAAAATATAATGCAATTAAATTCTTTTCTGGAAATACTTTATCCGAGCCGGAATATTTTTCAGAAGCTATCTTTTTTACTAGCAGCAAATTTAAAATAGAATGGACGCCATCTCAGTAGAAAATGTTTCTACTAATATAAACTACTACTGATAATAATACTCATCGTTTATTACTAATAAAAAAGGTTTTATTATAATATTTGAAATTTCATTGCCGCATCACGTGACGTCACACGTTTTTCGTAAGCAGTAGCTAAAATGTTACTTTTTCTTTCATATTACACCGTCTTCGGGCATTTCCAACATGGCCACTAACGTTTCTTTAACTTTTATGTTTGTCCGACACATATGACTGCCATCAATTGGTTACAGGGTTGCTGGTAAACTAGAAGTTATACTAAATATTCTACTTTTTTTTAGATTAAAAAATAAACAAACTAGTCATTGTCAGTAAGAGACGAATGTTGTGTTAAGGATATATAAAGCTCTAATAAGACCTCATATAGAATACTGCACACAGGCCTGGGCCCCAACGACTAGACATGGAAATTTGAATGTAATGTTGAAACTGGAAGGCGTACAAAGAAGGGTGACAAAACTAATAAGTAAAGTAAAGGAGTGCAGTTACAGGGAGAGATTGGACACATTGTGATTGACTACTTTGCTGGAGAGAAGAATGAGAGGTGATATGATTGAGACTTTCAAGATAATGACATTTCTAACTATGGTGGGTATTTTTATAGTATTTCTCCTAGATCTGGAAGGTTATTGTCAAGGCAGTTTTCAAAAACTAGATCTGTTAACCAGTTAAGATCTTTTGCTCACAGAGTAATATGTTTTGGGAATAAGTTTCCAGATCGGATTAAGAACAGCAATAGCGTGGATCAGTTTAAGATGAGGTTGGATGAATTCAGAGAAACTGGTAGGAGGGAGAAATTGAGGGGGCACTTGTGGGAGTTATCAAATGAAATATTCGACAAAATTTTATCTAGATATCGATTCTGTACTAAGAGTTTCATTTTTTTAACAGTTGAATTGATAAGTATGTTAAAGGAGGCATAACAAACAAATAATAATAATGATAATAATAATAATAATAAAAATAATAATAATAACCAGCGAGACCCGTGTAAATTACACGAAATGATGTTTTCAATACTAATTATCGTATTTCTAACCTATACATTACTTTGTAAATGCTTTAGATTAAATTAAATTTGGCTCCAATTCATGAGTAGCATACAAAGATTTTGATGTAAGCGTGACACACAAAATAACACACACGCTATCGTATTAATATGTGTCTTCCCGGTCGTCTGCTCCCTACCACCATCCCTCCCTTCGATGTAGAAAAAAATCTTAGAGGTTGGTTGGGAGCGAACTATAAACCACTCGGGCCGACGTCAAAACCCGACGTCAAAATCCTACGTCGTAAACCCTTGCGCCAAAGGGAAATACTTGAAAATATTACGAAAATTAAGTGACTTGCATGCTTTTCCAAATCTAAGTGCGACACGCATGCGCAGAGCTGTTAATGTTAGCGTGACACACGAACACACATGCTATCATATTTATATATATAGACTAGCGGGACGCGTTCAAATTACACGAAATGATGTTTTCAATACTAATTATCTTGTTCCTAACCTATAAAAGCGGTTCCGTGTCCGTCCGTCCGTCCGTCCTTCCGTCCGTCAGACTTTTTTTTCACGATTTGATCGATCGACTAATTCCGATTTCGACGACTAAACCTTACTTTGTAAATGCTTTAGGTTAAATTAAATTTGACTCCAATTCATGAGTATTGATTTACTCCTCTCCAGGAGTTAGGCACAAATTCATGAGTAGCATACAAAGATTCGGAAGCTCGTTGCTTCAGATTTAAGCGTGACACACAAAATAACACACACGTTATCGTATTAATATGTGTCTTTCCGGTCGTCCCCTCCTTACCTCCCTCCATCCCCCTCACTTCGATGTAGAAAACAAATCTTAGAGGTTGGTAGGGAGCAAACTATAAACCAGTCCGGTTGACGTCAAAAACCGACGTTAAAATCCTACGTCGCTAACCGTTGCGCAAAAGGGAAATACTTGAAATATTACGAAAATTATGTTACTTAAATACTTTTCCAAATCTAAGTGCGGCACGCATGCGCAAAGCTTTTGATGTAAGCGTGACACACGAACACACACACACACGCTATCGTATTAATATATAGATAATAATGCGACCAGCGATATTCTTACAATGCGTTTCATATAATTAACAAAACAAACACACACACGATACCACCACCACTACCACCAATCCAATCCCACCACCACCACCACCACCACCAACAACAACAACAACAACAACAACAACAACAACAACGACAACGACAACGACAACGACAACAACAACAACAACAACAACAACAACAACAACAACAACAACAACAGTAATAATGATAATAACTGCTATATATTGATCAAAAGATCCTGAAGGAGGTAAAAAGCAGAAAAAAAGAACATATCCATGGCATGGATTGATTACAATAAAGCTTATGACAGAATCCCTAAAGCATGGATAATTGAATGTTTAAAAATATACAAAATACCAGACAAGATTATTAATTTTATCAATAAAGAAATGGAAACATGGAGATTAGAACTGACAGCCGGATAACAACACCTGACTGGGATAACAATACAGAGAGGCATTTTCCAAGAAGACTCCCTATCACCACTACTATTTGTAATAGCCATGATGCTGCTCAACTACATACTCAAAAAATGTTATGCTGAATACAAGTTTAAAGACACTGAACTAAGAGTAAACCATGGACGACGTGAAACTTTTTGCAAAAAGCAAAAAGGAACTGGAAAAGCTGATAAATACGACCAGAATGTTCAGTCAAGTCATCCAGATGGAATTCGGAATGGAAAAGTATGCATTACTAGAAATGAAAAGAGGAAAACTGGAGACGACAGAGGGCATGGAGCTCCCCAACCAAGAGGAGATGAGGGTGCTATGCGAGCAGGGTAGCCTCAAATATTTGGGAATTCTAGAAGCAGCCACCATCAAATCTATATAAATGAAAGAGAAGATTGGAAAATAATATTTACGAAGAACAAGAAAATTCCTAGAAACGAAATTATATACCAGGAATTTAGTAAACGGTATAAACACATAGGCATTATATCTAATAAGATACTTTGGACCATTCATAGGCTGGACTAAAGAAGAACTCAGACACCTTGACCAGAAATATAGAAAATTAATGACTATGAACAATGCCCTACACCCAAAACACGATATTGACAGACTCTACATGAAAAGAAACGTAGGGGAAAGAGGACTGGTAAGTATAGAAGATTGCGTGGAAGACTTAAAAAAGAGCTGGAGAAATACATAACTCAGAACACGGAACGGCTAATCACCGCAGCAAGAGACACCGTTCTAATGAAGAACTCGGAAAGCACCGAAACCAGAAACAAAACGACAAGAAAAGAAAAGTGGGAAGAAAAAAGACTATATGGACGCTTCATAAGACTGACAAGAGAAAGAAACCAACGAAAATAGCTGGACATAGCTAAGAAAATGACACTTGAACTGAGAAACGGAATCTTTACTGATGGCTGCACAGAACAATGCAATTAGGACAAACTACATTAAAGCTAAAATAGATAAAACCCAGGAAAACAGTAAATGCAGATTATGTGGACAAAGAGACGAAACAGTAAATCATATAATAAGTGAATGTAGCAAACTGGCCCAAAAGACTACAAGAATAGACATGGCTGTGTGGGGAAAACAATTGAATTTCGAATACACAGACAAATGGTACAAACATAAACCAGAAACAGTACTGGAAAACGAAAAACACAAAATCATCTGGGATATGGATATACAAACAGACAAACTCATACAAGCAAAGAAACCGGATGTTATAATAATCAACAAGAAGGAAAAATCTTGCAAAATCGTAGACTTCACCGTTCCAGCAGACACAGAGTGAAGATTAAAGAAACGGAAAAACGAAGCAAATACACGGAACTAGCCAGTGAACTGAAAGGAATATGGAGCATGAAGAAAGTCAGTATAATACCAATAATCGTAGGAGCACTAGGAACAATGCAACAAAAAAAAAACTGTGAAAAAGACTGGAAGAAATTGGAATCAAAGGGATCATTGAAACTATACAAAGGACGGCAATGATCAAAACGGCTGCTATCTTAAGAAAAATCCTCGAATGCGGAAACCAACCCGCATAAGCTACATGGTCACATGGAATATACAACAGGAAGAAAACAAAACCACAAAAAGAACACCACATCACAAACAAAGGAACAGAAAATGCAAGAAACATCAATTTATGATCCCCCAATAAACTATATTCTAACAATACGTTTCATATAATTGACCTTTAAAAAAGTTGTATTTTTGTTTAATTTATTTGTTTGTTTTTTTCAGTTAATCTTTTCGTTTTCTCTCCCTCGTTTTTGTGGATAAGCATTTAATCTGTTTGACATTTTACAAACGTACGGATTAAAAATGTTTTGAGGTATTGATTTACTCCTCTCCAGGAGATAGGCACAAGGCCAGTTTTTATCTCACTCCCACAAGTAAGATGTGACCAAAGGTCGGGTCGGGAAAGTGGGGCTTGAAAAGCCAGCGCCCGAGAGGTGAGCACTCTGACTATTAAAAATTGCCTCGGCAGCCCCGTCGGCATTCCCCGGTAGAGGCACCTAAGGCAGTAAGCAATAAACTTACTCCTCCCCACAGAGGGGAGGCGAAGCCTGTGCGGGTGGACCTCCTTAAAACTGCACAGGACAGACCCATAAACCGGCGTAAATCAAGGCCCGAAGGCCAAGACAATACCAGTCAATGGGGTGCAGTATCCATCGGAACAGATACTACACTTTGATCTTAGCCAAAAGACCAAGGTTTTATTTACTCCTCCCCAGGAGTTAGGCACAAGGCCAGTTTTATCTTACTCCCACAAGTAACATGTGACCCAAGATCGGGTCGAGAAAGTGGGGTTTGAAAAGCCAGCGCTCGAGAGGTGAGCACTCTGGCCATTTAAAAATTGCCTGGGCAGCCCTGTCGGCATTCCCCGGTAGGGGCGCCTCAGACAGTAAGTAATAAACTTACTCCTCCCCAAAGAGGGGAGGCAAAGCCTGGGAGGGTGGACCTCCTAGAACTGCACAGGACAGACCCATAGACCGGCGTAAATCAAGCCCCGAAGGCCAAGACAATACCAGTCCATGGGGTGTAGTATCCATCGGAACAGATACTACACTTTGATCTTAGCCAAAAGACCACGGTAACAATTCGCCATTGTAGTATTTCATCGTTTCATTTTTTAAATGGAAATCGATCCAGACAATGCATGAAGCCACTTGATGTAAGTAGCTAAAAAATTCTACTACAAAGTCAAATACTTGCCAACGAAAAGTATCAGATGGATAGATTCCGACCCAGAAAACAGCAATTATTTCCCCTTTGTCAGAAAAATCGCTCATGGAATGTTAAGA
>OY744518.1:202109100-202114100 GCA_963556195.1 Sepiola atlantica
GTCTTCCATTTTTAGATCTGCACTAAAATATACGGGAGAGGGGTTTCAAGAAGAGCGCTTTTTATTTTGACTTGGACAAAACAAGTTTAAATTTTTTTTGTTAACATAGTTCACCACAAACAAGGCAGGACGCTACTGTAGACGTTAGGGGCTACTGAGGAAAAAGGGAGAAGGTCTTTGGCGGGTCAACCTAAATTGGGAGCTGCGCAGCGACGATGTCTGTTTACATTAGTTTTAAATTTCTACATGTCAGTACCTTCGGGAAAACAGGGGACAGGCAGGCAGTTCCAGAGGCCAGCAGCACGAGGAAAGAAGCTATTGGAGTAGAAAGCTCTCCGGCACCTGGGGACCTCCACAGTGAATGGATGGGATTTAGCTGATTGTCGAGTTGGTCTAGTGAATTCACGTCGAGGTTTGGTGGTCAAAAGAGAAGAGCTTGGTTTTAGAAGTATTAAGAGTAATAAGGCACTTTTCCCCCAGTGCACCACCTGCTCCATCTCCGAAGAAAGAGCATCAGAAACATCTTAACCACTAGTGCTCTTCGAAATAAATTATTTTCGATCTCTAAACTTTAATATTTCTATTTTCTCGATTAGACACAGTCTACATAGATCGTCTAAATATCTACCTTAAGATTTTCCATTCGACTACTTGCGACCGTCCGATATTCTTAAGGTCCCCCAAATAGTTACATAGTGAGATAATGGTCCATGTTAATAATTGCATAGTTTAAAACGGCACGATAAAATGACACAGGTAAAATTGTCACAAGTAAAAATCGCAGAAGCGAATAAATAGAAAAAAAACGGCACAAAGCAAGAACATCGAGTAGTCGTTCCCAACCGTTTTCTTCGGCAACCTATATCATACACCGCGAGGCATGATCGTGACCCCACTAGTTTTTATTGTATTATTATATATTACTAGTTGTTGGTTGTATATGTAAGGGACAAGTATGATAAATAAACCCCGGGACGAATTCATAAAACTTTCAGGTTAAGGTGAATATTAGGGTTAGGGTTTAATTTTTTAAATTTTAAATGTAGATATAACTTTCTTTTGAATTTAATAATTTTACACTTTTATGTATTGTATCTTAGATAAACTCATTTGGAGATTTTTATTTATATTTTACCCATGTCCGATTTTTTAAATTATTTATTCACTTGTGCCATTTTTATCTGTGCCCATGTTGCCGTTGTCATTTTATAGTGCATTTTCACCTGTGCTATTTTTACCTGTGCCATTATTACGTACATTTCTGATGTAATAATCCATGCTTTTTTGTAATGAAATGTACGTTCGTGATTATAATATCTTTTAAATGGAGTTTCAATATGTAATATTCTTCCTCGGGTTCTCAGTACTGTATACTGTGCCTGGGTAAATTATGTTTTTTGCCAAACAATTATTTCGTAACGGACAATTACCTTTCTTTTACAGTTACATTTTGAGAGTACTTTTCGGATTTATATCTGAATTATTGCTATTCCTTTTTATTATCATTATATACTTACTAGGAGTTTTTACACAAGTCATTATCGGTGATTGTTCACTGACAATAACCAGTGATAGTTCCCAGAGGCTTAGCTTTCTTTTGAATTTGAGTGTCAATAAGTCTCCTATAGTTTCTAGCACTCATCGAACTGGCCCAATAGAGGTATAGCTAGTGCTATCCCTCCTCGGTCTTTCAATTATCTTTGACGCTTTACGAGCATTTTGTGTCGTATCAGACGAAGCTTGTGTCACCGTCTTTTTTTTTGGGGGGGGCAGATTAGTATTATTATTTGTACTCACTAGGAGTTATCATACTGGTCAACGTCAGTGATTGCTCACCAACAACAACCGATGGAGTTCCCTGGAGCCTGAGTGACAACAAGCCTCTCCAGATTGCCAGTACTCTCCACCTCTTTTCGATAACAACTGCAAATAATCTTGCGGTATCGCAACGGCCGCTTACCATTGATTTCTCGCTAGTAAGGACCATTATTCTTTTCTGGGATTTTACTAGCAATAAGCCTCCCCAAGGTCCTAGCACTCTCTGCACTCTTCCAGTGGAGGTCTTGTTTGTGCTGTATTTCCCCAGTCTTCTCATCTTCCTTGACCCTCTACAAATATTTTGTGTGGTGTCAGCCTAGACCGGCGCTATTTATTTTTTTTTGGGGGGGGGGCCGCTTATGATGTTTCTTGCAATTTCTGTTCATTGGTTCATTTTTGTGTGGTGTCAGCCGAGGCCGGTGTAATTTATTTTGGGAGAGGGCAGCTTATGATGTGATGTTTCTTGCAGTTTCTGTTCCTTGGTTCGTGATTTGGTATTCTTCCTGTTGTTTTGTTTTCTTCCTGTTGTAAATTCCATGTAACTGGGTACCATTCATAGCTGATGCGAGTTGGTTTCCGCATTTGAGGATTTTATTTAAGATCGCAGCTGTTTTGATCATTGCCGTCCTTTGTATCGTCTCATTGATCCCTTTGATCCGAATTTCTCCCAGTCTTTTCTCCAGGTTTTTTGGAATTGTTCCTAGTGCTCCTACGATTATTGGTGTTATACTGCTCCATATTCCTTTCAGTTATCTGACAAGTTCTGTGTATTTGCTTCATTTTTCCGTTTCTTCGATCTTCACTCTGTGGTTTGCTGGAACGGCGAAGTCTACTATCTGGCAATATTTTTCCTGCTTGTCGATTATTATAACATCCGGTCTTCTTCTTCTTCTTCTTCTTCTTTTTCTTCTTCTTCTTCTTATAATTATTATTTGTATTTTTTTAATTTTTTTTTTTATTTATTTATTTATTTTGCTCAATAAAGGGTTTCACATTATCAGTGATTGCTCACTTACAATAACGAGTTGCTTTATCCTGGAGCTCCTACTTACTTGCCTTCCAACAAGGGACGAGTTAGACACAAGGCCAGTTTTTAATGTGGGCAAAATCCTACTCACCCAAAAGGATAACTCTGGATTGAGACAAAAATAAAAATGTCTCGAAAGATTTCTCACTCATTAATCGAGGAAAGAACAGATTAAGTGTCGTATAAGAACAGAACATATACTACACTTTGATCCAGGCCAAACTGAGTCTCCCTAGATTTCTAGCACTCTTCGCCTCTTTCGATAACCGTTGGAAGTAATTTTACGTTATCACAACAGCTGTTTACCATTGATTCGCCTAAAAGCAATGAATTAACTGAGCCAGCCTTGTCTGGAAAACAACGAATTGTCCCCCGAAATGGATTTAAAATTCCTCAAAATCGTCGAAAAATACTCCAAATAGAAACTTTGTAAATATCTAAGATTTGTTTCATTAGATTTTGCTAAAAAGCTTTTCGCCAATCCACATTCACGCAAGCCTGTAGTGAGTTTACTGTTATCTGTGTCTGATGCGTACACTGCGAAGTCAGGAAGATCATCATGTGATGGCTGAACAGAACAAAAACTTAATGATGAGAAATCAGAACGAAAACGGACTCAACGCAGTTACGAAAAGTCACCAACAAGAACTCAGAACGAGAAGTCACCAACGAGAACTCAAGACGAGAAGTCACCAACGAGAACTCAAAACGAGAACACAGCAACAAGAACTCAGCGACAAGACAGGAAAGACGTGAATGCATGAGCTCTTAAAATAACCTCAACAATGTCGCCTATATCACATAATAAACTGGTAAAAGATGACTAGCGAAACTATTTGTCTATGGAGTAAGGACCGGATTATTTGCTTTACGTGAATGAGTGCCGCCTGGCCTTCACTTTATTACATCACTATACATGGACATCTATTCTAACTACAGTTGCTTTGTTAACAATGGAAAGGGGATAAAAAGGAAGTGGAAGCTCTTAGTGACAGAACGTTGATATTAAAAAAATCATATTCCACTACATAGATGCACCCCATATTTCAAACTTTAAATTATGTTTTTTATCTATAATCAGTCATCTTGAGAAAATATTATATATATTCTCAAGATGACGCAATGTTATACAAATTTTTTACAGCTGTTTCTAGACAATGTTTATTTTAGTTATACAAAATAAGAAAAATATTATGTGAGGCAGCGTCCTTCATCAGTACCATAAGTCTCATTAGTAGCCTACAATAAACAATAATGCCCCCCAAAATATCTTCAAAACAAAAAGCGTCAAGCATGAATCCAATGTTAAATACCTGTGTAAAATATTAAATGACATATATATCATTGTGCATATAATGTCATATAATTCAGATATACGATGAAGTGCATACTATATATATATAAATATGTGTGTCTATCTATTTATATATATATATATATATTTATATATATATATAAGATAATTGTGAGAGATTCTCTACAAAGTTCTCGATTATGAAGAAATATCAAAACTAAGAGCGTAATATTTATTAAGTAATGTTTGTATTACAGAAGATCAGAACAACATCGGTACCACCGGTTTCAAATCCCAGCAAAGGAGGCCTATTAAGTCCTCTATATCCGAACGCTCTTCAGTCTCTGTTTCTAACAGAAATAGACAGAGGCTGAAGAGAGCTCCGATATATGGGGCCTAATACGTCCCCCTCTTGAGATGTGAAACCAGAGATACCGATGCTGTTCTGATCTTCTGTAATATATATATATATATATATATATATATAAAATGAATAGGGCAACAAATTTATAGTTACACTAAATAGTATTAAGACAAAGCTCTTTTCTTTTAACAATCATAGACAACCTCTTCAACCACCGATTGCCACGGCAGATAGAACCCTTCATGAGAGTCTAACATTAAAACTCAACGGACTAACATCCACAGGTAATATCAATTGTAACAAATACATCGAAGATACTGCCAAGTCTGCTGCTAAGAATGTGAGCTCTTTAGACCGGACTGAGAACCTTCTCACACCTGGCAGTATCCTATATCTCTACAAAGTCACCATTCGCTTTTACGTGGAGTATTGTTGCGACATCTGGGCTGGGTACGAATCAATCTTAGACAGGGTCCAAAAATGACTTTCTAACCTAA
>OY744518.1:202116600-202136600 GCA_963556195.1 Sepiola atlantica
ATTAAATGACTCAAAGCTTCTTTAGACTATATATATATGTATATATGGGCAGTATTTTCTCATAGACATATTTGGTTTAATAGTACAGACGACTTATGTCTGCATATTTTCTATTTGATCCTTTCCAGTTGCTGGATTAAGGTTTTTATTCGAGGCTGAAAGTGACTGATGAACTTGCCGTACTGGTTGGGTAGCCCAGTATATTCGCTTCATTTGGAACGATCTTCAAAGCATTTGACATCAAATAAAGGTCATCAGCTCTAAACTCTTTCCGCGGTCGCCTTTGACATTTTACTGTTATCGAAATTATTTTTATTAATTGCTGTCTTTTTAGTTTTGATATGAAGGGCTTCTAATGTCTGTTCTACGAGAATTGTTCGAAATTGAGAGTGGATCCATGAATCTCTGATTTTTAGATGCTGGTATATTGCGATAGTACAAGATAGGTGAGAAAATAAGAGAAAATGAAAAAAGAAGAAAGAAGGAAAAATAACAGAAAAAAAGAAAAAATAGAAAGAGAAAATAAAGAAGAAAGAAAAACAAATAAATAAGAAAGAAAAGAAAAAGAAAAAGAAAAAAGTAATAAAGTAACAAAGGGAGAAGAAAAAGAAGGAAAGAAAAAATAGAAACGAAAAAAGATAGAAAAGGGTAAGGGAAAGATATTAAAGAAAATGGAAAGAAACCGGAAAAAAAGAGAAAAGAAAAAGAAAGAACAAGGACAGAAAAAGAAAATAAAGAAACTGAGAGAAAGGCAAAACAAAGAAAGAAAAAGAAAAGAAAGAAAAGAGAAAGAAAAAAAGAAAAAGAAAGAAAACTAAACATACAGTGTTCGCCACCAGCTTCTCTCCGTGTTCAGATATGAAGGTGGGTATCATTAGATGATGACCATTGTTGGCTGTCGTTTCGGCCCCTCTCATCACAGCAAACAACAATGGCGGACTCCGCTCCACACGTTCTTTTTGGTGAAGTATGCATACTTTATGCTGAGGCAGTTTAGATGTTAGATTTTTATCTTAGTTTTCTAACAAATTGTTTGCCGTCCTTCAATTTAAAGTTTCCCAGTTCGAAATGAACACCTGGTCTTGTTGGCTTTGGTAAACTTGACATTTAGACAAAGGGAGAGTATCTATTGGGTTGTTGACTGCGCCATTGTTGTTTGGTTCTTGGGCACTATCAACTTCCGTCTGATGAGCTGTTGCCCTGCAGTCCGCAAGACTCTTCCTTTTGTATACCTTGTCTTGGTAGATTTTAAGGCTTTGCTAGTTTTTTTTGTAATATATTAAATAAATAGTCCTTTTAACATATTACATACGAAAAATTCTCTGTAATACATTAAATAAAAAAAGCCTTGCTAATATATAAAATAAACAAGTTTCTGTAATACATTAAAGAAACAAGGACTTGTAATATATTAAAAAAAGTCTCTAATATATTTTAAAAAAAGTATCTGTAATATATTAAATAAAATGACTCTGTAATATATTAAATCAAATGTCTCTGTAATATATTAAATAAAAATGACTCTGTAATATATTAAATAAAAAGTCCTCGTAATATATTAAATACGTATGTCTCTGAAATATATCAAATAAAAAGTACTTGTAATACATTAAAGTAAAACAGTCTTTGTTATGTATTAAATGAAAAAGTTTATGTAATATATTAAATAAAAAAGTTTATGTAATATATTAAATAAAAAGTCTATGTAATACATTAAATAAAAAAGTCTATGTAATACATTAAATAAAAAAGTCTATGTAATACATTAAATAAAAAAGTCTATGTAATACATTAAATAAAAACGTTTATGTAATATATTAAATTAAAAAAGTTTGTGTTATATATTAAATTAAAAAAAGTCTACGTAATATATTAAAAAAATATCTATGTAATATATTAAATAAAAAGTCTATGTAATATATTAAATAAAAAAAGTATATGTAATATATTAAATAAAAAAGGTCCTTGTAATATATTAAATTAAAAAAGGCCTTGCAATATATTAAATAAAAAAAGGTCCTTGCAATATATTAAATAAATAAGTCGTTACAATATATGAAATAAAAAGTCCGCTTAATATATTAAAGAAAAACAGTTCTTGTAATATGTGCAATAAAAACATTCCTTGTAATATATTAAATAAAAATGTCATTGTAATATATTAGCTAAAAAGATTTTTTACAATATATAAAATGAAAAATTCTTTGTAATATATTACCTAAACATTCATTGTAATATATTATATAAAAACGCCCTTGTAATATATTAAATAACAACGTTATAATATATTAGAATGAGAAAGTCCCCGTAATATATTAAATAACATGTTCTTGCAATATATTAAATAAAGAAAGCCATTGCACTATATTTAATAAAAAAAGTATTTGTTATATATTAAATAAAAACAGTTCTCGTAATATATTAATTACAAAAAAAGTTCTCGTAATATATTAAATAAAAAAGGCCATCGTAATATATTAAATAAAAACGTCCCCGTAATATAATAATTAAAAAAGTCTTCGTAATATATTAAATAAAAATGTCCTCGTAATATATTAAATAAAAGGAAGAGGCTATATTGCCGGTCCCGGCAAAATAACAATTCCTGCGTTATTTTGCCGGTTCATGTATATTTAACTAAATTGTTAAACATACAGTGACGCCCGGCACAATAATTATTTACTAATGTAAAGGGATCGTTATTATGCCGGTTCATTATTTTTAAAAACCTAAATGGCCTTGCGAAAGAAAAGGTAATTAAATAAATAAGAGCAAATATTTAAAAACAATTTGTTTTCATCATCAGTTGTGTCGGTTAAAGAAATAAAAAAAAAATCGACATGCCCTATTGTGTTGGTTAAAGAAATATCTGCTTACTTTTCATAATAGAATTAATGTTGATGAATTTTCCCAACATTACTAAGTCTGCTCTCGATTTAAGTAATTGAAATTTTCCTTAAGTTATCTATAAGTTATATATAAAGAAAAAAATAAGCAACAAATAAATGTTACCAAAGGCAACATAAATTATTATTCTACCTACCTGTATAAGTTTATTTGTTTATTTTATTATTTATTTTGATAAATGATTTTTTTTTATAAAAATAAACAATCAAATAAACAAATAAACTTATACAGGTAGAAGAATAATTTATGTTGCCTTTGGTAACATTTACTTGTTAAAAATGTGCTTTACAAAGGAAAGATTTTAATGTAAAATTCTGATTTTCTTTATGAAGAAAAACTTCGATAATGTTAAAATATACAGAAAATCACTAGATTTAAACAGTTTCTATTGTAAAATGTTCTTTCAATGAAATCATAAAATAAGTCGTAATTTTGAAGAGTTCACTCCTAATCGAATCAACCGGAAGTAAAAATTAATTTTATCGTTATTTTAAAATATATTGTCGCTTAATAAAGTTTTAAATTATACAAAAAATCAATCAGGCAAAGATTAATTAAAAACAAACAAAAAAATCAATCAGGCAAAGTTTTAAATAAAAAAAACCCAAAAAAAACAATCAGGCAAAGTTTTAAATTATAAATAAAATTTCGTTTGATAAAGTTTTAAATAATACAAAAAAATAATTTAAATAATAAAAAAAAAGTAATTCATAGTTAAATAAACACGAGCCGGCAAAATAACGTAAGACTCATTATTGTGCCGGGCGTCACTGTATGTTTAACAATTTAGTTAAATATACATGAACCGGCAAAATAACGCAGGAATCGTTATATTGCCGGTCACGGCAAAATAACGCAGGAATCGTTATTTTGCCGGGACCGGCAATATAGCCTATTCGTAAATAAAAAGGTCACCGTAATCTATTAATTAAAAAAAGTCCTCGTAATATATTAAATAAAAAAGTCTTCTTAGTATATTAAATAAAAAGGTCTTTGTTATATATTAAATAAAAAAGTCCTCATAATATATTAAATAAAAAGTTCTCGTAATATATCAAATAAAAAAAACATTGTATTAATATGGTAAGAGAAAAGAAAAAGAAAGAAAGAGAAAGAGGTAAAAAAAATGATGGAAACGTGTCAGCTTTTATTGATTGACAAGTGTAAATCTGTGGATCGATTTCTATGGCGGTGATGCCGAGGTGCGTTTTCACACAGGTTAAGGGTTTTGAAATGAGTAAACATTGGATAAATAGCGAAAGCGACAAACACCAGGGCGATCATCAACGGCAGGTGTCTTAGCTATACACAGACATTATAAAAATCTTATCTCTACAAATAACCTATAAATAGCTTAGCTATGTAAAGACCCTATAAATGTTAGCTATAAAAGGACACTATAAAAATCTTAGCTATACAAAGACCCAATAAAAACCTTATCTCTACAAAGAACCTATAAACATCATAGCTATACAAAGGCCCTATAAAATCTTATCTCTACAAAGAACCTATATAAATCTTAGCTATACAAGGACCCTATAAAAATCTTAGCTATACAAAGACCCAATAAAACCCTTATCTCTACAAAGTACTTATAAACATAATAGCTATACAAAGACCTTATAAAAGCTTTATCTCTACAAAGAACCTATTAAAATATTAGCTATGCAGAGACCCTATAAGATGTTAGCTATACAAAGACACTATAAAAAACTTAGTTATACAAAGACCTTATAAAAACCTTATCTCTACAAAGAACCTATAAAAATACTAGCTATACAAACACCGTATACAATACTTAGCAATACAAACACCCTATAAAAATCTAGATTTTTAAAATTGAACAAAATACTTTTATTACATTTTATTACTTAAAGATTAAACAGTAAACAACAGGTGACCCTTCAAAATGCCAGTCATGAAATCCACTTATAATATAACGAGCCCCTTCTCTGTCTGTCTGTTATTCTCTCTGTCTGTCAGTCCGTCCTGGAGAATTTTTGTAAACGGGAGGAGGGGGGCAGGGTAGGGGCGGATAATTACTATTTAATTAATTTCCAAGTCAAAAACGTAACAAATACATTAGGGCACAACTAAATAAACAATATATAATTTCGACGCCGAGGTCGTGATTTGAACTCGTAACCTTAACGTCATATGGTAATTACCACTGAACCACATTGACAAGTTAAAAAAAAATTTGATTTTACTACTTACGGTAGAAAAATGATTTTTTCATCTATTTTACTTAGCAATGAATCATCTTACAGCGACGCTACGTATCAAAACTGGTTCTTCAATATAGTTTGGGGTCTGCGTTCGCGCTCGATTTTTTTAACGGGGGGGGGGGGGGGATTTCACCCCCATTTTTTTTCTTTGCGGGAAAAAATACCCCCCCCCCCAATTTTTTTTCCTTTTTAAACAAAAAATATTCGGAGACAATTTTTGTTTAACTAAAAATGTCTCACCACCCAAGAACGCGGCAGCCTAGCAAAAATAGACGACCGTTAGGGAGGTTATTTTCGCTAGTCTATATTTATGACACTCAATGTCTATGTGTATGTCTGTTTATGTTTGTGTTGTGTGTGTGTTTCTTATAGAAAGAAAGGTTAGAGAATCTACATAAAATCTAAAAGAGTATTCTAGTGTAAAATTTATCGGAGACCACAATGGAAGTGTTCCCGAATCTCTACGTGCACTCATCAGGGGGTTATGCGTTAATACCCCCATAAAATATTAAATATGTTCTATTTTTATGAAGTTTATATCATATGTATAATTTGTTTTGAAAGACAATGGAAGTAGTCCCGAATCTCTACGTAACCTCATAATTTAAGGGAGTTATGGGGGCTGAAACCCCTTTAAAATTTTATGTATATGATATAACTTTTATGAAAATAGTATTATATTTATGAAATTTATATCACACGCATAACATTCTACAGGAACTGTTTGGAGATTGTTTTGATCGACATTATTTTTAAGAAAACCCCAGAAATAATTTAAAAAAACAGCTTAGGGGCTAAGCTCAGGATAACAGCTAATACTGATGAGGCGATCACCAAAGTGTCCCCGATATAATTGGGCGGCGATAAACACATGACTATTAGGAATTCATGACTAAAACCTGTGAGCAAGTCACACATAGACTGCAGTTTATTTGTACCAAATATGGTTGAATTGTAGAATAAATTGTTTATGTTATTATAATCTTCTAAGGTAGGTGAATTATTTTTTGAAAATAAATTAAATCGTAATCGTTTTTTTGTTGTTAAGAACATGAGCCGATGGTCCGAAAAAAAAAAAGAACTGGCGAATCAAAAAAAAATTGATCTCATAGTAAATATACAACAACTCATTCTTATTCTGTAGATTAGATTTTTTGATACTAATGAGTCACCGTTTATCAAGGTCAAAAGGTCACTAAAGAATAAGAGTTAATAAGTTTGTCAGGTGAACGGGGAAACAAAAAATTGAGTATTGGTAACGATGGTTGAAACTGGACGGGAGTTAATTGCTTAACAAGAATTTGTTAACATTGGATTAAAAACCTTCATGTTGTAGTCAGCTGGCAAGTAGCCCCGTGAAATTGTGTTTCACATACGGTTAGTTCTTAGAAAACAAAACTTTGCTCGCACAAGTTATGTTTAGTTTTAGATACACAGAGAAGAAAAGGCGAGTTATTTGCACTGGTTGTAGCTAGATGAGTTCTTGTTCTAAAGGTTTTACAGGGAGGGAACCATAGATAGGAGCTCAGTCGAGCACCTACCATGAAAATAACAATATAGTAAAGAGAAAGTAGCAACCTCCTTTTTGTGAAAATGAAGATGTAGGGAACAGAAGAGGGCATCTACTACTAGATTTCAAAGTCGGTTTTGTACTCTGTTCAGGCAGGAAAGGCTGCGCCGAGCGGCACCTCCCCAGATGTGGCAACAGTACTTCATCTGAGGGCGTATTTGACTCTTATACAGGTAGAGGATTGCTTCAGGAATGAGATACTTTCTGGAGCGATAAACCGAAAAGGGAAAAGTTGGCTGTTGTAATATTTAGTAGTATCCATTGTGTCACTGGTAAACATTATTAGCATCAAATATGCATAGAAAAAAGTGCATGTACTCGCGCGTGAGATGTGAACGGTGCATGTGTTCCATCCGTAGTCACACCCCATCGCAGATCATAAACGATACTCTCCCTTTCCCAGTACACTGCTTATGGATATTAGGCGTAATCAGTTGCACGCTGAGACGCGTGATGGTAAACATAAGATTTCGAGCCTTAAGTTAATGAAAGAAAAAAAGGAGACACGTGCGAACGCGTAATAATTACATGTTAGAAGACATTCCATGTAAAGTAATTCATATATATATTGTTATATCCGTGGACGTATATATATATATATATATATATATATATATATATATATATATATATATATATATATATATATATATATATATATATGAGAGAGAGAGAGAGAGAGAAAGAAAAGAGGGTAGTGCAGTATTAGTGCAGTTCCAACGAGAGAAAAGTATATATGTAAAGGAGTAAGGCTACCAACATTTAAAAAAAAGTTTTTTTCATCATTTATTTATTATTTTGTTATTTTATCATTTTATAATTTTATATAACGCGTTTCAAGCGGTGGTCCGCTATCATCCGATATGTAAATCCATTTGAAGAAATGCCTTTCGATTTGAAAGAGTGTTGTTTCATTTGAGAAAATGTGTTATTGTTTGGCGTTTCTTGCGCATGTGTGGGTTTGCGGGTGTGTGTGTGTACGTGTTTTGATATTTTTATATCTTTTACTTTTATTTATTTATTTATTTATTTTTTCTGCTTCTCTTGGTCAAAGTCGTGTGTGTTAATAAACACACACGACTTTGACCAAGAGAAGTACGTGTTATTTTGCCCTTTATTTTATCGGTCATCTCCGTTTCTTTTTTGAGTGCTTGGATTTTCATTTGAAATTTATTATTTTTAATTGCCCTGACGTCAAATTGGCTGTTGTGCCCAGGTGTGTGTGTGCGTGTGTGCGTGCATATATATATATATATATATATATATATATATATATATATATATGAATAATAAACAAAGAAAAACAAAAATATTTTTATATTCATCAACGTTTTGTCTTTAGTTCAAAGCTTTCTCAATATGATTAATTTGCAAAAAATAACATATAAATAAGATATTTGAAAATATTAGGTGCGTTTGTAACGCGGAAAGCATTTTTTTAAAAACGAAACATAGTCGTTAGAATTCAAAAAAATGTGGTGCGATTTTGACGTGAAAATATGTGTTTGTCCTTTTTTTTTCAAATGAACCGTAGCCGTTAGAATCCAAAATGAATATACACTGCTACATATTTTCTTATCTTAAGCAATTCTTGTAATAATTATATTTCAGTAATAAATTAAGAGCACGTAATAATGAGTTACTTTAAACACAGCCTGTACATATTATTACTGACCAGGCTCAACTAATCTCGGCATTGTTTCCAGTCGTCCTTGATTTCTCTTTGCTACTGGAATCAAGTAGTGCTGACTCAGGAGAGGTGCGATGTGAGATTGCGCAACCCTTGCTTCACAATTACACGCACAGGCACCCTTACAGGGGGTATCCATTGTCTGCCAAGACTCAACGGAGCCCATGATGACATATTCAATAATTCGTAATATTATTTATTTATATACAACTAACAAATCAATAAACAAAATGTTAAGAGTGTGTATCGGAGGTAGATTGCATCAACTTTGAAAAATGGTATTCAAGAGAGTTGTATCATAATGTCATGTACGTTAGACTTGCCTACACTTTTTATGTTAAACTCGCTTCTCGTTTTACTTATTTACTTATCTATTTATTTTACCAGTTTAAACAATGGTACATTATCGTTAACAACAAAACAAGGGACAATGAGATTAGTGTTACTACACTTTGAAACGCCGTTGAAATGATAAACTTTGAAATTTTAGAAGCCATAGAACTTTACCTAAAATTTTGTCAATTAAATGAAATATTTATTTAATCATTTTTTTAAATCCAAATTTTAGGTTTTATAAAACCCTATTCATGGTAATACAGACAATATTTTCCTTTTTTTCTTTTTTTTTTCATGGTCGAAATCTGACGGCGTAGACGAAGATCAACGATCTTCTGGTGTTATCGAAGAGACTGTTTTTTTTTTAAATGCCCGACATGTAGTGGAGCGCACTGGAGCGCGTGTGTACAATAATGAGATAGGTGTTACTATAGTTTGAAACGCCGTTGAAATGATAAAGTTTCAAAAATGTTGAACCATATATATATATATATATATATATATATATATATATATATATATATATATATATATATATCTTATATATAAAGTAGAGACGATTTTTCACCTGTACCTTCTCGAGAATAGGAAAATAACCACATGCATCACAGGCTACCAAACTCATCATCATATTACACTTATTTACTCGAGGGTCTTTTAGTAAAATTGTTATTATTTTTTTTCAGCTAACACTCAATATTACATTTGGCCCAGCATCTACGGCTCTCGGACAAACCAACTCCATATAGGTAGTAGCAAAAACTTTTCTCACTAACAATTCTGTACTGTGACTACACTCATTGACACCGGGAACTAATAAACACAGTTTTATTTTCACAAAACACCATTGTTATTTATTAAGTTAACACGCATGCCAATAATCAAGCTTGGGTTAATTGGCCTATTTTCCCATGTATTTTTAACCCGAAACCGTGGCGCAGTCGTTAAGTAGGCAGGTTTCATGATCTACCACATTTTTTCTTTTTGTTTTTAAATTTAAAACATTCGCCAACACGGTAGACGGGGAAGAAAAAAAACAATAGCCGTTTCTTTTTTTTTATTCGACATCATGTAAGAGGTAGTACATTCTCCCGTGCAACGCCGGGCGACGGGTTCCGCTAGTATATATATATATATATATATATATATATATATATATATATATATATATATATATATATATATACGAAAAGAATACTGGTTACAGAAAAGGGTATAAACAATATGCATACCATTTTGAGCAACACGTTTTCCTACTAAGTGCTATATAATCAAAACATGCGCACCTTATCTATACCGTAACAGACGAAACAGTATGTTTTTAACAGTTAAAGTAACTAAATGTATATTTATTTGGAATCGTATCTCATTTATTTTTATTTGAGGGATGTTGAATGCGGTTTCAGGTGTACACCTCCAAAACGGTAAAGTTTACGAAAAAAAAATTGCCTACGTTACTCACCGCGTGTTGCCTAGAATACGTATCCGATAATTACTAATGTTAAGGTCATTAATTTAGTAAGTTACTACATATATATTATTGACTCTCATGATGTGGAGCAATTTATTTGTTTATTATTTTATTTAAATCTTGCTTATTTTAAAAGTTTACAAAAATAATGTACGCACGTTTTATATGTATATATATATATATATATATATATATATTTATATATGTGTATATATATAAATGTGTGTATATATATACACATGAATATGTTTATATATGTATGTATATATACATTTATATATATAAATATGTTTATATATGTATGTATATATATATACATTTATATATATATATAAATTTGTATATGTATAACTGTATCTATATACATTTATACATATATAAACGTGTATATATATAAATGTATATACATATACATGTATATATCTATAAATGTGTATATATATAAATGTATATATATATATACATTTATATATCTATAAATTTATATATATGTATATATACATTTATATAAATATATTTCTATACGTTTATATATATATATGTATATATATATATATATATATATATATATATATATATATATATATATATATATATATATGTTTATTTCTAAATGTCGGTCAATGTAACATTTTCGATGACATTTGTGTTGCGATGACATGCGTCCTGGCATGTTTCCGCGTCAGAACAAAGGAAACTCCGAATGGAAAATGTCGGAAGATGTGGGTAAGGTTCGGGGCCCACCCGACAAACGAGACGATACAAGAATGCAGAAATCGATGTTCCAAGAAAAGGAAGAATGGGGGCTGGGTAACGGTGCTACAAGACTAGCCGGGTTTCGATGCCCCCGACACGAGTGCAGACGTTCTTAGGAATGGAACCGCGACACACAGACAGACCGTGTTACCATAGACACCTTTGGAAATGACGAAAGCAAGAATTTATCACGAAGGAATTCGGTTATCATATATATTTATAAGAACACACAAACACACGCGTAGACAAACACACAGTATGCACGCATATACATACATAGATACCTACGTATATCACTCCATACACATACATTCTCTCTCACACACACACATACACACACACACACATATATATATATATATATATATATATATATATATATATATATATATATATATATATATATATATACAGGGTGGGCCAAAATAAGGGTCCTATCTTTAAATTTGAATAACTTGAATTTGAATAACTTCCACAAAATAAAAGTTAAACTCACCAAACTTTATGTGTGTGTAGACTGACCCTTCCGAGATTTTTTGAAATAAACAAAACAAATTTTAGCCGAAAAACACTTCTGAAAACTTACAAAAACTAAAGTATTGTTTTTTACACTGTTTTGAGTTTTTTAAGCAAAAATAATGTTTTCTAAATGAGGGTACTTCCTTAGGGCTAATACGGCTCATGCTTGCTTCGGAAGGGGTCCTTTACTTATTCTAAAAAAAAAAAAATTTTAAATCAATAAATAAAAAAGTTATGAATTTTTAAAAATAGGACCCTTATTTTTGCCCACTCTGTACATACATACCTACGTATATCACTCCATACACATACACACTCTCTCACACACACACACACACACACACGCACACACACACACACACACACACACACACACACACACACACACATATATATATATATATATATTTATTAATATGTTTGATTTAGAAGATTAAGACAACATCATTACCGCCGGTTTCAAATTCAAACAAAGGGACCTCTTGTTGGATTCCTGTGACGTACTCTCATCAGTCTGTGTATGTCTGTCTACTCGGAATAGATTGCTGGCAAAATGTCTCAAAGACACCGACCTCGAGTGTCTACGGTTTCTCTGTACAGGGGTTTGTCAGGACAACATGGCATGAGGATACTTCAGCCTACCAGTAAACGCTGACCAAATATTCAACATAACATAGTATTCAAAGCCTAAATAAAATCCCCTCGGTATGGCTACACTGGCTCATACGAGGAATGGTACACGTTCTTCAAATGGTGTTGCCTCTAGTAAAAGCACTAAGCTTGATACTCCACCAGACTAGATGAATTATTGTCCTGGAATCTGGTAAGACCAATAGGCAACATAAAACGTATACTATACAATATTATGAACCTGTGTATATGGACTTCGAATACTATGTTATTTTGAATATTTGGTCAGGATTTACTTGTCGGGGGAAATATCCTTATGTCAAGTTGTCCTGCTTATATATATGTACTTTTATGTAAGTAAAAATGAATATATATATATATATATATATATATATATATATATATATATATATATATATATATATATAGTCAAACATTGTTAAAAAAACAGAATTCGTATGTTTAATTCTACTTTTTAAAATTTTTAAAATTTTTCTGATGGTCTTTTTTGTATTAAAATAATAGAAATAATAATAAATGTTCCATAGATTTCACAGGTTTCACGAACGTTTTTGATTCTTCGTCGAATCATGCTTAGGTGTCAAAAGCAAATGAACAAAAAAGCTGCAGAAATAAGAGAATTTTAAAAAGACGGTGGAGAAACGCGCATAGAACGTTTTCCGCATTGTTACAGGAAGTCGTTGACGATTTTAAATTCAGCAAATTCACATAAAAAGATGCTATCCAGCATTGCCGAATTTAAAATCGCCAAAGCAATGCGGTAAAATGTTCTATGCATGTTTCTCCACCGTCTTTTTAAAATTCTCTTCTTTCTCCAGCTTTTTTGTTCATTTGCTTTTGACACCTGAGGATGATTCGACGAAGAATCGAAAACGTTCGTGAAACCTGTAAAACCTATGAAACATTTATTTATATTTTTGATTTTAATAATAAAAAAAAAACATCAGAAAAATTTAAAAAATAAAAAGGTATAATTAAACAGACGAATTCTATTATTTTTAACAATGTTTTCATAAATGAGAAAATGTTGCCTAAATACACACAATATATATATATATATATATATATATATATATATTCATCCACTTACAGACTGTTTCGCTGTATAACAGCTTTTCAGTGCGGCTTGACCAGTTAGTGCCTCAAGCCGGGATTGAAACTCAACCGCCGAGCTGACAGTCGACGCCTCTTCCCCTGCGTTATCATACGACACTAACTGATGAGAAGCGATATCTCAATCTAAACATTGTCATGTGCTTGGAGTTCGAATTAGTTTTACCTAATGAGCTATGCCTATGCTATATAATATATATATATATATATATATATATATATATATATATATATATATATATATACATATATATGAAGCAATCCAACAAAAGCGTAATTTTATTGCCTGTAGTAGTATAACTGCGGTAATGGTCCTCTGAAGAGAAGAATTATCTTTGAAAACTCATGAGCTAAGGACTTAAGGATGCTTAGCATGAACTTTGAATACTAATAAAATTTGATTGACACCTTATTTTATTACTTCATTTTATATTATAATATATATACATATATATATATATATATATATATATATATATACATATATATATATTGTTTGTCTTAATGAAAGGTATATCGTTATATAAGTTAACGCTAAACGCAATAAATAACACGATGAAAATTTATTAACTCAGATAATTAAATATTTATTACTACTGGAGATTTTGTATCTGTCTATATGAATGCGAAAGTATACTATTATTTCTGTTAATACTCTATTATTGCCTTATTCAGTTTACTATACTATTTCAGATTAATGGACTATCTTTCAATGCGAAATTCTAGGTGCGTGGGGGCAATTTAGCATCTGTCCTATTATGATATAATATCCTTCCAGATGTAGTATAGTATCTGTTCTGTTTTCATTAGACTATCCTCTTGTACATTATCTCCTTCGTTTGAGTGGAAATGTAGTTTATCTTCAATCATCCCGATACCACCCTCCCAGGCTTGCCTCCTACTTTCGTTTTTATAGCGGGGGTAGTGTAGTATCGGTTCTGTGGTCTTGATACCATCCTCCTAGGCATTACATTCTTCTCCGGGGAGATGTTGTGATATACTAGAAAAAAAAATTCTACCTATAGTCGCATATTTTTGCTAGTATCAGTTATGGACAAGTCGTTAAATAAAGACAGAAGTCCATTCGTAAAATGGTTCATTCGTAAAATGGTGCATTCGTAAAATGGTCCATTCGTAAAATGGTCCATTCGTAAAATGGTTCATTTGTAAGACGGTTCATTCGTAAAATGGTCCATTCGTAAAATGGTTCATTCGTAAGACGGGTCATTCGTAAAATGGTCCATTCGTAAAACGGTTCATTCGTAAGACGGTCCATTCGTAAAATGGTTCATTCGTAAAATGGTACATTCGTAAAATGGTTCATTCGTAAAATGGTTCATTCGTAAAATGGTCCATTCGTAAAATGGTCAATTCGTAAAATGGTTCATTCGTAAAACGGTTCATTCGTAAAATGGTCCATTCGTAAAATGGTCCATTCGTAAAATGGTTCATTCGTAAGACGGTTCATTCGTAAAATGGTCCATTCGTAAAATGGTTCATTCGTAAGACGGGTCATTCGTAAAATGGTCCATTCGTAAAACGGTTCATTCATAAGACGGTCCATTCGTAAAATGGTTCATTCGTAAAATGGTACATTCGTAAAATGGTTCATTCGTGAAATGGTACATTCGTAAAATGGTCCATTCGTAAAATGGTCCATTCGTAAAATGGTTCATTCGTAAAACGGTTCATTCGTAAAATGGTCCATTTGTAAAATTGTCCATTCGTAAAATGGTTCATTCGTAAAATGGTTCATTCGTAAAATGGTCCATTCGTAAAATGGTTCATTCGTAAAACGGTTCATTCGTAAAATGGCCATTCGTAAAATGGTTAATTCGTAAAATGGTACATTCGTAAAATGCTACCGTTCAGTCTGCGCGTTTAGCGATGAACATTTTATTTCACTTTCGCGTGACGAACTGACGTATGAACATACGTTCAGGTAATTGTGTTGGATGCATCTAATATAAGATATGTTCGTTCAATTAAGCTTGATCGACAAAAGAGCTATTTCTAATCTAAGCGTGAGAGGCAGACGAAAATGCTTTTCCTTACTTGAATTTGAAAGATCTAGGCAAATTAATATTTCCAACTTAATCTAAACCAGCATCTAAAATAGCATTTTCATTGGTCTGTCAGAATCAGGGAAATTGCTATATTCAACTTAAACTTGACAAACCAAGCAAAATGCTATTTCAAATTTAAACGTGACAGACTGACAAAAGCTTGATAGACCGACGAAAATACTATTTACAAACTGAAGTGTGAAGCAGCAGTTTGAATAGTGCTTATTGAAAGCCGTGGAAATATTTATTTTAAACTTAAACATGACAGACAAAAGAAAATCCGATTCCAGATTTAAGCGTGACAGACGGACGCAAATGATAATTTTAATTTACACGTGACATACCTACTAACAAACGAATTTCGTTATAGAGATTTTTGGAAACATCGGAACTAAGATGCGTCCAGGCGATCTACAGGTTTAGTGAATCAAATCCTGTTTCAAACTGAAGCGTGAAAGATCGCCCGACGGACAGCTTCTCTCAGATTGATGTGAAGACGCAAGGGAAATAAAGGAACGCGAGAAAGAAAGAGGGGATCAGAGAAAGTACACAATTTGCACATTAACAGGATTTCACGCACCTGCACTCTTTCTTGCAGTAGGTCATGTCGACTGATTTCGCAGCGCAGACACACGCACGCACGGTTTTCCAGCGATGCACAGGGTAAGCGACTCGCAGGAGACGATCGCGTTTCCCCCTTGAAAAGCGCAAACTCGGAGGCGCACGCAGAATGCACACGACTAAAAGGACGTTTGCACTTGAAAGAGGGGGGGGGAAACAGAGACGAGAAAACGGAAGAAAACGCGCCAATCGCGGTTGCTGTACGTGGTTTTGATAAACCGCGATTCCGCAGAAAGGAATTATCTATTCGCGAACAGGTGTACTATTCCGTCAAACCGACATTGTTTAAAACCGACAGAATGAAAAGGCAATGCGAGGCTTTTTTTTGTTATAAATGAAATAAGATTATGTTTCGCACACTCACATATATGCAAATACCTCCACTGGACCATCTGTAAGAAACTGAATATCAGATGTAGCAGCAGGCACTGGGAACATCTACCTGAGAGAACTGTGGGGAATGAGACATACACCATCCATTATGACCATGAAATCCCCACAGCTACCTATCTGGAAAACGCAGCTGTCAAACCTGACATTGTAATATGGAACAAGAGAGAGAGAGAGTGGCAACTTTGGTTGAGGTCAGTGTCCCTACTGATGGGGGCCTAAATAGAGCTGAAAGGGAGAAAATAACAAAATATCAGGGTCTAATGTATGATATGAAAATAAACTGGAACCTCAAAGAGATCTCTATCATTCCAGTTATCATAGGAGCCACTGGACTCATGAAGAAGAACTTGAAAAAGTATTTAGCAAGTATACCTGGTGAACCAAGTGCAAGAGAAATCCAAACAACTGCACTCAAGGGAACAGCCAGAATCCTGAAAAGAGCTCTCGGTTGGAGTCTGTAAATAGCGGGTGATCGTATGGCATTTGTAAGAATGCCCCGTCCCCAGCAAATAATTTAAAATAAAAATTTAAAAAAAGAGAGAGAAATAAACACAGTGAACTGTACACACAAACATGCGTGCAAACATAAAATAACAGTTTAAATTACCTACTAGACGGCATCCTCGAGTGTCTTTGATCTCTCTGTACAAGGGTTTGTATAGATAACCTTATATGAGGATACTTCCCGTACAAGTAAACTCTGACCAAATATTCAAAATAACATAGTATTCGAAGCCCAAATAAAATCCCCTTGACACGGCTATACACTGGCTCATACGAGGATTGGTGCACCTTCTCCAAGTAATGCTACCTAAAGTAACATCACTTAGCTGGATGTCCTACTCGACTAAATTAATTCTTATCCTCGAATCCGTTAAGACCAAGAGACCACAAAAAAGATATACTATAACATTGTTCACTGGTCAATTAAGGGGAGGAAAATTAATACTTTTACTAAATCAATGTTTGAGAGGTAAAGGAGAAATTTAATTGAATATTCGAATATTTATGTATCTCATATAGAGATCAAGTGTTAGCCCCAGCAAGGAGGCCCTTTAACTTCTGAGAACTTCGACTAAAGTAAAACAAAAGAGTGAGAAAAATACTCAAACATATATATATATATATATATATATATATATATATATATATATATATATATATATATATATTAGGAAAGTAAACAATTAAAAATAATAGTAAGCTCAATAACAACGAGCTGAAAATCACCTTTAAATATAATTACATAGAAATCATTATATACTTGGGTGATAAAAATCGTATATATTTCTACACAGAGCGTCTTGGCCCAGGTAGAACGCTGGGCTATAGACATTGACATCGAGGGTTCGATCTTTGTGTAGGTTAGCCATGCTGATGACGGCTGTGAGCCAGTAACACGTATCCATGGATTACTTTTATGTGCGTATAAATTAATATATACATATATATATATATACATATATATATATAATTTATTACTACTTCATTTATATATATATATATATATATATATATATATATATATATATATATACACAATAAAAGTGTAAAAATTTGGGAATTTCCTTGCTTTTGTATATTTAGTGTATATGAATTTTCATCTTAACCCTATTAAGGGCATATGATTTCAGTATACTGGCATTTATCATGCAGTATAGTTAGTTTTCTGAAATTTTTAATACATATATTCAAGCCTTTAGTCAAACAATCAGAATTACAAAAAATAATCAATAAAAATATCCCAATATTTCATAACACAAAACATTACAACAGATTTTTTAATTCAGAATAGGTCAAGTAAAGTAATCATGAAATAAATGTGGATATTTCAAAAAAAAATCTGGAAAGTTCTAAATAAAATTAAATAAAAACATAAAAATCTGGATGCTTCTAAAACATCTAGAAAGTTCTAAATAAAATTTAAAAAAAAACATGAACATCTGGAAGCACTAAAAAATAAATCTGGAAGTTTTAAAAAAATCTAGAAACTTCTAAAAAAATAAATCAAATTAATACATTTAAAAATTAGATCTAAATCTTAATAAATAAAAATCTAAAAGTATTTACTTTTAGATTTTATTTTATTTAGATTTAGATTTAATTTTTAAATAAATCTTGAATATTGTAAAAATAAATCTGGAAGTTTTTAAAAACATCTAGGAACTTCTAAAAAAATAAATCAAATAAATGCCTTTTAAAAATTAAATCTAAATCTAAATAAATAAAAATCGAAAAGTATTTACTTTTAGATTTTATTTTATTTAGATTTAATTTTTAACTAAATCTAGAATATTGTAAAACTACATCTGGAAGCTTCTAAAAAAAAATTTTGGAGCTTCTAAAAAGAATTAATCTGGAATGTTCTAAAAACAATCGCATCATTATGTTAAACATTCTAGTAAAATTTGAATGCTTACATTTTACTAGAATGTTCTAAAGTAGGGTGAGGTTGTTTTCCAGAACGTTTCTGACTAATTCTATGATTTCTTGTACGAATGATTAAAAGTATTACATCATTCTTTTTCCCTCAACCTTTAACTATTGACAAAATGTCGAAAGGCAAAACAATTAATTAAGACCTCCGTAAACGTATTTGTGTCTTTCCTACAAATATAAGAAGATATCTAGTAGCAATGTGCAAAAGTGGGCGTGGCTTATACGGACTATATTTTTAAACGGATTTATCATAATATCTGATTATTCGTTTCAGCAAAAATTCAACTGTGCTTGAAACATAAAAGCCTACAGCTAGTTTCGAAAAAAAAAATTTCTGCGTCTGAAAATAAAGTTGAAAAATGAAAACTGTACTCGCGGCGGTTAAAAACACATAAATTCAGTGAAATCTGAAATTTAAAGAAATTAATTGGTAAAATCTCCTAAAAGATAAAAATCACTTTTCTGAAACTATTTCAAATTAAAGTCTTAATATATTGAATTCATAAAAAGAATTCCGTACTTTTTTCTAAAAATTGCATAATTATCTCAAAAAGTAACATTTAACTTACAATTTAGTCCCCGATAAGACATTTTATCAATTTAACAAAATTGCCACCGAGATTTAGACAAGTACGGAAGACTATAAAAGGTAAAAAAAGGTAACGGTCGCATAACCTGGACGCGCACGAGTGTCGTTGCCGACATCGCACACTGCCCATGGCCGTAGCGGCGGTGATTTCTTAAGAATCACCGTGTCTAGGGCACAGCATATGGAAGGCGGAGCCCATCCCTCTCCTTCCGCTGCCTTGAACCTTCCCTGAGTTTTAGTCAGGTACCCATTTACTGCTGGGTAGACAGAGGGAGTTTCAGACCCGAAAATTCGCATGCCGTGAGTGACAAGTGCTATAACCACTCGCCCACAGACCCTATAACCGCAATTATATTGGGTTTTATTGTTTTGAATTTAATCTAGAACATTTTTTTGTAAATGAATTTTTTTGGTTTTGTAAATAAATTTTTTTGGTTTTGTAAATAAATTTTTTGGGTTGTGTAAATAAATATTTTTGGTTTTGTAAATACATTTTTTTGGTTTTGTAAATAATTTTTTGGTTTTGTAAATAAATTTTTGGGGTGTTGTAATAGTTTGTATAAATGATCCCTTAATTTATTTACTTTTTAAGATTACAAAAAAGTCTACCTTAAATTCCCGAGTCAGGAAGACAAAAATCACAATTAACCA
>OY744518.1:202141600-202154100 GCA_963556195.1 Sepiola atlantica
AACTTATATATACAATTAATAACAGAGAGCTAAATACATATATAACACACAAATACATAAATGACTACGTAATAAATAATGTTAAAATAAAATAAAACATTAAAATACCCCAGGACAATTGATCTCGACAGCCCTTCATAAACACGGAACCTTCCCCACAATGGAACATATAGAAAAAGACAGCGCCCACTTGTAGACGGTGAATTTTGTTCTCCTTTGTTTTTTTTTCATTTCTTCCTTGTTTTCTTCGATTTCTGAGGTGCTGAAGATTTGGAATTAACAAAAAAGACGGATTCTACTTCAGAGACAGCCCGCCCGTAACAATAAAACCCGGTATGCGGAACAGAAACTCTAATGTATAGTTTTAAAATGAAAATAATTCATATTAGCTCTTGTAGAACTTACGATCGAACACTTTATTTGTTTATTTCCAACAGACTTTTATAATATTATATAATATATCCTCCACTCTATAATAAAGTAAATTCGTTACTTCAGGTTTCGGAAATCCATAAGGATTCCCGCTTCAAGCGAATTTGTCAATGTTAATTGAAAATGGTTGCTCACTTTTGAACGATTAAAACGACACATGACTTTAATTGTAAGTGACTTTCTTTTTTGTTTGTCTGTTTTTTCTTCAATGTACATCGATAGATTCGCCTAAAGGAGTTTTTTACGGATTTTCGTAAGATATTTGTCAATTTTGATATCATGCTTATAATTTAACTACGTTCCAAAGTGGTTTCATTTTTAGTGTGTGTCAGTCATTCAATCAAACCGTGCATAACAGGGACACACGAGTTGTAAAACTTGAACGATCGTTATCCTTCTCAATTCTGCTCCCGTTCGGTAGTTTGGCCTCGTTCGGTGTGTGTATTGCGGCAGTATGTTTTCATTTAGACAAACGTTATTCTATAGTTCGGAATGTTTATGTTTCATTATCCTTTTTTTGATCTTCTTGACCACAAAGCCGACAAAATAAAAAAAAGATATTCTACGTCTATCCTTTTAAATGTTGTAAATTTTAATTAGCCACGCGCGTAACACGTAAGCACGTTTCAAATACGAGCTTTTATCACCCATACGTACTTTAAAAAAAGTTTAATTGTCGCATAGTTCAAACTCAGCATCCATTGATAAAACAAGTCTAATCCTCCGACTGAAGACGATGAAGAGAGCCAGTCAAAAGTACTGGCATAAAATGGAACAAAAAAACACGTACGGAGAGAAACTGAAGCGAACTCACTTTTATAGTGTAAAGAAAGATTCAAAGATAAAAGAGAGAAACCGCTAGTCAGAATCAAATATCGATTTGTCGGATCTATTGCTATCGAGGTTTAACGTGGAACATCTAGTAAGATCATTTCATATGATAGATTTTTAATTGCATTTTAAACTCGAACTAAAAAAACAGATTTAACAGATTATGTTGGATAATGGCCCTGTGAGGCCGGACGCATGTTGAAGTGGACGTATGTGTGGAAAATCGTTTGGTTTGGCTTGCGCGATTTAGTGCGGGTGGACCCGTACAGTTGAGTGCAAAATAAACTGATTCTCACAGTCGGATCTCACAGATGTTGACAGGGCCACCACGTTGACGAGACCTCAAGTCAACGGTCAAGGTGCACCTGCGCATAGGGGTTCTATGACGTCACGGTCTTTTGTGTGGGAAACGGAGTTTTGCCAGTCTGGGTTTTGGAAGCAAGCCGAACAGACGTTTTCTCTATGTAGTATTTTTCCACCCTCCTCGAATGGCTAAGGACTTAAGCTAGGAATCAACTACGATAAAGTAGTAATTTGGTCTCTCCCTCAACGTTGGTGAAACATCTCCAAGATCGACGGTAGACTGAAACCTGAAATAAACAAATCAAAATTTAAAAGTTTGTTTGCCTGCTTTGAATCGTAGTATGAAGATTTTTGTTACAGACTCGGCAGAGACATCGAGACGACATCCCCTGCGCGGCAAAGAAGAACAGATACGAGAAATTAAAGAGATGTAACAATTGTTTCTTTATGTATTTATCTTTTAATTAATTTTAGCGAAAAAAAGAGATTGTTGCAACAAACATAAACGTAAGTAGCGGCCACACATCTTTCCTTTCTTCCGTACCATTTCCCTAAATTACTATTTAAACTCGAGACCTTTTATATAAAATTACAATTATCTGAGCTCAGTATAATCACATTAACACACCGGTTGTCGTTAGATCACCGAAGTTAAGCGACGTTGAACCTGGTGAGTACAAGAGGGGTGACCATTTAAGAATACCAGGCGCTGTATGTGGGTTGACAGTCAAACCTCCCTGAAAAAAAAATACAGCCCTAAAGAAGCTTTTAACAAGTACTTCAGTATAACCCGCTAATCAACACGTGTTGATACAACGGAATAATCACCCCCCCTCTCTCGGACAGAAGTTCTGTTCTCAATCATGTGACGAAGCTCTCTGAAAGGAGTATGCAATTCATTCCTTTTTCTCCCAAAGCGTCAACTTTGATTCTTCCTTCCCCATTTTCAGTAATTGTCTCTTCTTCTCTTTCTCCCTCTTTCATGCGCTACTTATTTCAACTTCCGGTCGGACGATGGTGTCACATTGTTATTCAAAAGGCAATTGGCATTTGTCCGGTTCAACAAGATAAAGATGGTTTGGTTAAAAGCGGTTCACGGCTCTCTACGCCGTGTACCAACCCAATGTCAAGAAAGATAATTTTCTACTCGGCGAAAAAGGTCCAACTCACAAGAAACAGTTGGCAATATTTTACCAAACACTACCAGAGCCCCTCTGGTAGTGTTTGGTAAAATATTGCCAACTGTTTCTTGACCTCGACACATGACAAAGATCTATTAACGGCCGAACGAATCACTAGGCTGATATCTTGCTGAGAAGCTCTGGGGGAATAGTTGCCGAGTTTGTAAGATTTGTTGGGGCGTCCTATGTCTTCTTCCAATATAGCGGCTCTGTAATTTGCGTTCGTTTTGGCAACAATTGCTGGTTAGCTTGATGTCGGATACATGCACGCAAAATTATAACGGATTAGAACGTGGAGTATGGTGACCGTTTTTAATACATGGACCGATCGCTATCAGCACTACATCCGAGCGCAAGGTTTCCACGCTATTCGACTGCGTCGTGCGCGGAAACAACACCCTCTTTTTTCAGCACCAAAGACAGAGCCTCTTGTAGAGTTGCTTTATCTATTACATGAACGGCAGTTGTGTGTGTGTTCAGCTTAGAGTAAAAAACCTACAAAACAAACACCCACAAAGTTGGTATACTCTTGATCAGCGTTGCCCCGGTAGAATAATATCTAAAATCTATCTAAAAATATATATATTCATTTTTTCGCGGTCAACTGGGCCACTTTCTTCGGGAGGTGAGGGGGGGCGTTTTTCAGCCATTTCCACTTTTATCTATTATTATTATTATTATTAAATTATTATTATTTTCAATACATTGTACTGAGCGAAGGTGAAAGAGGGATAACGGAGAGGGGTTTGAAAAAAACGAGGAAAGGGAAATAGAGAAAAATAGAGAGACGGATTGAAGGAAGTAGAGAGAAAGAAGTTTTGATATAAAAATGTTGTTACACACACATTTTAGCCTCTTTTCAATGGTCCCGAGCAATGCCGGGTATCCCTGCTAGTCTAAAAAAAAAAGAAGCGTCCATTCAAACTGCGCGTTTAGCGATGAAAATACTATTTCAAACTGAATAGTATTTGCTTACCTTCTCTCTTGAGACGGTAAAGCCTGGGATGGTGGACCTCATAGGACTGAACAGAGAGCAATCGCACAAACGAAAATGCTATTTCAAACTTAAGCGTGAAACACAAAGAAAATACTACAATGGGACTGTTGGGCATTCATCTCTGAAACTTGGTGGACAAGTCAAGCATAGACGGAAGTTTATTTGTACCAAATATCGTTGGACTTCAGAAAGGATTCTCGATTTTTATTAACCATTCCATAGGTGAGTAACGTTTTGGGGGTGGTAGGAGACCCTGTACATGTTGCGTAAACTACCAATGAATATATGTACTTTCAACATATCTATAGAATTCACTTTGACAGTCGGTCCAGGGTAGTAAATATGTAAACTAGAGTAAAATGTACCGGCGTTGACCCTTTGAGTTACACGTCGTCTAGTACCTATTACTAATGAAGATTTGGTGTATGTCTGTCTGAAGCCGACACTATACTACTACTTCTATTAATGTACTTTTGTGCTATTTTTCAATGCTTAATTCGATTAATGTAGTGTAGTATCGGTTCTGTTATCAGTAGACCACCCTCCAAGGCATTACATCCTCCTTTGAGAGTTTTTTTTTAGTATATGTCTTATTGTCATTTGACTATTCTTCCAGACATTGCTACCTACTTTGGAAAGTAGTGTAGTATCTGTTCTCTTTCCATGAAACCATCCTCCTAGACTACCGCTTCCTTTGGGTAGGGTATCTATGTTAACAAGAAATTGTCACAATCCACGGATTATTTGCAAGCTCAATAACTATATTATAGATATTAGCAAAAAATATGCGACCAGAGGAAACATATTATTGCTGGTTTAATTAAAAATCCACACATATATTATCTTATATATATATATATATATATATATATATATATATATATATATATATATATATATATAAGCCAATGTTTGTTTGTTTGTGTGTTCTTGAAATCGATATGTAAACAGTCACAACATTCAAATAAATTTAAATAAGAGTTACATTTTTCAAAGAATCTAAAGACACTATTAAAATGTTTCTTTGATTCCATCTGGGTTCACTAGAAGTAATTATTGGTTAGGTCCATAAAATAACTGAAATATATTAGAACGTAAAGAAACGACATATTTTAATAAATTTTCGGTATTTATTAACTATCTGATCAGGCGGAGTTTACCCCCTAAAAAAGTTCAAATTCTACTTTTTTTGTGCAAATACATTTAAACAGCCTAAAAAAATATCCGCAAAGAAAGAATTTAATTTCTTTTGTTTTTTTTTTTCTGGGGGGGGGGGGGGGGTAATAAAAACACGTAAAAATTTAGCCAATTTAATTATTATTTTTTTTGGGGGGGTAGGGTTAGGGTTTAGAGTTAGGGTTTAGGGTTATAGTTAGGGTTAGGAGTTTAGGGTTAGAGTTTAGGGTTAGGGTTTAGGGTTAGGGTTTAAGGTTAGGTTTAGAATTAGCGTTGGCGGTAGCGGTTAGGGTTAGTGTTTATTAAATAAGTAACCCCCAAAATAATAAATTAGCAAAATTTCTACGTATTTTTATTAAGTAAAAAAAACATCCCTCCACCAAATCCAAATTGCCTAAATCTCTACGTTTTTATGAAATAAATACCCCCCCCCCCCGAAAAAAAACGAAATTGGCAATTTTTTTACGTGTTTTTATTACCTCCCCCACAAAATTAAAAACTCAAGTCGGTTACATGTCTCGTTATACGCTAAGTGGCCAGGAAATAGGTGCTCATTTTATGTTAAATTTATAAAGGAAAGTGATCCCCCACGCTAAAATCTTTTTTGGGGGGATATTTTTTAAGGCTGTTTAAATATATTTGCACGAAAAAAAAGTAGAATTTTAACTGTTTTAGGGGGTAAACTGCGCTGGGTGAGATAGTAAAAACATACCGAAATTTTCTTCGTTTCATAAAACAAAAAGAAAATTAAACAAAAGAATATCTCAGTAAAGAACACATTTAAATAATTCTTTTTATTGGTATTTTTAAGATTTAAAATAATCATTCGTTTCTATACATTAAAAACTATTTACCGTTTTACAGCTGACTGTAAGAAACGCATCGTTAACAAGTAGTTCTATTAAGAACGCCACCGCGCTAACAGTGTTTTTTTTATTACTTGACCTCATATTGCAAATGTTATATTTCATTTTTCTTTCAAGACAAAAAGTGCAAACATGGCTATATTTGAAGTTATTATTTTCTCAGAAATCTTCCGACCAGCAATATATTGTGTTGGCAAGAAGCTTGTTTTGTTTTTTATTAGGATGGAAAAGCACAAAAATACAGTTTAGACACATAATCGAGTTATTGCAATTCATTTTCTACGCTCAATTTGGAAATCTTTAGAACGTTTGCGATTTGTCTGGTTGTCAAACGGCAATGTTGTTCAACTACGGCTTTCACTTGACCACTATTCATCATCTTTGGCCGGTTAGAACGAGGAGCATCTCTCATTGAAAGTTTTTTTTTTCAGAATCGAGGAAACCATTTTTATAACACCCGTTCTGTAACAGCATTGTTCCCATACACATGTCATATATTTATGCAGGTTTCTGTAGCATTTCCTTCCTTTTCTGCAATAAAAAAAAACATCAGATGTCGGTAGTGCTCTGCTTGATCTTTCATTTCAAGGCCTGAAATACAAGCAAAAAATGTAATAACTCCTCTGATAAAATGTTTATTATACACTGACGTCAACATACTTGCTACACCAAATACAGGATTTGAAGAATAGGAATATAAAACGATCTTTAGTAGGCCGGAAAGATTACGTAAAAAAAGCAAAAAAAACCATCAGGTGTTGCTAGTGCTCTTCTTGATCTTCCATTTCAAGGCCTGAAATACGAGCAAAAAATTAATAACTTTGCTGCTCGGAGGTTTATTACACACTTACGTCAACATACTCGTTATACCAAATACAGGATTTGAAGAATAAGAATATCAAACGATCTGCTGGAAAGATTACATTAAAACGAAACGAACACACTTTTAGGACAACCCTAATATTTGCACACGGAAAACGCTGGAATTACTAGTTATTATATCCAAAATGAAGTAATAATTTTTCTTTGGTGATAATTGGTCTAGAAACTAAAGACAATATTTTTCAGATTATTATAAACAAATGAACAAAACTTATATTTCTATGCTATTGAATACAGAGTTATAATTGTCACTGCTTGGTTTGCCGCGCGGGCTTATTCAAGTTTTCCGGCGTGTGATTCACTACGGCGGTCCTCTTTATTTCTTCAAAGCACCGTTTAAACATTATAATGGCTTGACAATAAGTGTCTCTTGTAATTGTTGCACTCGATGATAGCAACTCAAAATAGTGAATCATTCGAACACAACCCCACCTATAACTTTTTTTTGATGGATGTTTTAAAAAAATTTTTTTATTTAATTAAAAAAAAATATTTTTAATTTTAATTTTATTTTTTGGGGGGCAGTTGGTTTGGTCCTGGGTATGACCTTAGAAACCATTGCTCCCAGGTCCACTCTGCCCCGGAGTGGTAGTACCTGTAAGAACCCCATCTATGGGTCAAATAAAACCTACTGGCACTACAAGATCAGTCTGTCTGAAGTTATTGACTTCCTGATTCAAAATGCACCAAACATTGATGTTTTATTGTTTTTCTTTCCTTGCAAAACTCAATCATGTTCTGCAAAATTCAGAACAAAAAAAACAACAATTTCTAACCCCTCCCCTTTTACCTCCCTTTCCCACTTTCATTCAACCAAACTCGATGAATAAATACTTGAACATAGAAAGAACTTGAAGCATAAAAAACTTTCACCAAAATAACCGGATTCAGCATTAAATAACCTGCAAAAGGTTGATATGCCGTAAAAAAACGACCAAACCAAACCAAACACTATGAATGAATACTTGAACATATCGTGAACTTGAAGCATGGAGACTCTTCTGCTCTGAGTGACCGGATTCAGCATTGAATAGCCCGAAAAGTGTTGATATGCCGTAAAACAAAACAACTTCGAACAGTGGTGTCGTGTGTTCATCTACTAAACCAATATCTGCGTCTCTTAACTTTGAAATCTTGCAAATTGCAAGATGCGTTTATAAAACCTTGTAATTAAAGACACTTAGATAAAGTAAGATAATTACCCCCATTTAACTGCGATAGGAATATTAGCTATTATGAGTATTTATTTACTCCTCTCCAGGAGTTAGGCACAAGGCCAGTTTTATCTTACTCCCACAAGTAAGATGTGACCCAAGGTCGGGTCGGGAAAGTGGGGTTTTAAAAGCCAGCGCTCGAGAGGTGAGCACTCTGGCCATTAAAAATTGTCTGGGCAGCCCCATCGGCATTTCCCGGTAGGGGCGCCTCAGGCAGTAAGCAATAAACTTACTCCTCCCCAAAGAGGGGAGGCGAAGCCTGGGAGGGTGGACCTCCTACAACTGCACATGACAGGCGTGCAGTATCCATCGGAACAGATACTACACTTTGAGCTATTATGAGTAAATATATAGTAAACGGACGCGTTTTTTTACTATTTTTTTAATCTTGACATTTGAAAGTTACACTGTATTTATTGTGTTACAAATACCTAACCCTAACCCTAACCCTAACCCTTACCCTTACCTTTACCCTAAACTTAACCCTAACCTTTACCCTAACCATAACCCTAACCCTAACCCTAACCCTCACCCTCACCCTAACCATAACCCTAACCCTAACCATAACCCTAACCCTAACCCTGGCACATATACATTTAGTCCGAATGTATTCATTTGAAAGCTTCAGGTGGTAAAGTCATCATTTACTTAGCATTGCTTTCAGGTTCATTTTGACCATAAGTGGTAGTACCCGCCAGGGTTGCGTATGTGAGTTAGATAGAACTCATCGCTTACCGCTTATTAATTTACAGAAGAATAAACCTAAAAACAAAATTATCCCCAAAAAATATAAGGAACTTAAAACACATACACTGTTACCAAAATCGCTAATCTCGGTATTGAATTACCCCTAAAATCACGATTTGCCACAAAACTAATCGACCAAACCTGAATTCGTCAAGTTTTTTCTTTAAAATCATTTACATTAGAACTGTTTTTCTGCTGATCAAGCATTTTTCCTAAAACCAAATATTTGACTCTATTATGAAACAAACATCTTATTCTATGTTGCTTTTGAAATGTCTTTGGTAAATATATTTTTAGCGTTAAACTTGATATTAAAGAAAGTTTGCTGTTTTAGTAAAAGAAAATTCTAGAATCCTCGAAAATTTTCCTAACAAATTTCAGCGCTTGAAAGTCACAATCAAATAAAATACATAAAAAGTTTATATGTAAAATGTCGCTGAGGTATGGAGAACAGATACTACACTTGTAATAGAATTCACAGCACAAATAATTCCTACCTCGGGTACCAGCTCCTCTCATGAAGCGTTTAATCGCCTGGAATTAAAATCTCACAACAACCAAAGAAAAGAAAATATTCTGAATTTTGGACAAATGACCATTTATCCAGCTGTTGACGTTGCCTTCTTTTCTGCTAGTGGCGGAGAACGTTTCGAGCCACCGACATTAAAGGCCCTATGCCTCTTAGTTTACAATCACTCTCAAGTCATGCTTTAAAAATGCTGAGGCCCTCCCACCCAGTTCAGAGGCACCCTGACTCCAGTAGAAAACATTCAACCGCCTGAGAACGGGAATGAGGCGCTCAAAAATTGCTATAGAATATATGAGACTTCAAAACTGACCCAACTATCAATGAATATGGAGAAGAGGACCATACGATGCAACACTGCATGTGCTTATCCTACTGGTCCACCGATGCAGCTTGAAAGATCTTGCATAGTACAACAATAATGTAAAGGATTGCGTAAAAAAGTGGGGAATTTTGTATGACCACATACTTTAAAGACACTGTTATATGACCACATGCTTTAAAGACACTGTTATATGACCACATGCTTTAAAGACACTGTTATATGACCACATGCTTTAAAGACACTGTTATATGACCACATGCTTTAATGCCACGCAAAGAAGAAGACATGCTGTTACATGTAAAACTTCCAAACGAACTGTACTACCTATCTCGCTCCCGCTCTCTTTGAGCCATGTCAAGTCCACTTCTAACTTCAGAAGGTTGGGTTGATATTTGAGTTCATACTCACTGAACACAGCCTCCGGTTTTCTGTATACGTGTCAACGTTGGCCTGCGAACCCAAATCATCAGGTATATACTATCAAACGTACCCTTTACTATTCAACATTCGTCCCCTTGTTATACGAAATTATCCATAGATATTTTCTGACTCACAGTCCATTGACAAAGTATAGGTCGCCACTAAACCGCAAATGACCAAGTGGAGTCAGCCGTGTTCCTATTTACTTTCCCAAATAATCGTTTGATCCCATGGTCGGAGCACCTCTACGACCTCTGACCTGACGTACCCTCGGGATGTAAAGCAACACCGCTTACGATCCACGTCGGCTTTATTTTAGCCACCCCTGCGTCATATTTAGGTCGGGGCGTACATAATTATAGTTTTCTAACAATTTAGTACAATTAATAATTTCATGACTAAACGAAGGAATAATAATTAAATTTAACTTTCAAATATCCTATTAAAAAAAAAATTTTGATTCGATTTAGTTGCTTCTAAGATGTGGTACGAGACAGGAAGGTGGGAGGAAAACAGCTGACCGGGTAGGCATATTTTGTGCTCCGTCTACAATCCCCAGGACGGGTTGCCAAGGAGATCGGCAATAAACCAACCCTCTTTTCGAAGGAGGAAGTGTTACATTGTGTTGTTATTGGCCTCACCAACATTTTTGGTTCTCGTAGAACTTCGCTGTTGATTCAAAGGGGACGATATGTCGTATTTACTTAGATCCGATTCTCGATCGTCGTCGCCGCTGTACTGGCTACTCGTGCGCGCTTTTCAGTTAATATTCTTAATTACTTGAGAAGGAGGAATAGGGATGATCTACTAATTGGCTCTTAGATTTCCGTCATTCGGAATCTTTCTCGTAACCGCTACATATTTGGCGATGTTGACTCATTCAATCTCGATTTAATTCTCCCGCGCAGAACTCTCGCTACCAAATCTCGCGATCAACACGCAGGTGTGATGTCACCTTTTTGACCTTTGGTGAATATAAGATCACGTCACATGTCACTGCGCATCCGTGGGAACACATCGAACCGAACTGCACGGAATGACTCCGCTACAACCGCGTAAGTCAAACCCATCTCGAATAGATGCGTCCAAGCCATTATCGAACAGAAGTAATGCCTGGGAGATTACACCTCTTGAGGAACCAGCGGAACCATGCTTAATTCCGACGAAAAATTTGTCCACCTACCAGGGAAAAAGTACCCTCCCTATCCATCGCTGTTATGAACACAACCGGCGAACCAGACATTCTGAATACGGCAAAAAAAAAACCGACCATAATGATGATTTTTTAAAAGAAAATACAAACCCGGGTAACGTCGGGTATGTACAACTAGGAAAAAAACTATACCCCTCAGCTTTATAATAAAGACCAATGTGTATACATATTTGTATATAAATAAATATAAATTCGTTTTGTCACACAAAAGTTAGCGTGTAACAACGTGCCCCCCCAAACTAAACTATTTCAAGTAGTGAAGGGGAAGCGAGAAAACAAATAGCAAGTCAGACGAACCCTTGAAATGAATTCGGAAATAAATTCTCAACTCTCAATACAATGTAAACGATAGGTTTTTTTTCTTTAGATGATCAGAAATTAAAAACATAATTTTTACATGAAAAATTAATGTGCGTAATTTTATGATTTCATATGAAATTTTTCCGAACACTGGCGAAGCATAATTTTGTCACCGTTATTTTTTTATGGCGGGTGTACACTAGTTAATCTTACAAATACTGAAAATTTTAATGAGATTGGATAATTCTATGCTTGTTGGTTATTAAACTAGTAAGACATTGGTGTACTTTTAAAATTGTTACTATCACCACTAATCAAGGCCAAGCGCCACTCGAGGATAGCAGTTGACAACAGAAAGATGAGGAACACTATGGAAGTACTGACATTTATCAATGATCTGAACTGCGTTTGATCACTTATGGGGTTGCTTATGGCAAGATTTGAAGGCGACCATGTTGTAATCAGCATGGAGGTAGTTCTGCGGCAACGTGTTCCACAAGTCTTTTTTCGTTCGGGTATTAAGACGAGTTCTTGCTGTGAATGCGTTACAAGGGGTAACCAAAAACTGGAGCTCAGTCAAACATCTTCCGTGGAAATAAAGTTATGAGTATTGATTTACTCCTCCCCAGGAGTTAGGCACAAGGCCAGTTTTTATCCTACTGCCACAAGTAAGATGTGACCCAAGGTTTGGTCGAGAAGGTGGGGTTTAAAAATTGCCTGGGCAGGCCCCGTCGGCATTCCCCGGTACGGCTGCCTCAGGCAGTAAGCAATAAACTTACTCCTCCCCAAAGAGGAGAGGCGAAGCCTGGGAGGGTGGACCTCCTAGAACTGCACAGGACAGGCCCATAGACAGGCGTAAATCAAGCCCCGAAGGCCAAGACAATACCAGTCTATGGGGTGCAGTATCCATCGGAACAGATACTACACTTTGATCTTAGCCAAAAGGCCAAGAAATGAGGCCAAGAAATAAAGATAGAGTAGAGAGAGACTAACAACGTCTCTTCTGTGAGATAGAGTAGAGAGAGACTAGCAACTAGCAACGTCTCTTCTGTGAGAATGTGGTTGTAGGGAAAGAATTACGAAGAGT
>OY744518.1:202164100-202179100 GCA_963556195.1 Sepiola atlantica
TGGAATTTTATTCTGAAATTAATAGGATTAATGTAAAAACAAACAAAAAATTAATCTTGTATTGCTGATGGCTTATATTTCAATTTTATTAACTAACCCTGCAATACTTTGAAATTGAAGGACCAACCCATATTTTATCAAGACTAGCGAGCCAACGCTCTTTTCGTTCGATACCGGAATTTGAATCATAACCGCCAACAACAACAACAACAACAACATCGCGGAGACATCGCACCAAATACGTTTATCAAGTAACACAAAAATAAGTTTGATTATTCTTGTTTTTAGATGAAAAAAATGACTCAATACTGATCACCCCTGATGATGGAATTTTATTCCGAAATTAATAGGATTAATGTAAAAAAAAAAATTATTATTGTATTGCTAATGGCTTATATTTCAATTTTATTAACTAACCCTGCAATACTGTGAATTTACATAGTGTGCTTATGTACAATAATACCAGATAGATTTTTACAATATTCATGTCGATGAAGACAAAAAAAAAAGCATAACTTGATTTCCATTACTTACAAACGAGAATAACGCTTCAATTTTGCGATGGTCATTTGTAGAAGCTGTCATTGGAATAGAGAAGATAGAGAAAACAAATAATAAAAAGACAAACTAATCACTTGTATCGTTTTTGTATACAGGAGCGGCCTGCAGATATCGTGAGTGCGCAGTTTTCAGATTAAATAGGAAATGAGCCGCGCAATGTACTCGCAGTTTCCCGCCCTTTTCCCTCACTTGTTTTCGTGTAGTTTTGGCGGGATAAAATGGCGCCATTGTCTCTTTTTCCCCTGGCACACGTGTATCCGCTTTTTAGTATCAAGTGATCCGGAAAAAAGAAGGAAGATTGAAGCGAGAAAATTACGTAAACAACGTACACAAATACATAAGTAAACAAAATACAAATATTATGCGGAATGTTTCCCTTCAAATAAAACAAAATCAGGTCATTAAGTGTACACAAAGGAAACGTATATAAATAGCTATTTTAATAGTGACTGTTTACAACTGGGATAGGTCAGACATATCGAAATCAGTAATTATCCATATATATATATATATATATATATATATATATATATATATATATATATATATATATATATATCAAGGGAGGCGCGAGAGTGCTCTATCCCTTAATAGACTACAAAAACAGCCTATGCTAGAAATCTGATGTCTTTGATCAATCATAACTCAAAGACCAATAAACCAAATTAGTTAAAACTTTGCACAACATTTTTTGTTGATAGGTTCTATAAGTGTGTAGAATTTCAGCATCATTAGTCAAGGCAACCCAGAGATCCAGAAAGGTCAGGTATGATTTTGTGTCATCCGTGTGTACGTACGTACGTACGTACGTATGTGCCACCCTGTATCTCATCAACTATTTGATGGATTCAGCTGATTTTTGGCAGAGATAGAGGTTCTAGGGTCTAGTTGATGCAATTTTAATTTCTGTTCACCATTTAACTTAGTTTTCCAGAAAATTGCAAAAAAACTTAAAAATGACCATTGTATTGAGGCATAGCCTTTACAAAAGTAGTGACATTCCATGATAAATGCCAGTATACTGAAATCATATGCCCTTAATAGGGTTAAGATGAAAATTAATATACACTAAATGTACAAATACAAGGAAATTCCCAAATGTTTACACTTTTATTGTCATTAAGGATATGCGAGAACACAATATGGCTATGTATTTTACTGGTAGGAATTTTTCTTCAACGCACCTCACAAACTTCATCCACTCATGCATAGAGATGTATACTGTAGTGATGTGATAATGAAATGGTTTAGTTGATATGTAGTCATACCCTTAATTAATGACAATAAAAGTGTAAAAATTTGGGAATTTCCTTGCTTTTGTACATTTAGTGTATATGGATTTTCATCTTAACCCTATTAAGGGCGTATGATTTCAGTATACTGACATTTATCATGGAATATATATATATATATATATATATATATATATAGGTTTCCTTCCTCTTATCTATTTGCCTTTCTGGTACCAAAGGTACTAAGCTTTTTTTTTTTTTTTTTTTTTTTTTTTTTTTTTAATGCAACCTTAATTCCTATATAATTTTATTTCTAGCTACCATATCGCAGAATGGTTCGTAGGTGTAGTGTTTAGATAGTATTTTATTATTATTATTATTATTATTATTATTACTAGTATTACTATTGTTATAAAGAATTTTATTTGATATGCAAATTACCATATCACACGGTAGTTTTAAGGTAGTATATTATTATTATTATTATTATTATTATTTTATTATTTATTTATGTATATATAAGTAACATTTTAAGCTGAATTATTGGGGAAATGGTAGTTTTATCTGTACCATTGGAGAGCCATGCATATAACTGTCCTGTTTTTAAATCTCCGAAACAGTTTCATGGTAAACAGCTGAAGATCCCCGTGTTAATATTAGATGCTTACGTTAAGGTCTCCTGCTTTTGTTTCACTGTTAGATACTAAATCCCCCTTTTTTATTTTATTTACTTACTATTATATATTATTTATTTATGAATTTTCCAACAAATGTTAAGTCTACACTATTTTGGATTTAGTTAGTTTCTCTGGGAATTTAAACTGCATTTTCCTTTTTTTTTTTTTGTCCTTTTGTTTAAAATAACTTAAAGCTTCTTTAGACTATATATTGGGTATTTAGATCTGTATGGCTAGGTTTCCTTCCTCTTATCTATTTGCCTTTCTGGTACCAAAGGTACTAAGCTTTTTTTTTTTTTTTTTTTTTTTTTTTTTTTTTTTAATGCAACCTTAATTCCTATATAATTTTATTTCTAGCTACCATATCGCAGAATGGTTCGTAGGTGTAGTGTTTAGATAGTATTTTATTATTATTATTATTATTATTATTATTACTAGTATTACTATTGTTATAAAGAATTTTATTTGATATGCAAATTACCATATCACACGGTAGTTTTAAGGTAGTATATTATTATTATTATTATTATTATTATTTTATTATTTATTTATGTATATATAAGTAACATTTTAAGCTGAATTATTGGGGAAATGGTAGTTTTATCTGTACCATTGGAGAGCCATGCATATAACTGTCCTGTTTTTAAATCTCCGAAACAGTTTCATGGTAAACAGCTGAAGATCCCCGTGTTAATATTAGATGCTTACGTTAAGGTCTCCTGCTTTTGTTTCACTGTTAGATACTAAATCCCCCTTTTTTATTTTATTTACTTACTATTATATATTATTTATTTATGAATTTTCCAACAAATGTTAAGTCTACACTATTTTGGATTTAGTTAGTTTCTCTGGGAATTTAAACTGCATTTTCCTTTTTTTTTTTTTTTGTCCTTTTGTTTAAAATAACTTAAAGCTTCTTTAGACTATATATTGGGTATTTAGATCTGTATGGCTAGGTTTCCTTCCTCTTATCTATTTGCCTTTCTGGTACCAAAGGTACTAAGCTTTTTTTTTTTTTTTTTTTTTTTTTTTTTTTAATGCAACCTTAATTCCTATATAATTTTATTTCTAGCTACCATATCGCAGAATGGTTCGTAGGTGTAGTGTTTAGATAGTATTTTATTATTATTATTATTATTATTATTATTACTAGTATTACTATTGTTATAAAGAATTTTATTTGATATGCAAATTACCATATCACACGGTAGTTTTAAGGTAGTATATTATTATTATTATTATTATTATTATTTTATTATTTATTTATGTATATATAAGTAACATTTTAAGCTGAATTATTGGGGAAATGGTAGTTTTATCTGTACCATTGGAGAGCCATGCATATAACTGTCCTGTTTTTAAATCTCCGAAACAGTTTCATGGTAAACAGCTGAAGATCCCCGTGTTAATATTAGATGCTTACGTTAAGGTCTCCTGCTTTTGTTTCACTGTTAGATACTAAATCCCCCTTTTTTATTTTATTTACTTACTATTATATATTATTTATTTATGAATTTTCCAACAAATGTTAAGTCTACACTATTTTGGATTTAGTTAGTTTCTCTGGGAATTTAAACTGCATTTTCCTTTTTTTTTTTTGTCCTTTTGTTTAAAATAACTTAAAGCTTCTTTAGACTATATATATATATATATATATATATATATATATATTACTATTTCATGTATCCACATAACATTTTATAAGGAGATATCATTTTTTTATGTATCAATTTTCAGTATTTACTTCAACAGTGCTTTATACGTATGTATAGCTAGGTAGTAAGCTATGAAAATATATTTATGGCAATACCGCTACACAGAGGCTCCCGCGTTTCATAGCTTACAATATATATATATATATATATATATATATATATATATATATATACATATATATATATATATAGAGAGAGAGAGAGAGAGGGGGAGATAGATAAATAGATAGATAGATATTAGTAGAATACCCGTCCTAGGACGGATATTAGCAATAATTTTAGATACTGCTTATATGGTATCAGTCGAAGGGTTAACACATTTTGTATATTGGTTTTGAAATAACAATTTTATTAATTGACTATTATTAGTTATTTTTTTTCATTCAATTATTGTTTCGATTTTAACCTTTAAATATTTTATTTTTTATATTGATTTGACATCGAATATATTGATTATTTATTCATCGGGTGTGCTGATGCAACATCATACTAATACCTACTCGCACTTGCCAACAGGCTGGTTGCAGATGTGAAACAAGTTGCAGTTTGACACATTTTCGTTGAAAATTATATTAAATAGGCATTTTCTTAGAATGTGTCATATTTGAAACAAAACACATTTAAGGGTTAACATCACAAATAGTTCTGCTTTGTAATATTGTTTTATCTCTTTGACACATATTTAGTACTTGCTTTTTTTCTTTAGAGGGACCCACTTAATTTTTAACAACTTGCGATCTATTTCCAAATTGCCAGTGAAACGACAAATCGCTTTCTTTTTTCTTTTCTTTTTGATTTACGGTCAAATTTAAAAGATAAATAAAATCTGTATGAGAATTACAAAAATATTGACATTTATCTATACGAATATATGAGAATTTTTTTAGTTCGTGTTTACAACAAAGTTATGAATAAAATGTTTATTATTTTAACTTAATGTTTCAAGTATTTGAAGTTGAGCACTTTGCAAAGTGATAGACATCTAGCAATACTAGCAAGTATTATTATTATAAAAAGTCAATATATGAATTTTATTTTCAATAGATAAAGCGAAAATATTTTTTAGGAATAATAAATATAGATAGATAAAAAAAAGAATTTATTGCTATAATAAACATCAGAATTAAATTAAATTCTATCTGTTATAATATAAATAAAATAATTAACTACTAAGACATTAATAATTATCTCCCTTGAGTAAAATTAAAAGAAAGCCATGTGTATACATTTTAAAACCAAAACAAAATCTTCCAACACCACACTAACACCGTTATGCTCCCTACCAAACCACACACAACACAATCTTTTAACAACACAATTTAGAACCATCCAATCTACCTCACTCACCATAAAAAGACACAAAAACAAAGAACACACATTTCTCACAGACGCAAAAATATATACTATACCCTGTCATGACTGTGAGAAAATTAATTTTAGTGGGACTCAACTTCCCTTCAAAAAAGAATCTATGAACATAATAGGGAAAACAACTATTAAACACTTTAAAATCGCTGTTTACCCACATGCTTTTTAATAATCATCATATTTTCAACAAATTCATGATATAAAGTTACGACGCCTCATCGGATCTAGTCTGATTTTACGATGCAAAAACCACATTCCACAAAGGCCTGTTTTTTACATCTTTGATATCATAGCCAAAACAATACTTTGTGAAAATAATTAGAAAAATACGATAATGGGCAATAGCTACCGATCTACTACAAACATTTCTGCCCCCCCCTCTAGGTGTTCATTTTATTTTCCTTTTCCTTTTCTTTTCATCTTTTCATTTTTTTCTACCACATGGTTTATTTTTATTTTTATATTTATTTTAATTTCATTTCTATTGTGTCATTTATTCATTTATTTTTTAAATTTAAATTTTACTTTTCTTTCTATTACGTGTTTCTAACTTAAATTATCCTGTCCACCACGTGTTTCTAACTTAAATTATTTTGTCCACCACGTGTTTCTAACTTAAATTATTTTGTCCACCACGTGTTTTTAATCTAATTTTTTCTCCACGTGCTTTTGATTATTTTTTATTTTGCCGGCCACCTCGTGTTTCACACCCTCTCTACTTGCTTACCAGTCCACCCACTCCTCTGCCTTGCATCTTCCACGCTACCACCCCCTACTCCTCCTTTGTTTTACTCCTCCGCCTTCTCCTCTCCTCACATACCCAACTTACTACATACATCATCTATTGCCTCACCCCTATTACTACCGTTTTCATTACCCTGGATTTTTCTTACTTCAATGTATAAAATGTCGAATTCTAAAAGTTGTATCAAATAAAAATGTTCGTACACCTTACTTTGTGCATATTTTCATACAACTAATGAGCCCTTTTCTTCTATTGAGCACCGTTGAATTAAATACTACAAAACATATTGCAATAGAAACACACATACAAACACACACACACACACACATACAAACATATATATATATATATATATATATATATATATTTGACTTGATGTGGGTTGCCCATATCGGGATTTTGGAATTTTAATTGAACTTTCTATATTATTTGATTTATTTATCATTAACATTGAATATTGACACATTTCGCGACTGGATAACTTTGTCAGCTCCTTCAATTTCACGTATATGGACTGCTGTTTATAACTTGAAGTAATCCTCGGTTAACCCTCTGAATGTCTTTCCTGATTATGTTTCTCAATTTGTATGACCTGGATGGATTGTATAGATTCAACAAAAAGTATGTTTTTGGGTTGATATATTTGATGTTATGTATTTTTATGTATTTGTGTATATAATTTTATATATTTTCAAAGCGTAATTTTATTACCTGTAGTAGTATAACTGCGGTAATGGTCCTCTGAAGAGAAGAATTATCTTTGAAAACTCATGAGCTAAGGACTTAAGGATACTTTGCTTGAACTTTGAATTCTAATAAAATTTGATTGACACCTTATTTTATTACTTCATTTTATATTATAATATATATATATATATATATATATATATATATATATATATATATATATATGCAAAGTTCCAAACACAGTCGTCGAATCCTTTCGATTAGTCTTCTGTCTGTGGTCCCCTTCTAGGTACATATAGATCTTAATTTCCCTTAATAACGTGACAGTTCCCGGAGGCCGCTAGGATAAGGTGACTGCTTGCAAATTCTAGGCTAACTCTGTGACCACCGTCTGACATTGTTACTTTCCTGCACTGATGAGAGCAATAAGCTTGAAACGCTAGCGTCTGTGAGTTAAAAAATAATTTAATATTTATTTATGAATATTATAATAAGCCTTTTTAAGAAATTAAAGTCAAGCACCCGCGAGAATCTTAAAAATAGAGTGTCAAGAAGCTCTAATGTAAAGTTCCGAATACGTTCGTCGAACCGTCTTGATTAGTCTTCTGTCTGTGCCCGCTTCTAGGTACATATAGATCTTAATTCTACTTAATCACGTGCCAGTTTCCGGCGGCCGCGATGATAGGGCGACTGCTTGCAGATTCTAGGCTGACTCCGTGAAAAAGGGTTCGTAAGGGGACGGAAAGGAAGTGCACAAGTGTTCATGGAATTCATTTTACCTGTCTAGTTTATTTTATAATATTGAATCATTCGTAAAAAATCGTTATTCTTCGGCAGGCGAAATAGTAAAGAATCAAAGCAATGAAAAAAAATTGTATTTTATCAGTTGTTTTCATTTTCTCCAACATAATTAAAAAAGATTGTATAGCGCCGAAAGCAGGTATGGTGTGCATGGATAGACTGACTGTTGTTGTTTTAAACTGACAAACCAATATTCTTTATCGAAGAAGACCTTGAAATGTCGAAGGTGAGAGATTGACATTTTCGATTTTGCCACACATTTCTTCATAATCCGTTCAATAATGGTAAACACGAAGCTAGAATGGAAGCACAGTGAAAAATTAAAGTCAGATAAAAAAAAATACAAGCAGGATTAGCTTCAGGATTATTTCAGGAACCAAATAGACATATACACATACACATATACGTACGCACACACATAAACGCATACATACATAGTAAATACTTAGATACACACGTATAAGAACATTAGTATATATATATATATATATATATATATATATATATATATATGAATTGACATGTAACTATTGAACATAAGATTTTAAATAATAAAACAAAATATATATAATATATACATCTAATATATAAATATAAATATAAATATACATATAAATATATATTTACACTTAAATATATATTTATAACACTTACACTTATAATATTGTAATATGCATACTATTATAATATTGGATAATATTATAATAATATTTAATATTATAATATTGGATGATATTATAATAATATTTAATATTGTAATATTGGATAATATTATAATATTATAATATGCTTATATTACACTTACACTTTATATATTTATAACACTTAAATATATATATATATAAATATAAATATAAAATATAAATATATGATGTGTTTTTATGTTATTATTTTTATTGGTGATTGTAGCGTTCGTTGTTATTTTGCTTACTATTATTTCGATTGTCTTACTTTCCTAAGTGTTTAAGATGCAGAAAATTGCATTATTAGTTAACCGTAACTTCATAGGACGTATTTTTCGTTAATATATATTTTTTATTTATTTTATACGTAATCCATGGACACGTGTTTCTGGCTCACAGCCGTCATCAGCATGGCTAACTTACACAGAGATCGAACCTTCGATATTGATGTCTATAGTCCAGCGTTCTACCACTGGACCAATACGCTCCGTCTAGAAATATGTACGATTTTTATCACCTAAATATTTAATGTATTTTTATGTAATTATTTTTATTGGTGATTGTAGCATTCGTTGTTATTTTGCTTACTATTATTTCGATTGTCTCACTTTCCTAATTCATATATATATATATATATATATATATATATATATATATATATATATATATATATATATATATATATATGAATTGACATATAACTATTGAACATAAGATTTTAAATAATAAAACAAAATAAACACATAAATATTATCTATCTTTATAGAGATTGGTATGCTTATATATTTATATATTCGTATTACAGGTTCACTCTAAAACTAATTAACAGGGCATTATGAAGTTTCGAATGCAGTTACTATGTGTAAGGGGCTTAGTATATTTGTTATGAAAAGGGGGTAAACACGAGGTTGAAATTCTTCACAAAAATTCAGATACTTCCGATTTTTGTGAAATTTTAAAAATAAATATACATCAAGTAATAAATATTTTCCAAATTTCAGTTTCTTTTGGGTATTTTTAAGGGGTTTTAGAAGGCATAATGTGGGCAGAGCTTCCATTTGAAAATTCAAATATTTCAGATTTGCATGAAATTGGATTAATATTCATTAGACACCAATAAAGCAATATTTCTTGAGTTTCACTTTCCTCTCAAGACCTCAGTAAGTTTAAGTCTTTAATTTGAGATATTTTACTAGAATCAAAACGATATAAAACTATATAATAGATTTTGATCAAAATTAGAATAAGGATTCTAGACATAAGGTTTAGTATCATTATATCTTGATTTTACTCTTTGTAAGGAGACATAAAAATGTTACAAAACTGTCCTGATTACGGAATTCATTTTACCCGTCTTGGGACGGGTATTCTTCTACTAATATAAATATATTATTTGTATTTCTATATATTCTTGGCCGTTATTACCTCTATTTTTTTTCATCTAATTCTAAACATGAGCGAGTATTACTCTTTGTCCGTAACAATTCAAATTATTAAGAATTTAAATAGAACATATTTTAACTTAATTTGTGGCGTTTCGGGTTTGGAAGGGGAACAAGCAGTGTTAATAATACTTTAGATGTAAGAAGTCAACCATTCTGTAATGAATTGCAATATAATTTTAGACGGAAAAATAAGCATCCAGACATTTCAACTTTTATCACAAAGTTTTACACCGTAATTCAAGATTAGTAAGTAAGTAGTCACATACGGGATAATTTTGAAAAAGAAAAAGGCTTGATTATTTAACGTATAAATTCAATTGTGTCTCGCTTGAGCTCGCCTTCAAGTGTGTACGGGCGTGTGGGATGGAAGTACACTTCTGAAGATCGGATTTACCGCGAAACTTCAGCAAAGTGTTACAACTATATATATATATATATATATATATATATATATATATATATATATATATATATATATATATATATATATATATAGTAATTATTTATTAACTACATACATCGATGTTTTATGCTTACGAATCTTCAGTGCGGGAAGTTAATTTCCGACGATCAGCGGGCGCGAACTCCGGTCACAAATCGCCACTGATTCTCAGTCAAGAGCGTTTCCCGTTGGCCATCACAAATTAGCTAAGAACTTGGAAGGAATTTAACTTTGTAAATACCAAATCGGCGGGTATTTAACAACGAGCAGAAAACTGTGTTGGATCTCGCAATGTTATTAAAGTGCTCGGCCTTAGTAAAGGGGGCTATATATATATTTTATGCGTCAAGTTTTTTTTATATATTCAAGTATTTATTCATGGTGTTATTTTGGCTGCTTTAAAGAGGAACACTGTTGTTTTTGTTTTTGGCTTTGCAGAACGTGATTGAGTTTTGCAAAGGGAAATAAAAAAACAAACAATGCTATTAATGTTTGGTGTATTTTAAGTCAGAAAGAAGGTATCTTCAGACAGCCTTATCTGGTAGCACCAGTTCGTCAATAGGGGAAATATGTTTATATTTAGAGTTTTAAAATTTAGATATTTAGACTTTTACAACTTCAGAGTCTAAACCTTTTAGGCAAGAACTCTAAATATCTTTACAACTTCTTAATTAGGAAAAATTAAACCTTAAATTAAAGTTCCTAATTGGATAAAATTAAATCTTAAATTAAACTATTAAATTATTAAATTCTAATTACTTTAATAACTTCGTAATTTTTAATTTCATAAATTTTCTATATTATTTGATAGGTCTAGATTTGTGAAATCCGTTTTTTTTATGCGTAAGCTAGACATTAAAGTAGCTACTTGGGGATGTGAGCGTGATTAGACGCTCTGACCTAAATTTGCACATCCCTTTCCCTTTGACCTATAATTATGATTTGACCCATGCAGGTAACATCCGGTATGGGTTGAATTGATTTGACATATCTGTCGATATAGGATGGCGTTTCTTTCTATGTTAACTTAAACATGTAACTTCCGCGCTGAGAACGTCGTTCGGATGAGTAGGCATCTAGCGCCTTTAGTATTCCTTTCTGAGCGGCGAGAAAAGGTTTTGTTTATTTGGCTCGCGGGAGAGTGACTACTTTCAAACTTTACTCATTGGAATTATCTTTGTTGGACCCGGGGGAAGAGATGACCGTGTTTGTCGGCTCAATTCAATTTTAATTTTATTCAAATCGGATTTAACGGATTTTCCATTCAACCAGCAAATTTTGATTTGTACTGCTCCGATCAAATCATTGGAACCCTAAATTTTGAATAGTATGATTTCTACACATAGTGAGTTTACTGAACTTTTTATTTGATTTGGTTTATTTATCGTTGTAATAATTTACATAAACATTGGATGCATTTTTCACTGCACCAATTGCGGACGCAACTCACGACTCGATAACTTTTTAAATTTTTTTAATTTTTTTAATTTTTCATTTTTGGACTGTCACTCATTACCTGAATCAATCCTGAGTCAACCTCCTGGATATCTTTCCTCAATATGTTTTTAAATTGTATGACTTGGATGGATTGTATAGATTTAACAAAAAAGTATGTTTTGGGGTTGATATATTTGATGTTATATACTTTTATGTATTTTTGTATATATTTTTATATATTTTCAAAGTGTAATTTTATTACATGCAGTAATGTCACTGCGGTAATGGTCTTCTGAGGAGAAGAATTATCTTTGAAAACTCATGAGTTAAAGACGTTAAGATACTTTGCTTGAACTTTGAATTCTAATAAAATTTGATTGGCACCTTATTTTATTATTTCATTTTATATTATGATATTAATGCTCTATCCAGTATATTGAGCTTCAGTTTTTATCCGGATGTTTCACTAATTATAAGATATTAGTTGATATGTTTTGTTGGATTACTTTACGTATATATATATATATATATATATATATATATATATATATATATATATATATATATATATATATATATATATATATATATATAAGTTTCACAACTGGATACAGTTGTTTTTCCAATGTTCAATAAATTTCTAATTTATTGGGTTATATTGTTATTGTTTTGTTCCGATGTTCCTCATTGGTTATATATATATATATATATATATATATATATATATATATATATATATATATATATATATATATATATATATATAATATATATATATATAATTTATTTTTCTTATCCGCTTAGTCTTTTCAGTCTTATGTGGGTTGCTTGTCCAATTTTAATGTGACCCTGAACAAGGATTTTTTTATTATTTTATTGTACTTCTACTTCGATCCGAATTATTCTATTTTTTGGTTCAGCATTTTTCTATTTTTTAATTCTTGTTTTTCGTAATCTTGCAATCTGCCCGTAAACAACTTGACTTTTTGTCACGTACGGAATCAATTGGGCCGTTCAGTCACACGAGCGTAAATACAACCGAAGGTTGCACACGCATGTGCAATGGTAGAATAGGCACGCATACACCTACACGACACACACACATGCATACACATCGATATACATATATATATATATGTACATACATACATACACATATATATGTATACATATATATATGTATACATATATATATATGTATACATATATATATATTTATATATATATATATATATATACATATACATACGTATATATATGTCTATACATATGTATATATACATATATATATATTTATATATATATATGAATATACATATATATGTATATATATATTTATATATATATGTATATATATACATATCTATTTATATATATATATATATGTATATACATATATATATTTATATATATGTATATATATACACATATATATATGTATATATATATATACATATATATATATGTATGTATATATATATATGTATGTATATATATATATGTATGTATATATATATATATATATATATATATATATATATATATATATATAAATAGATATGTATATATATATACATATATATATAAATATATATATACATATATATGTATATTCATATATATATATAAATATATATATAGAGAATAAATTTCACTTTAGAATAATTAATATATATATATATATATATATATTAGAGAATGGTAGTTTGCTTGAAGCATTGCTGGGTATAGTAGTAGTAAGTTTTTGAAAGGCTGTGGGCAATGCAATTCCGGGTAAGATGCAAGATGAAAGGAAAGGAACAAAAACAATAAAAATAAATCGAATACGATATAAGACTTACTATTTATTTTTCCTTTTTTTTCCTTTTTTTTTTTTTTTTCTTACATAACAGCAAGAGTGTTTTAGCTGTCCGGGTGATTAAAAATCACTATTTGATATTTCGGGAAAAGACATCCCTTTTTCAAAAATAATTAGACCAGAAGAAGAATAATATTTTATTCTTCTCCGACTGTGTAGAGAATAATACAAAACAAAATGGCTGCCAGATATAGACCGCAGCAAAAAAAACAGTTTCACAGGGAATATAAATTAAGTTAAGTTTTATTTTAATATTATGTTAAATATATGATTGGTGTTTAGAATATTAGTGTAATGTTGGTTAGGTGTATGGTGTTCGATAAACTGTTATTTTTGATAATATATATATATCATTTTTTTATTTTATTTATTTTTGCCCTATCTCCAACACAGGTCTGTGCCTTCGCACTAACTGTGTTTACAAACTACAGTGTAATAAATGCAAAAAATTTTACATCGGCAACACTACAAGACCGCTACACTTGCGCATAAAGGAGCACTTGAATACCCGTATATCCTCTTTCCACAAACACATAGAGATTTGCTCAAACACTCAGCGCGATATTCACGTCTCCATCTTAGCGTCTGTCAGAAACATCGGTGACCTTAGAATCACAGAATCAATCCTCATCTCCAGATTAAACCCCTCACTCAATCAACGTCACGAGCTCTACTCACCTTTCATTCTATAATATCTACCCCCCATCCACCAACCAACCCCCATATCTAACACTTAACAGAGTCCGTTTCCACCATTTCACTCATTACTCACCTCCCATAATAAACTCACCATACACCCAAACAATCAAACAGGCCCCTCCCCATATGAACTTCCATCCTTACACACTTTCAACCACAAACCAAAAACCATATTCAGCATACTCGTCTAACCCACCAAAATAAGTCACTCCATAACCTAGCATTATTAATTAATAAATCCAAACACATATAGAATGTATACAAATAACATGCAAATATTAAACAAATAATTCATAAAATAAATTAAACAAGTAAATAATAATAATAAAAAATAAATAAATAAAAAAACAAAACAAAAAAAAACAAAAAAAAAACAAACAAACAAATATGTAAAGAAATTGATGAATATATATAGATAAACAATTAAACAAACAATAATACATAGATATGTATATATATATGTATATATGCATTTGTGTATATATGTTGTATATATATACTAATATTGTTATACAGATCTCCACCAAAAAAAAAAGATTATAAAAAATTAAAAAAAAACAAAAAAAAAACAAAAACAAACAAATATGTAAAGAAATTGATGAATATATATAGATAAACAATTAAACAAACAATAATACATAGATATGTAT
>OY744518.1:202184100-202226600 GCA_963556195.1 Sepiola atlantica
ACATCAAGGATCTATTCTCGGCATAAATCTCTTTCGTGATATTCATTAATAATCTTCCAAATTACATTCTGAGATCAATCTAGTGGGGGGGGGGGTAATCTCTTCTATTCTTTACAGACCCTTTCTGATAGTCTTTCTCTCTGTTGCTCTTGGCCTTTTGGCTAAGATCAAAGTGTAGTATCTGTTCCGATGGATACTACACCCCATAGACTGGTATTGTCATGGCCTTCGGGGCTTGATTTACGCTGGTATATGGGTCTGTCCTGTGCAATTCTAGGAGGTCCACCCTCCCAGGCTTCGCCTCCCCTCTTTGGGGAGAAGTAAAGTTTATTGCTTACTGCCTGAGGCGCCCCTACCGGGGAATGCCGACGGGGCTGCCCAGGCAATTTTTAAACCCCACTTTCCCGACCCGACCGTGGGTCACATCTTGTGGGTGTAAGATAAAAACTGGCCTTGCGCCTAACTCCTGGAGAGGAGTAAATCAATACTTTATCTTTATTTCCAATGAAAGTGCTCGACGCAACCCCAATTGCAACTTCCTCCTCGAATATATATTTCTTCCTTCGTCAACGTCAGACTAAATTTCCACGAGCAGTGCTTCTTTCTAAGAACTTCAATCTGTGGAACACATTACCGCGGGACTATTTACCTGAATCTATAATAAGCCCGTGTTCAAATCTAATGTCAACAAATACCCATCTTAATTTGCCCCCATAAATAATCAAAAGCGTTCATTACATTTATCATTCTCTTATAATTCATCCATCCATCGGATTCATCGTCACACTCGAGTTGTTTTTAGGCCTTGATAAGCGGTGATTCTCTACTAAATAAAAAAAAATAAACACGTGTTTTGCGATATAAGTGCTGTTGCAGACTGACGGAAAAGTTATTGAAAACTTAATTGTACCAGACTAACAGGTGGACCGACAAAGAAAAAGAAAGAAAATAAGAAAAAAAAGGAAAAAGAAAAGGAAAAGGAAATGACAGAAAATATATAGAAAAAGAATTTAAAAAAAGAAAGGAAATGATAAGAAAATTAAAGTAGAGAAAAAGAAAAAAAGAAGAAAAAAGGAAAGAAAAAAAAGAAAAAGAAAAGAAAGAAAAAAAAGAAAAAAAGAAGAAAAAAGAAAAGAAGGAGCAAATAAAAAGAAAGAAAAGGAAAAGAAAAGAAAAGAAAAGAAAAAAGAAAAAAATAAGAAAAAATAAGAGAAAAAAATAAAAGAAAGAAAAGAAAAAGAAAAGAAAAAAGAAAAGAAAGAAAAAAAGAAAAGAAGGAAAAAAAGAACAAAATAAAAGAAAGAAAAGAAAAAAAAGAAAAAAAGAAAAACAGAAAAAAAAGAAAAAGAAAGGAAAAATGAAAAGAAAATGACAGAAAAATAAGATGAGTGCTAAGATAAAAAAATGACATGAAAGAAGAGAAAAAGAAAACAAAAAAGACAAGAAAAGAAAAAAGGAAAAGACAAAAGAAAGACGAAAAGAAAGACATGGAAATGAAAGGAACGAGGCGAAACAAAAAATAAACAGAAAAAATAAAAAATATAAATAAAAAATAAAAAATAAAAAAAGACAAATAGAAGAAAAAAAATTAAAAAAGAAAGAAAAAGAAGGAAAAGATATGAAAAAAAAGAAAGAAAATTAAAAAAAGAAAAGAAAAGAAAGGAAAGGTGTAAACATAAAAAAATGATTGCCGCCAAAATAAAAACAGAAGACATTTGTCCTTGACGAAAGTCCCAAGTAGAAACCATCCCTTTTCAAGATGTCATTTCCTGTTCCCACCCGCCACTAATGCCATCCACAGCTACAGCGGCCTTAGGCTTCTCTTAATGACTTTACCTCATGGCCAAACGCAAAACCTCTCCCACATCGGTTTTCCATGATGAAGTGCGCCAACAAATATATATTCCATATGGCGTCGACAAATATTCAACTTACAGACGCCAGAATCGCAATTCGTCAGGTTCGCACCGTATATTCCTTCGCTCAAGACTAGACTCTCTTCCTTCAACCCATCGCAATCGTTAAATTCTGGTAAAAAATCTATACACGATTGTTTTTGCGCGAACAGAATTAGAGTATACTTCATCTTACAATTTTCTATGAAGTGTTTTGGCATCATTTTTAATTCAGACGAACACTCGAGAATTGACTCGAGTTAAATGATGGTAACAATAAAAAAAAATTTAGAAACATTTAGGGCTGGCAGTACCCACGAGGCAATCACAGCGATCGCCCAGGAAGCCAACATCTGTAGACGTCTTCAATTTAGAATAAATGAATGATAAATCTAATAATTTTCCGTATAATGCTCGGAGTAATTCTGTTACATATTAGTATGGTCGTGGTCAATTGAAGATACTATTCCTGCATATCAGTTCCTGATGATGGCCGTTACCTGATCATCTAGGGAGCTTTCGAACCACTGCGTGGTAGAACTGCTGGGGAAGCTGAAATATCAAAATCATTTAAAGGAAGCATTTTTTCTGGTGTAAAAATATCAACCATACTTTGAATTAAATAAACTTCAAGATTTGTGTAATGAACGCGTATGTTTTTCGCCATTCATCAGGGGGAAACGCTGATTCGAACACTGCCCACGCGATAACGGACAGCAACACCAGTTTAAGCGACGACGACTCGTAATGTCTCTAACAAAAACATACGGGGCAATGAAGGCGAGACGTGTAGAGCAAACAATTCGTTTTGCACGATCAGTGGAATGAAAACATTCCTGGAAGAAAATCGAGTTATTTTATTGAGCCCTTTTTTAGTTCAATAAAAGGGGGAATAATTTATTATTTGATGTGTATTTTGCTGGATTTAATGTTGTTAATATAGAAGTCAGGGAGAAAGTTCTTCTATGGTGTATGTGTGCTCTAGTTCCAGGTAAAAAGTTGGAAGAGATATTCGCCTCTCGATATTCTGATGAAATTTGAAAAGAAATTTATGTAACGTTTTAGGCGCTCTTTATTTATTTATTTATTAATTTTTACTGTCCCATTGAAGTCCAGGTGTGAGCGGTGCCCTCACCAATTTTCAACCTAACAATTTGCCACTGGACAGTTGGTCATTTAGATTCCACCTACAGCCGACATGCTGAGGGGGAGAGATCGAGAAACTCTGAAATATTCTTGTTTAACAGCCACACATATTTTCGACTTGTTAGTCGCTAACTAATTTAGCAATTCTCTTCTACTTTTTTCCTATGACGTCATTCTTCACCCTATAGCAATACAGTCAACCAATATATAGTCTCTAGCAGATTATCTGGACGGCGACTCAGCACATAAATAGCTACAGACTTTTTGTGTTTATGACACGTAGTAGTAGTCATATTGATCTTTTGATTTTTCTCTTTATTTTTATTACAGTTATCTTCTTTTCCTTTGTAGCTGTAAAGATTAAAGCAATTAAAAGAACAACAACTCCATTATTTGCTCTGGGCTGCATATTATACTCTTGTTGATTTATTTAGATTTTTACAGTTAGTTCATCCAGATAGTTGCAGATTATTTATCTCATTAAGCTCTTATCGGTTATCCTCCGTATGGATGTGTGAAAGATCCCGAAATTGATGACCGTTTGATTTGCCATCGAACAACCAAGATGCTGGGTCTGTCTCGCTTTTTTGCAATGTGAACTTTTAGCTATGACGCAATTTTCATGACACGTTAGCTTTATCTTCTAAGTTTAACTTCTAATGAAAAGTTCGTTTTAGAACTTAATCTAATTTTATGTGAAAAATTGCGTTTTAACACACTCACGACCTATCTCTATAGTACATTTTAAAAAATCTGATAATTACTCATTACTTAAAAATGTTTTTTGATAGAAGCCGTCATATTTTAAGTTGTTTTGGCTACGTTGCAGAATACCGGATGAGTTAAAAATGAATGAATAACTCGCTAAATGATTGAGAGGTGTGAGGTCAGAATATAACCTCGGTACATGCCGGAAGTTGAGAAGTGTATGCATTTCCGTGGAATGGTAACGTGATCTCTTCTCCAGCTCGATGTAACAGCGATCAGATTTCTCTTTTGTGTAATACTGTTTTTTAGCTCATTGTGTTAACAGTTCAATTAGTAGTTTGTTAAGTGCACGTGTCGCCGTAGTAGTAGTGCTAAAACAGTAGAAACAGCGTTGTTCGCTCTCTTTTTCCTCTTTTTTCTCTTTTTTCCTTCATTTCTTTATTATTGTTTTTTTCTTCTTTCTTCTCTTCTTTTCGTCTTTTTTAATTTGTTTTTTTCTTTCTTGCTTTTATTCACCCAAAACCAAGGCATATTGCCATTGAGGCATAAGAGGCTACTGTGATTAGGGACCAGATTTATAGGGAGTATCCCAAGTGGAAAGTTGTGCCAACAGATGTTTGTTTACATTACATTTAAATGTTGCATGTTGGTACAGTCGAGGGAGCAGGGAGGGGATTCCAAAGGAAAGTGGTCTGAGTTAAGAAGCTATTTGACTAGAAGTTTTACCCCGCATCTCTGGATATCTACCGTGAAGGGTTGGATTTTGCTGCTAGCCAGAGGTATTTACATTTAAGGGGTACAAGTGCAGTGTCCCCATAGCGCATGTCGTGGAAGTACTTGTAAAAAAGCGCATGGATGCAACATTGCGGCGATGTGACAGGAGCTGTAGCTCGGTATACAGTGCGGGACCTATTAGGTTAGAAACTCGATGTTGCGCATTGCCCAAGAGGGAACGACTAGTTGTTGGTGTACCTGTCCAGATCTGGCAACAATACTCCATGCACGAACGAATGGCGGCTTTATAGAAATATAGGACATTGGCAAGGATGATAAGTTTTCTAGTCCATCTTCCTTGCTACAAACTTGTATTTATTCTAATTCATGTTGCGTGTGATTATTAGACTCAGAGAGATACACGTTGGTATTTCTCTCTTTCCTTCGGTTCTGTAATTGTTGCTTGAAGAATGTAACAGTTAAAACACGAACAACATTCTTACTTTATGGCATCAAGTAATTTTGTTTTTATATTTCATACATTATATTGCTAAGTTACATACGTTTTTATATAAGTTTCTCTTCACCTGCTCTCCAGGAAAGGGTATATACCCCCCAATCCCCCAAAACACTAAAACGTCGAAATCTGTTCAGAATGTTAGTCTGAGAGACAGATCTGACTATATTATTCGCTACTTGTCACTCGGCACTTCCTCTCAATAACCTCATTTTCTGACCGTAGCACTGATTAAAATCCTGTTAATGGAAAATTCCTCTTTATTTAATCCAGTCACAAAATATAATCTTTTCTTACGTCGTTCTAACATACTTACGTCCCAATATTACTACAATCTGATTTCTTTTTTCTTTCTTCAGTTCTCACGTTTTAGTAATTTGACCTTTTAACCGCGTCAGACAGCTTTACCTTGAACAATTAGCAGTACAGTAACCCGGTAGATAACTGTTATTTAAAAGCATTTGCAATACTTGACATTCAATCTTTACAAATGCGACGGAAGGTAGGTGTTAATAATTACATTTTTCTCTGATGTAAAACCACAAGATAAACAATTATATCATTAGTTATGCTTCGCGAGTTAAAAACAACGTTGTAATTGGTGACTGTATTTTATTGATGGAAATCGCTCAAGACAAGGCATGATGCCACTTGATGTAAGGAGCAAATAAATACTATTTCAAGGTCAAAAACTAGCCAGCGATAAGTGTTAGGTGGGTAGATTCCGATCCAGAAAACAGCAAATATTCATCATCTGTTAGAAACATCGCTCATGGAATGTGAGGAGTAATGGACAAAATAAGATAAGCAAGAGTTACAAGGTCACCGAAAGTAAACACAAGGTCAACTTCTACTTTCCTGTAATTACTTTCGTTTATGGAAACTCTCAAAAGTACGACATCTAAGGGGTTGCCAAATCCTCTTACACCAGTCCTGGGAATAACAAAAAGTCTAAATTTCACGTCTTTTTAATCGTTTGCACATTGCGGACTCAGATGAAGCTTGGGCTTATATGGAAACAAAAATCAGACAACTCGACTCGCAGTGGTTACTAGTTTAGATAGATCACCTTACGCAATTTAACAAAGATGAAAAGGGATAACTTTTCACACACATGACTCCTTCACGGATTTGAGATTGCCAAGGGGCTAAGGTAATTCTTTTTGTGTTTCTGCCAAATTTTTGTAAGACACATCCGACGTTGTGTCAATCCTACTTTGACAGCAAAGCAAATAAAACATCGACAGATTACTCAAGCTTTCGATCCATTATTGGTTATTTACATCAATTGTTTTTTTTTAATTATTGAATCACCATTTATCAAGGCAAAGAGCCATCCGAGGATAAGGGTAAATGATACGGAATGATTACTAGCCGAAAGATGAGGAACAATAAATGGCATAAACTAAGTTTATGATAAATATACGTTGACGTTGTACTAGAAGAAGAAAATGTTGTATTCTGCAGAGAAGAAGTCCCGCGGTAATGTGTTTCACGGACGGGAAGCCCTTGCAAATGAAGCTCTGTTTATGTAAATACCGCCTGGCGTTTAGCATATGAAGAAAGGAAAGTCTTTTCCTGTGGTATTAAAAGGACGAGTTCTTGCTGTGAATGGCTTACAAGGAGGAAGCAAATATTGGATGGAAATTATGCTATCGGTTGTGTTTCGAGAAAAATAGGGTAATAGGGTCCTGTATCTATATTGGTTTATAAAAAACTTTCAAGGGAGCGTTCATTTAAGGGTGTTAAATCTTCTTGCCACGTCTCTGTGTAACGCCACGGACTTTGTTTTCCGTCGGACAATAAAAGTTTCTCCGAATTTCACTTTTTACAAAAACACCGCTAAAACGGAACAACAGTAGTAATGGTAGCGATATTATAAAGTTATGTATGTTTATGTATTTATAGATTTGTATGTACAGGATTCACTCCTAAACTAATTAATTGATCATCATGAATTTTGAAATAAAGCTGATAGGCGTAATGTGTGCTATATTTAGTTTAATTTAGTTTCATGAAAAGGGGGTGAAAAGAGGTTTGAATCACTTTGTGAAATCTTAACAATGAGTAGTAACCCTAAACCTAACCCTAACCCTTAACAATGGGTAGTAGCCATAAATTAGTCAATATTCCCGAAGTTTCAGTTGCTTTGGAGTATTTTAACATGTTTATAGGAGTCCTAATATGGGCATAACCTCCAATTGGAAAATTAAAATATTTCAGATTTGCATTAAATTTTATCTGTAGTCATGAAATACAAATTAAGCATGATTCGATTGAATTTTAATTTCTTCTTAAGGACCCTTAAGCTTTAAATTTGAGAACTTTCTCTAGAATCAAAATCATGTAATCGATTTTGATCAAATTTAGAATCATGATTTTCAGGGTATTCATTTTACCTATTCTGGTAGACGTAGTCTTCTATTTCTTTTATATATATATATATATATATATATATATATATATATATATATATATATATATATATAAAAAGAGAGAGAGAGAGAGAGAGAGAGAGAAGAAATGCGAAACAGTTTTATGTAGTAATCGTAAAAGAAAGATCTTACAACTCGATGAACTAAGCTATCAACCATTTCCTGTTTACAAAATTAGAGCCTCGATTTCAAGCAGTAATATATATATATATATATATATATATTATTGCTTTAAATCGAGGTGTTACTATATATACATATATATATATATATATATATATATATATATATATATATATATATATATATATATATAAGTAAGCAAAGTTTATTTTTATTCCAAAAGCCAAGATTTTGTTTTCTTACAAAACATTTTCGGAAACATTTTCAAAATAGATACATTTCAGTGCAAATTATTTTACGAATCGTAAACCAAACAACATTATTATGTCAATATTGGATCTGTTCACCTCAAGCTCGTCAGAAAAAAAAGACATAAAAAGTTCTTAATTTGAAAAAGATTATACAGGGTAGTGTGACATGATATAATAGACAGACGTTAAAAAAGAAAATGTTGAACACACGTGCGACCCTCAGAGGTCCGATATATTGAAACGACCATCCAGAGTTGGCAACATAAATCACGCAACCCATTCCAGCAATTCTGATTTAGTTTATTTCTACTATTTTAGCAAGCGATGCTTATTGTTTATCTATGCATTATTTAAATTAACTCAAAGATAGTTCTTATTGCATGATTTACTTCATTAATATTGTGGGTATATGTTTACTTGATTTGAATACGAAACTAAGTGCGGTGTTAATACAAATTATGTATTCCATTTAAATGGGTATTTTCTATTCCCTTATTCGCTAACATTCCTGTTAAAATTTCTTTTATAATTTTGCGTTCTTCACAATGAGGTATAATGTTAAAATATCAAGATTCTAAACTTACGAAGGTGAAGAACAGTTGTTATAGTATATATTTTATTTATAACGAAATGCCGTTACGTAACGTTTAGCCATTGGATGAATATTTTTTAATAAAGCATATTCTATTTATTACTTCAAATACTACATAAACACATTTAATAGTGTGCGACATTTTCTGCGACTTCGAATGCAATAACTGAGTCTTTCTGTTTTCTGTGTCGGGGATAGAATTTTGCAGTTTTGCTGTATAGTTGCGACTTACTTCATGCAGAGCAGACAATCTTAAAGTTTGACCTTTATGAGAAGTCGGAATCGCTTACCACCACTACCCCGAACAACAACAACAACAACAAAAACAAAAACAACAATGACAACATCAACAACAAAAACAAAACAAAAGACACCGACAACATATGCAGCTGCAGCTACTTCTTAAATTCTACGTATACTTTATTTTGCTAATTGTACTTTTCTGATGAGTCATTTTGCGTTGGAAATGTGCACTAAGGTTTCACGTGTAGATTGCCGCTCTTTCCTATGAAATTATTTTATTATTATTATTATTATTGGATGAACGATTTATTTGTTTGTTTGTTTGTTTTCCCCGTCGTTCGCTTTGATTGAGGAATATTTTTGAAGGAATTCTATTTGCTATCTTTAGGTAATTGCTTAGGGCTAATGTAAACAACCCAGTCGCACCGGGGGGCACTTTTGAACGAAGATGCGTGTGTGTAGATCCTCGTTGTGTTACTGTTCTTTCTTCGGAACGAAAAAACGTACGAGACCAGAAGCTTGAAGATAGGCAAATATACAGAGGGACATGTTAGAGAGATAGACATGTCGGCATATATATATATATATAGTCTTGGAAGTTTCTCAACCATTAAAACTATATAATAAAAAAGAAAAAAAAACCTTAAGTCCCAAGTCGTCTAGCGGAAAATCACTCATGTAAGTCAATTTAACTTTTTCAGTTATTATATTAGTTTGCTTCTAACATTATTTAAGGGATCATCAGTTGTTTACCATGAAAAACTGTTTCGGGAATTTAAAAACAAGACAGTATTTAATTTCATGGCCTCCCAGCAGAGTTGATCAGACCCCACTTCCCTTAAATGACAAAAACATAAACGTTCCGTATACTAAACCTAAGTTTGTTCCGTATAAATATTTTGCTAACTTATATCAGTTATTAAAAAAAGAAAAAAAAGTCCTCCTTACCTGTGTTGTTCGTCCGTCAATAAAATTTATCCGTTAATTACAAAAATGTTGCTGCAATTTAAAGTGTGTAGACGAATCCATTAAAAAAATTGTTAAATTATATATATATATATATATATATATATATATATATATATATATATATAGAGAGAGAGAGAGAGAGAGAGAGAGAGAGAGAAAGAGAGAGAAAGAACAAGTATGAGAAAGAGAAAAAGTATCAGAAAAAGAGAGAGAGAAAGAGAGAGGGTCAGAGAGCGAGAGAGGGGGAGAGAGAGAAGTAGAGAGAGATAGAGAGAGAGTAAGAGAGCGAGAGAGAGAGAGAGAGAGTGTCAGAGAGACAGACATATGACGGAAACAGACAAATATATAGAATATGAATAAGAGAGGATGTAAGGGTTGAAAGAACCAGGTCGTAAAATCGTTAATTAATTTCTCCTCACATATTTAATTACATACAAACATGCGCACAACACACACACACGTAAACACATATATGTATATGTATATATATACATGTATATATATATATATATATATATATATATATATATGTATATATATATATATATGTATATATATGTATATATATATATGTATATATGTATATATGTATATATATACATATATATATGTATATATATATATACACATATATATATGCATATATATCTACATATATATATGTGTATATATATTTATATATATGCATATATATATATATATATATATATAAAGGGAGAAAGACAGAAAGGCAAAGAGAGCAAGAAGGAAACAGAAGAGAGAGACTTTCGGCAAAAAGAAAAAGAAAGAGAAAGAAAGAGAAAAAGAGAAAGAGAAACAGACAAAGACAGCCTGACATCGTTTTTTTTCTATTTCTCCTCCCATCTTTAATTACATACAAACAAACACCCGCACACACAAACACCCGCACACACACACATACACACACACACACACACACACATATATATATATATATATATATTCGAGAGAGCGAGAGAGCGAGAGAGAGAGACAGGCAGACAGAGACGAGAAAGACATTCAGTCAAAGAGGAGACAGACAGACAGACAAACAGACAGACAGGCAGACAGGAAGAGACCGAGATGTTATATAAGGTCGGAAAGGGAAAGATGGTACCAAGGCTTTACCCCATTTCTCGTTCCATATTTAATTACCTAGCAAGAAAAATAAACTCATTTTTGCAGTCGTAAAATTGGTATGAGGTCATTATCATTAAACACGAACCACTTTCCTTTTACGTTTTATTAAATCGTTAAGAGAATGTGTGCGTGATTTTCCTAATGCGTACCGTCGTGGCCCATCAATTCGACAATTCGACAGCTGCTATCAATACAGATTGTCCAAACGGGTTCCAAACCTACTTGGTTCACACATTTTCCGTAATAATTCCTCTTCTGGCAAACATGTGCATTTAAATATGCAAAGTGCAACATTCAAGGTTCTGGAAAAGAAACGAGGCTAACCAGTATTTACTAGGGAACGAACCCGGTTTCATAAAACCGATTAAAACCGATTTTCATATTCATTCATTTCGTCTGTATCAGATGATTCTATTGTTTGCATTGGTTTCCCTGGTATCTTTCTAGTTAGAATTATTGGTGCTTGTATAATAGAAAAAGCCGAAAAAAAGTTTTTTTTGTCTTTTAGTGTTGGAGAGGTAAATAAGGGGCAGGTAACTCTTCACAACAGCTCTAGCTTTCGAACAATATTTTTCTAACCCTAAACCCTAACCTTAACCCTAAACCCTAACCCTAACCCTAACTCTAACTTTAACTCTAACTCTAACCCTAACCCTAAACCCTAATCCTAAACCCTAACCCTAACCCTAACACTAACACTAACCCTAACCCTAATCCTAACCCTAACCCTAAACCCTAACCCTAACCCTAACCCTTACCCTTTTATGTCTAATCGACGTTTTCCGTGCACAGTAGCCACATTTGCAACGCCAATTAAAGCCATCAGTTTTGATTACTGGAAAATCTTGCTTAAAATTCCTGGTAAGAGTTACCTGCCCCTTATTTACCTCTCCAACACTAAAAGACAAAAAATATTTGTTCGGCTTTTTATTATACAAGCACCAAATTATTACTAGAAAGACATTGGGTACTTACAGGAGGGACCATGTGAAGGTTGCCAACATCCTAAGTGAAAGTGTTTCTGTGGAACGAACTGGATTCGAACTTGGTACACCTAGGTTGTCAGTCCGGGTCTTTAACCTTTTAGCCATCATCAGCTTCCGGTTTTCATATGATGATCACTAAAATAAAAATCGATTTGCTCAAACCGATTTAAATGTTTGAAGTTTTCGCTTTCTGTGAAACGTTTCTCTATTATTTTCCTTTGTTGAAATATCGTTGTAACTAAAGTTAGCCTTTAGCTATCTGAGTGTTATTTGACTTTTTGAAATGAATCGCAACATATGAATTATAACCTTGCAAATACCTAAGATCCACGTCTTTACATTTTTAATCCCTCGCTGCACTCCTAGAATTTGAAGGTTACAGAGTTTATTCATTGTATTAGCTTCCCTCCCACCGCGATAACGATGTGGCACAAGGGTGAAGAGAATAATTCAGCGAACTATTGCCCCATAAAAACTTCATGGTCAGTCTCATCTACATTCCCCGGCAAGGCGCCTCAAGCAGTTAGCAATTTACTAAATCCTTCTCAAAGCGAGTAGTCAATGGCCGGGAGCGTGGACCTCCTAGAGCTGAACAGAGCATATACCACAGCCTGACAGAAAAAAAGTCACTGTATTCACAATTGCACAGTTTCTGTCGGACTGAGTGTCGTGAACATGTCGTCGATTGATATGCTTAGGCGGAGGACTAAACGCTTTCAGACGCCTAATTCTATGTTTATGAATACCAGGCCAAAGGAGCATTGTTGGTGTTAAGTCACGTGATATACACGATTGAGTATATGTAATAAGCAGTTCTAGATTTCGTTCAAAGAAGTAACATTATCTACCTTGCATCTTTATTTTAGAATAGCTTTTATTGTGCAAATAGTTTTTTTTAACTTGCCATGAGAATTACTTAAACCTGGTTCTTAGAATTATCGTTTTTTTTCTATTGCGAGCTCTACTATTTACCCGCTTCGGAAAGGTTAGACATGGCCAGTTAAATGGAGGGGTCCAGCTCCCCTGAGGCAACACTCTGGTTGGGTACAAAATAGCCGAGAACGAATCCGTCGGCAATTCCCGGTAAGGACGCCTCAAGCGACCGGCAATAAACCAAGCTCAACTCTCGAAGGGGAGGTGATATCTGGGAGAATAGCCTCTTCGGACAGAGTAGAACCATACTCCACCCTGATAGAAGCTCGAAGACCACTTATTTAGGTGCTTCCCCACTACAGTAAAAGTAGACTTGAAGTCAGTTTAATCTGTGGTGGAAAACAATTCCTCCGAAGTTCTACTTTAGGAGGGTAGAATAGCCGAGAACTTGCGACTAATTAGAACAATTAAAATGGGCGTTTTAGTAAATATAACTGAATCCAAAAACTGAGGAATAAAAATAGTATGTATTTTATGTGATTAAAGTATATAGGAGATAAAAATAAACCTTAATGTCGATTAACTCAACTTTACTAGAAAAACTAGACTACCCGTGACCCGTTTGGTCAAAACCAGTACCCCTATTTGTTTCAATCTGTTTTCATTCGAAAATTCATAGACTGTGATATATCTCTTAAGAAATTCTCATTGCAAAGCTAAAAGTAATAATTCTGTTTCTTTCTATGCTATTCTCAGAGATTTATTAGTTTGCTATCTAATTTATGTACGTGTTCACGCTGTATATAAACAGACTAAGTAAATTAGCAGAAAAAGAAAATCGCCCAAAGACATAAACAATTATTGCAGAGTGGTTCCCACGTTTAACTAGAAGCTTCTCAGGATCAACTGGAAGCTTCTTGGGTATAAATAGAAGGTGCTCAGGTTCAACTTTAAGATTCTCAGGTTCAACTTGAAGGTTTTTACGTTCAACTAGAAGGGTTTCATGTTCAAATAGAAGGTTGTCAGATTGAACTAGAAAGTTCCCAGGATCAACTTGAAGGTTTTAACGTTCAACTAGAAGGTTTTCAGGTTGAACTAGAAAGTTCCCAGGATCAACTTGAAGGCTTTCACGTTCAAATAGAAGGTTGTCAGGTTGAACTAGAAGGTTCCCAGGTTCAACTTGAAGGTTTTAACGTTCAACTAGAAGAGTTTCATGTTCAAATAGAAGGTTGTCAGGTTAGACTAGAAGGTTCCCAGGTTCCACTTGAAGGTTTTAACGTTCAACTAGAAGGGTTTCATGTTCAAATAGAAGGTTGTCAGGTTGAACTAGAAGGTTCCCAGGTTCAACTTGAAGGTTTTAACGTTCAACTAGAAGACTTTCATGTTCAAATAGAAGGTTGTCAGGTTCACACAGAAGGTTCTCAAATTCAACTAGAAGGTTTCCAGGTTCAACTAGAAGGTTCCCAGGTTCGATTACAATGTTCCCAGGTTCAACAAGCAGGTGTTCATGTTAAAATAGTAGGTTCTCAGGTTAAGACAGAAAGTTCCCAGGTTCACCTAGAAGGTTCCTATGTTCAACTAGGGTGTTTTAAGGTTCAACTAGAAGGTTCCCAGGTTCAACTAGAAGGTTTCCATGTTCAACAATAAGGTTCTCAGGTTAAAATAGGTTCTCAGGTTCAACTAGAAGGTTTCCATGTTCAACTAGAAGGTTCTCAGGTTCAACTAGAAGGTTCTCTTGTTTTAATAGAAGGTTCCCAGGTTCAAACAGTAGGTTCTCAAATTCAAATAGAAGGTTCTTAGGTTCGACTAGAATGTACTCAGGTTAAACTAGAAAGTTCTCAGATTTAACTAAAACGTTCTCAGACTTGAATAGAATGTTCTCAGATTCAACTAGAATGTTTCCAGGTTTAACTAGAAAGTTCTCAGATTCAACTAGAAGAACCACACGTTCAACTAGGTTTTCATGGTAAAATAGTTTTTCAGGTTCGACTAGAATGTTCTCAAGCTTAACTAGACGGATCTAGGGTTCGACTAGAAGGATCCTAGGTTCAACTAGAACAGTCTCAAGTTCAACTAGAAGGATCCTAGGTTCAACTAGAACGGTCTCAAGTTCAACTAGAAGGATCCTAGGTTCAACTAGAACGGTCTACAGTTCAACTAGAAGGATCCTAGGTTCAACTAGAACGGTCTACAGTTCAACTAGAAGGATCCTAGGTTCAACTAGAACGGTCTCAAGTTCAACTAGAAGGATCCTAGGTTCAACTAGAACGGGCTCAAGTTCAACTAGAAGGATCCTAGGTTCAACTAGAACGGTCTCAAGTTCAACTAGAAGGATCCTAGGTTCAACTAGAAAGCTCTCATGCTCAACTAGAAGGTATTCAGGTTGAACTAAAAGGTTTTCAGGAGATACTCAGGTTTAAATAGATTTCCAGGTTCAACTAGAAGGTTCCCAAGTGTGCTAGAAGGTTCATATGTTTTACTTGAAGTTTTACAAGTTAAACTAGAACGTTCTCCGGTTTGACTAAACGTTCCCAATTTCGACTAGAAAGTTTTGAAGTTTGACCAGAACGTTCTCAGCTTCGGCTAAAAAATTTCTCAAGTTTGACTAAAACGTTCCTAACTTAAACTAAAAGGTTCCTACGACTTCGAAAATGTGTTGAAAAGGAAGCAAATGTAAGCAATTGTCAATTAAAGTGTGCGCCTGGTTGAACAGCAACATATGCAACTTGCAACATTCGCAGAAATTCGGTCAGAGGATCATAATCGAACGTTCACTTCAACAATATTACCATGTTTATTCTTATTTTTTAAATTTCTATTATTTTCAATATCAGAGTAAGAATAGAAAATAAAACATTTCTTGGCGTCCGGCGCGAACGCAGACCCTAATTTATCATTGTGAATATAAACATTCTTATCTATATAATAATGCGCTCATCCACTGCATGCCCTTACATATGTCTTTCACATACATTAAAAAATTAGATTGTCCGCGATGTGATTAATCTGATGTCGCTAAGGTAATAAATTTCAAATTTACCAATTTTAGAATTAATTGTTACAAGATAAAATTATGTTGTCATGTCGACTAAAACAATACAATTTTAAATAAATTTATTTTAAAAGAGGACATTCGTTTTTTTTTTATTTGAGGAATATTTAGCTAAAAATTATTTTTCCGGTAAGAACATAAAGAATATTTATTGTTTTAAAAATAATTCAATTGCTACAATTTTATATAAACAAGCCGTGCATGCGTGGTTCCCCTCTGTATGTGACTCGATGTGGCGAGTGTAAAATGTAATAAATTTGGGCAATTTGGGGCATTTTTGACCCCCCTTTGACCTCCTGGGGGCGTGAACCAGAATTTTTCTGAGGTTAAGGATACTCATTTTATATCCAGAACCATTGCCTCTACATTTTGGCCAAGTTTTAAAAAATTGAATTGATGGATCAAACGTTATGGGAGAAAAGGGTCATTTTTTGCAATTTTTTGGGCTTTTTACCCCCTGGGGGCGCGAACCAGAATTTTTCCAAGGTCAGCGATACTTATTTTCTATTAGAAACAATTGCCTCCACATTTTGGCCAAGTCTCAGAGAAATTGAATGGATGAATGGATGAAAAGTTATGGGGCAAAAAATGTCATTTTTTGCCATTTCGGGGCCTTTTGATCCCCTGAGGGGCTAACCAGATTTTTTTTCAAAAATCGGAGAATGTCACTTTCTAACCTGACCAAAATTACAACTTCATGCAAAATTTCAGAGAAATTCAATGGATGGTTGCTGAGAAAAATCCGGACGGACGGACGGACGGACGGACACACAGACGGACGGACGGAAATGCCTAAAAACATAGGTCCTCCGATTTTATAAATCGGGGGACCAATAAAGAAATAACGAAATAAAAACATATTTGTTTTATTTACTGATAGGATATTTAGTTGGCAATGGCAATTATATTTACGGAAGAAGAAAGAAAATGTATTTCTTAATAGTATTGACCGTGACAGACATCTATATTATTATTATTAAAAGTAAGTTATGTATGAATTACCGTCGAATGTTCATGGGATCCAACTAGTTTTATTCCTCATAAAAATCAAGTCGTCGAAAACTGTGTTGGATCTTTGTATAGAGCGTAGTTTTTAATTACTTCTGCGGACAGATATAGTGAGATAGGGAGACAAAGGATGCACATTTTTATTAAGTCGGTGAGTCTCTTTTTATCCGTATATCTTTCTGCAAATTTAAAACTATCTTGTTTCTGTTCTGACTCAAGGAACAGCAGGACGGGCTCCTAAAATATGGCAAATTATGTTGAAACGACCAGAGAAACAGCTTCAGAGGGTGGAGGGTACAAGCCGAGAACATGACCCGTTCCTTAATTCCCACCCCCAACCCGTGCACGCCATATGTGCAAATTTCATCTGACTAACAAAGCAGCCAACCTCTTATCAATTGTGCTATGTGCATTAAATGCTGCATCATCTATTGCTGCATCTGCATGTGCAGCAAGATTGCATCAGCTGCATCTGCCGGTGCAGCAAGATTACATCAGCTAGCTTCACGGCTGGAGCGAAATGTCCTCCTGACCCGGCCACGGCTACGTCACTTCCGCTCGCCATTTTGCAACGAGAAATAACTAATAAATGCAATACATACACAAAGTAAAAATTGAATGGTATTTATTTGTTTATATATCTATATCTATATATTAACATATATCTTGTACGGATAGCGCAATGTATAGAAGCGCGGACTGCCGTAAAAACTACCAGATCTCAATCTTAATCTTAGACACTTGTCTGTCTGACCACACTGAATAGCTTTGATACAGCGAACGAGTTTTTTGGTCGATAATATTTAAGCAAAGTAAATAAAGTTCGATATATATCTATATATTGAAGTATATATATATATATATATACTTTAATATATATATATATATATTATTTGTCGCTCCTCGAAAAAGTAGAGCACAGTTAGTGTAGTATTAATACAGCATGACGTCACTAGCTTTAAATGCATCGCTCCTTTAATAAAAAAAAATAGAACACTCTCAGACGTTATAGCCGCCGATAAAGTGTTAAAATTATCACTGTTTATTCGTTATTTAAAATTGGCCGTGTGGTTAAGGCGTCGGATTTGAGTTGCAAAATACTCGTAATCAGGGGTTTCGAATCGCTTGACTGGTAGTGAGTAGTCATATTTCTATGCTGATGAGTCCCGATTATTAAAAAGGACGAAACGTATATGTACATAGATACTAACAAATAACAAAATAATATATATATACCTGCTCTATCCTGGATATTGAGCTGTATACTCTTCACAATAGGGTTTTACCTTTCCTAAAAGTTCGCTTTTAGTACACCTCTTTATATATATATATATATATATATATATATATATATATATATATATATATATATATATATATAGATATATAGATAGATAGATAGATAGTTAATGTAGCATTCCACAGGAAAAAAACAACCCAAAATCATCATTTTCATATTTACTTAATTTTCATTATTTTCATATTTCGGCGATTACCTGTATTTCTTCTTAATTATTCCGACACAAGAAAATCCTTTTTTATTTTTTATTTTTTCCTTTTTGTTTTTTAAATTAAAACATTTTCTTACGCGAAAAAACAAACAACACCCGAGATTTGAAACGCCACTTAAAACGGTAAACTTATAACTTAATCCCAAACACACACACATATATATATGTATATATATATATATATATATATATATATATATATATATATTAATTTTAAGTAAATATAAAATTATTTTTACCTACATACGCCAGCGTTTCAAGCTTTCGCTCTCATCAGTGTAAGAAATGATAATCTTAGACGGTCGTAAGGTTAGGACGCCTGCTACAGAATTAACCTAGACTCCGCAAGCAAGCGTCATAACGAGGCATTACCACGTCAAGAAGGGAATTTAAGTTCTATTTATGCGAAGGGAGACTAAAGTATTCAACGAACGTTGTCGGAATATGCCTTATAGCTACGTGTCAGTCTATGTTTAACTTCAAAAAGAGTTCAACTTCAATCTTATAAAAGGGGCTTATAAATATATATTTTTTTTAACTACATAATTCAGCGTTTCAAACTTTAGCTCGCATCAGTATATAGAGAATGATAATCTCAGACAGTTGCAATGTTCGAACCCCTGCTACAGAATAAAAACAAAAATAGGAGGTCATTTATGAAGATCAGGAACAGCAGAGGTCCAAGGGTGGATCCCTGGGGTACACCAGCAGTTATGTCATGTTGCTTAGATGAACGGCCATCGAGGACAACATGGAGCTTTCTTTTTGTTATGAAGGTTTTACTTATATTAACTATTTGTCCAGTAATACACTATGAGTGCAGTTTTAGGAGAAGCCCTTCATGCCAAAACTTGTCAAAGACCTTGGATATATCAAGCGCTACCGCCCTAGCTTCACCTGATTTGTCCAGTGTATGGCATATGCTTTCAGAGATGACCGTTAGGATATCAGCGGTAGATCGTGCTTGTGTGAAAATATGTTTCAGCATATACTTTTTATACTTTGTTTAAAAACTTCTTCCAATTTAAGCTGGATGATTGTCAATTAGTAACAACAGAGCATAAATAAATAAACTACGGAAACATTTATCCTACGGAAAAAATTTCAAAACAGCCAATCTTTAGTGCAAATATTTTACGAATTCATAAAATGATTGCAGTAAAGATTGTTTCGAAAATGTTTTCTTGAAATAAAATAAAATATTAGTTTTTTGAATGTAAATGAACCGTGTTTACTTATATATATATATATATATCTGTGTAAATAAAAATTAATCATATATATATATATATATATATATGATTATTTTTTATTTACACAGACATGTACAAAATCTGAGACACTGGCATGTCGATGTTACCGATCAACAGCTATTATAAACTGAGATCTCATCAGGCAGAGTTAGAATCCGATCTTAACCGTAGATCATATTTCTTTCTAAATATGATCTAAGGTTTAGATCGGATTCTAACTCTTCCTGATTAGATCTCAGTTTATAATAGCTGTTGATCGATAACATCGACATGCCAGTGTCGCAGACTTTGTACATGTCTGTGTAAATAAAAAATAATCATGAATAAAAAACTTTATTCGATATTGACCACTTTTTATAAACCCGGTTGAAATTCTTTGGATTACTACCCTTTGGAAGTTTTACCTGGATTATATATATATATATATATATATATATATATCGCGCTAGCTCGGCGATATAGGTTTTAAAGTATCACCGATTTATAGGGGTGTTCCTTATGACCGTGTAGGTTAGGGCGTCAGAATTTGAGTTAAAAAACTTGGCTCTTGTTCTTGGGTTTCAAGTCCTGCGACCAGATTGAATAATTTCTCAACACTGATGATTCCGGAATGATGAAACGTATACGTATGTAGATAAAAAAAATATTTATAATTATTTGTCGACCGTTATTACAGGCTAGCCGTCAAAATCATAGCTTTAATGTAGGTTCTTTCATTAATTTAACAATGTTGTTGTCGACTGAATATCCCGCCAGTTCGGCGTTATGGGCTTAAAACTCTCACCGATTTATGATTTTGTAGATTTTTATCCTGTGTATATTTACTTTACCTGGATTACTCTCTCTCTCCCTCCCTCTCTCTCTTCCCCCCTCTTTCTCTCTCTGTCTCTGTCTCTGTCTCTGTCTCTCTCTCTCTCTCTCTCTATATATATATATATATATATATATATAGTCTAAAGAACCTTTGAGTCATTTTAAACAAGAAACAAAAACAGGGCACCTTAACTTAGCCGTGATATATATATATATATATATATATATATATATATATATATATATATATATATATATATATATGAAAATAGTTTTTTTGCATATAGTTTTTATTTCTATTCTTTACATAGAGCAACATTTTACAGGAAAAACTCGATCATTGTTAACATATAAAAACAGAGCACGTACAATCTTTATATATATATATATATATATATATATATATATATATATATATATATATATTTCTTTTTCGTAATTTAATGCTTAGTCGGTTTTTTTCCACCCTGTGGAATTTTGTTTTTTTTGTTGATGTATCATTTAAAAAAAAAACGTTTATATTTTCTTTTTATATTTATGTCCTATTAAATTCATTTTCCTTCTTTTCTTTCGTGTTTTTTTTCTCTCTCTCTATTTCTTTTTTTCTTTTGTTCTCTTTTTTTCCTTCTTTATTCATGCAATGATTTTCCTTTCTTTGTTTTTTTTTACCTGATTCGTCTTCTCATTTTACCTCTTTTTCTAAACTCCTTTAATTCTGTCTTTCATTTAATATTCTCTCTTTATTTTTACTTTTTTCTTTTCTTTTGTTTTTCCATTATTCACTTTCTTTGTTTTTTTACTTCTATTTTCCTTCAAATTTGTATCGTTTTATTCGTTGCTTATTAGTTTTTCCTTCTTTCTTTTCTAATTTGACGCCATCTTTTTATCGTTTTTCTTTTCATCTCTTTCTTTTGATTTCTTTTCGTTTCTGTTAAGTTTGTAACTATTTGTTTATTTCTTCGTCGTTTGTTAGATACGGGGCTTCTTCCTCGTCTACGTTTTCGTCTTCTTCTTTTTCTTCTTCTTCTTCTTTCTCTTCTACGTTTTCGTCTTCTTTTTCTTCTTCTTCTTCTTTTTCTTCTTCTTCTTCTTCTTCTTCTTTTTCTTCTTCTTCTTCTTCTACGTTTTTCTTCTTCTTTTTCTTCTGTTTCTTCTTGTTCTTGTAATTCTTTTCGTGTTTTTATCTATCTTTATTTCTGTCCTTCTTCTTCTTTCTTAGCTTTTCCCCTTTCTTTTCTTCTTTTCTTCTCGTATTTCTTTCTTGTCTTTCTCGACTTTTTCTCTTTTCTTTTCCTTTTTATTCAGTTGTTAAAACTTTCTCTTTCTGTATTTCTTTTTTGTTACATGCTTTATTTAAATCTTTATCTTTCTTTTCCTTCTTCTTCTTCTTCTTCTTCTTCTTCTTCCTTTCTTTCCTATTTTTTTGGTTTTCTTGTTCTCTTTCTTCCTCATTTCCTTCCAAACTTTAGTTCTGCTTGTATTTCTTTCATTTTTTCTCTCTTTCTTTCTTTTGTTTTCTTTCTTTCCACCCCCCTCCCCTCTATCCCCCGTTTCTTTCCAAACTTTAGTTCCCCCTGCATTTCTATCTCTTTTCTTTTTACTTTTTTCTTTCTCTCTTCGTGACATTTTGCTTTCTTTTTCCTTTTCTTCCCTTATTTCGTTCTCCCTATATTTCTTTCTTTATTTCTTCTTGTTCCACCAATCTTTCCAACGCACAAGTTTATTTAAACAAAAGTTTCCAAGACAAGATATATTTATGTATTTTAATTGGTTGATGGTGTTGTTCACCCAGAATCCAGCCAATGAGGATAGAGAACCCCATCATCACCCCATTTCACAAATGACTAATACCAAAGAGATTCGATACAAAACGCGTCTGCATATTGGACAGTCTGCACATCTCGCCACCAGTGAACATTAAAAAATGGACGCCTTTTTTCGGATAACCATTTAACCACGAGGGTTTCGTCCAAAGCGATTGATCTTTAGAAATAAACTAAAATGTTTTTTGCTCACTCACTTTCCCTTACCCTCTTCTATATATATATATATGTATATATATGTATGTGTGTTGGTGTGTATATATATATATATGTGTGTGTATATAAATAAGTCAAATAAGTCAGTAGCATGCGGTTGAACTAATAATGCATTTCTGAAACATATGTACACATTTTTTTCGAAGAATGATTACAAAATATCAATTATTTCATGAAATTTGTATTCTACTGAGTTTTAATGTTTTACCTCTGTTTGACTTTAACTCTTTACCGTTGAGCTAAATTTAACCTGCAGTATTAACTTTTATCCTGGAGATTAGTTTTTTTCCCCGTTTTTATATAAAAAGATCGGTTTTATTTGTCTCTTTGTAATATAACAAAATTTATAGTAATTGAACTTGACTTTTCTTTATATATATATATATATATATATATATATATATATATATATATATATATAGGAAATGAAAAAGGAAAACCAAAAAGGATGTTTTTTTTATATATTCATCAACGTTTCGTCTTTATTTGTAAGACTTCCTCAGGATGATAATTTAAAGAAAAATGCCATGCTAGTACGGGAGAATCTCCCCTCTCTCCTCTCCCTCTCACCCATTTCACCCTTTCGACTATTTCTCTCACACTCTTACCCACCCTCACACTTTCAAACCACCTTTATTTTTTCAAATCTTTTCTAAAACCATGACATTACTCACATACCAAAATCACAGAGCCTCCCACCTCTCCCCCTCTTTCCCCACCCCTCCACTTCTTCACCTACTGCCATCCCCATTATTTCCGTTCACCCCCACCCTCCACTTTTTCACTCAGAACCATCCTAATTACTTTCATTCCATGCTACTGACTTCACTAAGCCCGGACCCCGGTCCATGTGAACCCAGTAGTGGCTACTACTTTTTCTCTTCAACCCATCATGTCAACCCGATATTCTCCTGTACTTGCATCACATTTTTCATAAAATTATCATCCTGAGGAAGTCTTACAAATAAAGACGAAACGTTGATGAATATATACAATAAAATAAAAACATCCTTTTTGGTTTTCCTTTTTCATTTCCTATATATATATATATATATATATATATATATATATATATATATATAATATATTTTAAGTAAATACCAATTATTATTACCTACAGACATCGATGTTTTACGCTCACGCAATTTTCAGTGTAGAACGTTAATTCGTGTCGGTCGGAGAGCTCGAACTCGGTTTCCAAATCGCCACTGAGTCGTAAACCGGTGTCTTTCCTCTCAACCGCCACGAATTAACATGGGAACTAGGAGAAAGTAAACTCTATAAACGCCAAATCAACGGGTGATACAGTGAACAGAAGAAATAGAATTCGACAACAACAATAAACGGGGTTAGAATATCGCATTTAAGACGTAGTATAACTGTTCATTATTAGATTTTAACAGAGTGCACCAGTCTTTGTAAAGGGAGATATGATATTTTTTAAAGTATATATAATATATATATATATATATATATATATATATATATATATATATATATATTGTTGGTCCCTCGATTTATAAAATTTGGGGACTTATGTTTTGAGGCATGTCCTCCGTCTGTCCGTTTGTCCGTCTGTCCGTTCAAATTTTTCTCCGCAACCATCCATTGAATTTCTCTGAAATTTTGCATGAAGTTGTAATGTTGGTCAGGTTAGAAAGTGACATTCTCCGATTTAAAAAAAAATCTGGTTAGCCCCCTAGGGGGTCAAAAGGCCCCGAAATAGCAAAAAATGACATTTTTTGCTCCATAACTTTTCATCCATTCAATTTCTCTGAAATTTGGCCAAAATGTGGAGGCAATTGTTCCTAATAGAAAATACGTATCGCTGACCTTGGAAAAAATCTGGTTCGCGCCCCCAGGGGTTTAAAAGCCCCCAAAATGGAAAAAATGACCCTTTTCTCCAATAACGTTTGATCAATCATTTCAATTTTTCTGAAACTTGGCCAAAATGTAGAGGCAATTGTTCTGGATATAAAATGAGCATCCTTGACCTCAGAAAAATTCTGGTTCGCCCCCCCCCCCCCGGGGGGTCAAAGTGAGGGGGGGATCAAAAATGCCCCAAATTGCCCAAATTTATTGCATTTTAAACTCGCCACATCGAGTCACATACAGAGGGGGCCCACGCACGCGCGGCTTGTTGTTCTTGGTTTAGAAAGCATTGTTTATATGGTATTATGGATTATTAAAAATAATAATGAGTAATCAGAACGCCATGTGATGCATTTTAGCTTCATTAACGGTTATTTATTTATTTTTTCACTCTAATATTTGATGATATACTTCATCATCAGAAGTTCAAATAAAGATATATTAAAATATCTTTTTTCTTTTCATCATCTCTTTTTTTGTGTTTTACCGAATTGATAACACTAAAAACGTGACTAAAATATATGTTTCTGCATATATTTTTTAGTATATAGTCAAAACTATTCAAGGTAAACGCTCAATGATTGTTAACATTTTACGACAGAGCATATATAAATGATGCTAAATTCCAGTAAAAAAGTTTTTATTATTTAAAAAATATTTTTAACCCCCCCTCCCCCCAAAAAAAATTCGGTGCATTTTGACGGACCGTTTCGCACATAGATGAACAACAACAAAAGTATAAGTACATATAGGATCTTTCAACGTTGCTGCACATCAGAAAACCAAAGTTCGCTTCCAGAAAAATATATTATGAGGAAGTAAACAGAAAATAATTAACTAAAAAAGCAACTTGAATTGAATTCAGTTTCAACGAGGAAATAGGAATGTTAACGTCCTGTTCAGGAAGTCATCTCATCCGTATCAAAAGATACATTCCTATGACCGTATGTATAGAGTGAAAGCGTGCGGAGTCAAATGTGCTCTGTGAACAGGGTTCGCGCCTTATGACCGTCTTAAAATATCACTTCCATACACTGATGAGAGTAAAGAGTAAAACAGATCGAGCGACGTTATCTGTAGATAAAAATCATTCAAATCTTATTTATAAATATCATTATTAATATATATATATATATATATATATATATATATATATATATATGTGTGTGTGCAAACATTGTTAGTCTGTTTAATTATACCTTTTTTTATTTTTTCAAATTTTCCTATGCCTATGAAAATCAAAAAAAAAGTTAATAAATGTTCCATAGGTTTCACAGGTTTAACGGACGTTTTCGATTCTTCGTAAAATCATACTTGGGTGTCAAATACAAATAAACAAAAAATCTGGGGAAAAAAGAGAATTTTAAATAGACGGCGGAGAAACGCGCTTAAAATGTTTCACGTATTGTTCCAGAAAGTTGTTGACGATTCAAATTTTTGGGTTTTAAAACAAAAAAACTATCAGAGAAACTGAAAAAAGTAATACAGGTATAATTAAACAGAAGAATTCTGTTATTTTTAACAATGTTTGCATAAATGAGAAAATGCTGACTAAATACACACACAATATATATATATATACATATATATATATATATATTTATATTATTTTTCTTATCTTTCCGCTTTTGCTATTTCAGACACACCAACTGAGAGATCTTTTTAAGATTCTTACCGCCCCTTTAAGTGCAATTGTATTTATTTTTCTTGCACTCGGTTCACCGGGTATACTCGCCCGATATCTTTTGAAATTCTTTTTCATTAGTTCTGTTGCTCTGGTATTATGGAGATTTGCCTAAGATTCTAGTTTATTTTAATGTCGTACATAAGACCTTGGTATTTCGTAAACTTTTTCCCCTTCTGCTCTGTTTAATCCTATATCCTTAGGGACACTGACTTCAACTAGGGTTGCTACTTTCTCATTTTTTGTCCCCTATTACGATGTCAGGTTTAACAGCCCCGTTTTCTAGATATGTAGCTGTAGGGATTGCATATTTATAGTGGATGGTGTTAAAATTATATATATACAGGGTGGGCAAAAATAAGGGTCCTATTTTTAAAAATTCATAACTTTTTTATTTATTGATTTAAAAAATTTTTTTTTTTAGAATAAGTAAAGGACCCCTTCCGAAGCAAGCATGAGCCGTATTAGCCATAAGGAACGTACCCTCATTTAGAAAACATTATTTTTGCTTAAAAAACTCAAAACAGTGTAAAAAACAATACTTTAGTTTTTGTAAGTTTTAAGAAGTGTTTTTCGGCTAAAATTTGTTTTGTTTATTTCAAAAAATCTCGGAAGGGTCAGTCTACACACACATACAGTTTGGTGAGTTTAACTTTTATTTTGTGGAAGTTATTCAAATTCAAGTTATTCAAATTTAAAGATAAGACCCTTATTTTGGCCCACTCTGTATATATATATATATATATATATATATATATATATATATATATATGTGTGTGTGTGTGTGTGTGTGTGTGTGTGGGTGTGTGTGCTAAATTATATAAAATTAAGGATCGTGAAGCGTGCATAGAATCTCCTTTTTAGACAAGATGCAATAAATAATTTATTAACTAATAGGTCTTGCACGGTCTGCCAAACTGCAACAACTATCGCATCGTTGGGGTTTTGCGTCCATGTTCTTGTTTTTGAAGAACATCCACAGAATGCGCTCCGATGAAGTCATTGCACTCGTACAATTAGACTACCCCCATCCCACCCAATTAGTAGCAACATTCAACCCCTTTTACCGTAGACACCCCCAGATGCCGGAATATTTATTACTTTGATAGCTTCTTTCCTCGGATCGCTTGCCTTTGTAATCCTCTTCCTGCTCCCCGTTTCCTTTACTATACCAACATGTAAAATTTAAATGTAATATAAACAAGCAAGGTTGCCCCTATAAATCTAGTCTCTATAACTATAGCCCCTTAAATAAATGTGTGTGTTTTTCTGCTTCCACGTTGATTGCAGATTATCATTTGTTTTTTACTATCAAAAGAAGCGGAGAGTACTGGAAATCTAGAGAGACTTGTTGTCACTTAGACTCTAAGAAAGATCACCTGTTTTTGTTTTTTGTTTCAGTAAGAAATCATTGACTCTTGTGATAAAAGAGAGTCCAGCGGAGAGATCTTTTAAATATTCTAACCGTTCCTTTTAAGCGCAATTTGGTGCACTTGATTCACCGGGTATATTCGCTAGTTCTTGAAATTCTATTTTAATGAACCACTTTTATATTTACTGGAATTATGCAGATCTTCGTAAGATTCCAGTTTTTTTTCATGTCGGTCATAAGACCTTGATGTTTTGTTATTTTCTCCGTTTCAGCTCATTAGGGACACTGACTTCAACTGAGGTTGCTACTTTCTCCCTTTTGTCACATATAACAATGTCATGTTTTTCTCTTGTTTCATTTTACTTCACTCGAAGTTCTCAGGAATCAAAGGGCCCCTTTCCTGAGGCTAACACTTGATCTCTATATGAGATATATATATATATATATATATATATATATATATATATATATATACTGTAAAGAAGCTTTGAGTCATTTTAAACAAAGAGAGAAAATGCAGTTTAAATTCCCATGGAATACTAACTAAATCCAAAATATCGCAGACTTAGCACTTGCATAAGCTGACTTATCGCTAGAAAATTCACAAATAAACAAGGGGATTCAAGTATCTAACAGTGAAACAAAAACAGGGGACCTCAACTTGAGCGTGAAATATTAAACGGGGATCATATAAATAAATAAATAAATATATATATATATATATATATATATATATAATATTCTTATTCTGTGAAGGTTAAAACCCATATGTATTTTATGTGTGAAGCTTATTTTAAAAGTTTATTTTGATTCCACCAGGCAGGGCCAAACCATATGGGCCATCCGGTAAGAATTGACATCACTATTGGGCACGGTCTGCGCGCCTGGGTCGTTAACGCTAAACAAAAAAATCGTCCCTTGAGATCTTTCCGTCTCGTCTGGGAGCAACAATAAAACCATTTGTTCTTTTGAAACTGGGTTGGATCTAAAAATAAAAATCTTTTGTGCGAGACGATAACTTTTTCAACAAATGTTCTGTTTTTTTGTTGCTGTTGTTGTTGTTTTTTTCTTTCATTTCATTTTCAAAGTGAAATGAAAAACGTGTCGACAATTTCGAAATGGGCGTCGATAATTTGAAGGAAACAAAATGGTTTTCTCACTTTTTTCCTCCAATTTATTCTCTCTCTTCTCGTATTATCTCATAATTGTATCCAGATTGTTAAGTGCCTAATACGCACAAAAGCAACAACAAAATAAGCGGACGTAAAACCCACAGACCGTGACTCGTAGACGAACGACGCTTCATTATGGACTCATGATCGCGCAGACAGACATCTTTTCAAGGGTATCCATTGTCCCCAGAGATCAATGGAGCCAAGGAGATATAATACAAATATCTTATTAAAATCTAATATAAATAAATGAAGGCCCTTAAGGAAATTAGTTATTCTAAAAACGAATCTGACTGACGCGTTACCCTGGATATAACATGAAACTGCAGCCGATTGATGGGCACTAATATAGAGGCCCATCTTTTGGGGACAATAGAATGTGTGATTGATATTACATGAAACTGCATCCGGTGTGGCCCTTATTTGGGAGCTTCCAGAAGTGTGAAATCACCCCATAGTTACCATTGCTCAAAGATTCAATTAGACCATGGTAGACATACCTCTCTGAGTTACATGGAGTTCGTCCTTCGTATAACGGTAGGGCTTTATTAAGGGAACTTACAATGGTCATTACTCCCAGATTAACTTTTGATACGAAGTGCCAGTACTTGTCAATATTCCATCTAAGTTTACTAATACATACATACATACATACATACATACATACATACATACATACATACATACATACATACATACATACATACATACATACATACATATACATGTAGTAAGCTATGAAATATATTTATGGCAATTAAGCTACACAGAGGCTCCCGCGTTTCATCCCCGGAGGAATCTTCAGGCCAAAATGCATTGGGTTATTTTTGCCGGGTGTTTTTATAACACGGCTAGCTAGTTAACCAATCACATTCTTTGTTGTTCTCTCGGCCAATCGTTTGGCTTCCTACGAACAAAGGTGTTGTTTGTGTTACTTCCTATATTCTGTTCCATTTTTCTGTTTTCTATAGATTGGCCTATATCCTTTTTTTGTTGTGTCAATATAATGGGTGGATTTATTTTAACACGTGGTTTCTTTGTATTTATATTTTAGGTTTTAATTTTTAAATTTTTTCTTATTTGTATATTTATTTATTTATTTATTGTTAGCCTAAGGTAAATTTATTTCTGTGTAAGCAACTGTTTTCTATCTCACTTCTACAGTTTAATAGATTTCGGGGGGTTTTAAAGTTTAGGATTTCAAATTTTTCATTCAGGCATAATCTACACGAGGCGTCAAATTTCTACAAAACTCCACATAAAGAATTTCCCTAATTCACAGTAGCCCCCTACGTCTCAGTGGCATTGTGACTAGTTTTGGGTAAACTTAAGTATATATTTATATATATATATATATATATATATATATATATATATATATATATATATATATATATATATATATATATAAGTGAAATATTTTGAAAATCAACAATCGTGCAATTTAAATGAAAAACTCATTTATTTAATTGTTTTTTTTGCAAGCTTTCGTTGTAGGACAAATTTGTCGGGCGAGACTGTCTTATAGTTGTTTTTTCTTCTTTTCTTCCTCCTCATTTTGATGGTATTAACCCCGAAGGGTCGAATCACGATATGAGCAGAAAGAGACGTCAAGTTCTAAAATACGTTAGGATAAGTGTAGTCCTGGCGATGTTATGCGCAGATTGGCGCTTTTTAAGTAATAAAATTGACAACATCTTTGAAGCACGCATGAGAATGTATTTAAGTGAAATATTTTGAAAATCTACAATCGTGCAATTTAAATGAAACATTAGTTTATTTAATTGTTTTTTTTTTGCAAGAGTGAACATGTAATACTTAGAATCACGTTTCGTCTATTTTCTCTGTTTTAATGAATGCCCGGCGCCTGTAACCTGTATTAGTGGAGACGTCATCCCCGTACGATTTCTTACAGGAATATGAAAAACTTCTGAATTAAAACAATATTGCGTCGGTCGCTCCCCTTACCATGGAAGTATCGACATATTTATTTCCCATTTCGTACTGTTATCTCAGTGGCCGAGGATGGGGGGGGGGGGGGGGGGGCAAGACGTTGGTTGACTTTAGTCCGACGTTCGAAACCAGCGACCAATGATATAGCCTGATCTAGCCACACTGATTAGTCTTTTTTTTTTTTAATCTCCTCAACACAACGGTAGGATGTGACACAAAGTCGGAAAGTGGGATTGAAAATTCAGCGCCCTTAAGGATAAGCACTCTGGCCTACAAAAATGCCTGAGCAGCCCCGTTGGCATTCCCCGGTAGGGGCGCCTAAGGCGATTAGCAATAAACTAACCCCTTCTCAAAGGGTGAGAACGCAACACCTGGGAGGGTAGACCTCCTAGAACTGTCCAGGACAAACCCACAGATCGGCGGAATCAAAACCCGAAGGCCAAGACGATACCGACCTATGGGGTGTAGCATCCATCGGAACAGCTACTACACTTTGATCTCACTCAAACGGCTAACCATTTATTAAAGCTAACCATATATGTATGTTGATAAATAAATACAATATACAGAGAGGAAGGTAGATGACATAGTTTTGTTCAGCTACAACTACCCAACCGGTGCCTTTAACCTGATATCGCATTGTCATCGCATAAACTTTCTATAGTTAATTTGCTTTTAATGTTTATTTATCATTTATTTTGTCTGTAAATAGCTTTTAAAACTTTCAATCTTTTGATACATGAAGATTTTCTAAGAATTTTACAGCCAGTTAAAATGACTTTCTCTTCGACAGTTTAAATGCTTCTAAATTCCTTTCTAATTCCCTTTTTTGAAGAGGATGGAAGTTTTCAGATTATTATTATTTTCTTGAAAGTTCTAAATCCAGGCGTGTATTCAGATGATCGGCCGAGGACACTTTTATAACCACACCCCACCCCACCCGTCACACTAAAAGATGACAGCCTTTCTTACCCAGATGTGACGTCAGAGTAACACGTGATCTCACTCAAGTCTCCATTCCTTACGATGAACCTCACTCTTATAATGTCATATAAAGCCAATATAACTGAGAATCATAATCATGTTTTTTTTTAGCAGGAAGATTCGATTGTTAATCGAATAATTGATCAACTAGAAACGTTACTTTCATCCTTTATTAAATGTGTATACTGTTCTGGGAGGGATGAAGGAATAAAAACATAAATATCAATTGTTAAGCATTTCTGATTTCTATATTAATAACATTGTGCGACTACTTCTCGGGTGCCTGTGTTTTTATGTGTGTTCATATATATATATATATATATATATATATATATATATATATATATATATATATATATATTAGTATTTCATGTATCCACATAACATTTTATAAAGAAATATAATTTTTTATGTATCAATTTTCAGTATTTACTTCAACAGTGCTCGATACGTAGGTTAAGCTATGCAAATATATTTATGGCAATTAAGCTACACAGAGGCTCCCGCGTTTCATCCCCGGGGGAATCTTCAGGCTAAAATGCATTTTAGCCTGAAGATTCCCCCCGGGGATGAGCCTCTGTGTAGCTTAATTGCCATAAATATATTTTCATAGCTTACTATATATATATATATATATATATATATATATATATATATATATATATATATATATATATATATATATATATATAGCCTCTTATTGACACATATTATTACTTTTGTGTTTTACTATAAATCGAATATACATTGATATCACAACTGCAATAACGTAAAATAAAAAGTCTAATTAAAAAAAAAATCATTAAAAAATACGACTTAAATCCACATCAATCCATTTCGGTTTCTTTGTAAACAAGTCAGCCATTTTAATCTTTTTTCATGGTTGAAAAAAGGAATTACTTGGTTAACCTTTCGACATTTCATCCTTCTTGACCATCCATGATCATTTTGTGTGGTAGCTGCCGAGGCTGGTCACACTATATGCGTTTTTCTTATCTTTCTGTTTTTGCTGGAGATGGGGCATCCTACCGGATGCCATACATTCACCGGCTATTTCAGACACTCCAGCCTAGAGATCGTTTTAAGATTCTAACCGTCCCTTTAAGTGCAATTGTTTGTATTTCTCTTGCACTCAGTTCACCGAGTATACTCGCCAGATAGCCCTTGAAATTCTTCTTCATTAGTCCCGTTGCTCCTATAATTACTGGTATGATGGAGATTTTCCTAAGATTCCAGTTTCTTTTCATGTCGTACATAAGACCTTAGTATTTCGTAATCTTTTCCCTTTCTGCTCTGTTCAATCCTGCATCAGTAGGGACACTGACTTCAACTAGGGTTGCTACTTTCTCCCTTTTGTCCCATATTACAATGTCAGGTTTAACAGCTCCGTTTTCTAGATATGTAGCTGTAGGGATTGCATAGTCATAATGGATGGTGTATAAATTATTTCCAACTGTTCTTTCTGGAATATGCTCCCAGGACTTGCTGATACACTGGATATTCAACTTTTTACAAATAGTCCAGTAAAGATATTTACATACTCCGTTGTGTCGCATTGTATAATAGTCATCCCCCAGGAGAACCTTACAACTGGATGTCAGGTGGCTCACACTCTCTACTTCTGTGTGCGTGTGTATGCGTGTGTGTGTGTGTGTTTGGGAGGTAGTTTTTAATTATTACTGTTATTACTATTATAATAGATAAACTGCTTTAATTTGTAAAATCAAAACAACTTGCCTTATTTAGAAACAAAAGCGGATGTAAGTTGAAGTCATTGAACCCGCGCTTTTAGCGATGAAATGCTATGTCAAGTTCGACCGATTGACACTTACGGACGAAGCCTCTTATAAAGACACGAGGACGCATTTACAACTTCTAAACTTGTCCACCCTTAAGTGGTTTGGTGCGAATCAATATTAAAGGCTAAAAATAAACTTAGCAAATCCATGCTTAATTTCTCCTTCAAAATCATTTGAGTTCTCCCTGCGGAAAACTGAAAGAAACGCTTAAATATTTACTGATTAGTGATCAACGCATTATTACGACCAAACCCTAAAAAGCTCTCGTTACTCGAATACACTTGACATTATGTGTGATGTGGGATGGAGAGGTCTTTTGTTCTACCTGTTTTTAATTAATCATTGGATTGTATTTGTCTTGTTTTTTTTTTGGAGTATCTGATTGGCCAAATTAATATGACGTAAAACTATGATGTTTATTATCAACGTGCTTTTCATCGTTCAAAAATATGGATTTCAAACTTAGACTATGCGATTTTGCTTTTTCTATAAACCATCAAAGTAAAAGTATTTTAGCGTCAAAAGCTTTGATAATTTGTAATACAACAATAGAATGAGGAGAGTTAATAACCCAGTCTCTCTCTCTCCCTTCCCCTCCCACTCCCCCTCTCTCTTTCTCTCTCTCTCTATATATAAGTATATAAGTAATGTGAATAAAACTTGGATAGAATGCAATATTTATTAGATAAACAATTGTTTAAACAAGGGTAATATGAAAAACAAACATTTTCTTTGCCATAATATTAATTATTATTTTTTATATTACCCTTGTTTAAACAATTGATGATTTAATAAATATTACATTCTATCCAATTGTTATTCACATCACTTATACTATTGCTCTATCTTGTATATCGCGCATTGACTATTCAATATATAATTTTAAGATACAATCTTTATTTTCGCACACATACACCCCCCCCCACACACACACATATATATATATATATATATATATATATATATATATATATATATATATATATATATATATATATATATATATATAAGTCAGGTTAATATTATATTCCAATAACCATGGTTTTATTTTATTATTCTTATTTTCACATTTCCAAAAAACATAACATTTCTGTGTTTTTTACGGTCCGTTTCATTTGTCTTGTGCCAAACAACGTTTTTATGTCAATATCGTCTCTGCAACATTACAAAATCATCAGAAAAATTCACAAACATTAAAAAGTTATTGGGTTAAAGTGTCTTGAAAAAAACTACACTATACAGTGGTATATTTTTGGATGAAACCAAACAAAAAACAAACAAAAAGAGCAAACTCACACGTGGGGAAACCCACTAATACGCCATTTTGAATTTTTCATTCAAAGCTCATATATATATATATATATATATATATATATACATATATATATATATATATATATATATATATATATATATATATATATATAAATGAATCAATACGAAATATTTTTTCTATCTATCTTAATCCTAACTATATTAACATCAAAACCAATTATTGAAGAAACAGGTGTATTTGTATACACACACGTCTATGTACATATAAACAGTTTGTCGAAGACAGATATAAAAATGAGATATTAAACATGTAATATGGTACACGATATAACATACAAAGTGAGATCTGTCTAAATTGAAATGAGAAATAATTATGAAATGGTGAATGTTATTAACTTTGTTATGTGTGGTTCTGAGAGTCTATGCGACTGCAGTCAGAAGACAAATCCTGCTTGGGTTTGGGAAGGTATGCGTCTGAGAAGAGCTAAACGACGCGTCTATGCGCGTCGGACAACGCTTTAGGAACATGTGAAGATAATGTCCAAAATTCCACACATGCATGTAGCGAATTTTCTTAACTTCCGGACAGACGAGTGCATTCTCTAACCTTGACCAGAATAAATCCAAAGACGGTAACTCATATATATATATATATATATATATATATATATATATATATATATATATATATATATATATATATATATATATATATATATATATATAAGTTAGATGAATCCGCGAACACACCTAAGCATATCTATAAGATGTGTGGGTTTGTCAGTCGGTCACGCTTTATTATGAAATAGCATTTTCATCGGTTTGTCACGTTTTAGGTTGAAATAGCATTTCTAAACAAGAAAGGATACCATTAAGATGCGTCCATTCAATCTACGCGTTGAACGATGAGCATTCATTTTCATATTTAAGCGTGACAGATTTATCCACAAACCGACGGCCGCAACCTCTTATATAGATGCGTAGTCGCACCAGAAAAAGGCGTGTGTTAACGCTTGTGGTGTGCGCTGAATCGTCGAATGTTATCGTCCGAAGTTTATGGTTTTAGATTTCTTGAATTCCGTATTTAATTTTGCTCCATCTGACAATTTTGGGGGGGTTAGTGGATTATGGGATATGAAAACATTGATTTGTTTTGCTGAACTTATTTGCTCTCATGTCCCTGTTGCCGAGGACTGACTGTCCCGAGGGTGGATGGATGCTCGGGAGTATCTTAATGGATATAACAGATTTGTTGAAGAAATGTGAGTGCCGTAATGATTTAATTACCAGAGGAAGGGAAGAGGAGTAAGGGATGAAATGCATACACATAACAATAAAGAGAGCGAGAGAGAGAGAGAGAGAGAGAGAGAGAGAGAAAGAGAGAGAGAGAGGGGGAAATAGGGAGAGAGTCAAACATGACTCAAGGAGAGAGAGAGAGGGGAAAATAAAGAGAGAGTGAAACATGACTAAAGGAGAGAGAGAGAGAGAGAGAGAGAGAGAGAGACGGGAGAGAGAGAGTGAAACATTACTAAAAGAGAGAGAGACAGGAGAGAGACGGCACGGGAAGGGGGTGAATCGGGCGCACAATAAAAAGTATGCTCTTTCACGTATATTTTGTTATATTTTTATTGGATCTGTTGATAATCTCTCTTTCTCTCTCTCTCTCTCTTACTCTCTTACTCCTTCTCCCCTTTTCCTCCCTCTCTCTCTCTCCATGTATAAATATAGTCTACTTTCGTCGTATAAGGAGAAAAAACAGAGTGCTCAATTACTTGTGAGAGAGCATGCATCGTTCCTTTCATTAAATAGAACGCTCTCATGACGTCAAGCCGCCACATAAAGTGTTAAAATTATCACCGTTTATTCGATGTTCAACTTGGCCGAGTGGTTCGGGGCGTTGGGATTTAGGTTTCAAAATACTCGTAATCCGGGGTTTCGAATCGCATGACCGGTAGTAAATAGTCATATCTCTATGCTGATGAGTCCCGATTATAAAGGACGAAACGTATACATACATAGATAATAAACAATAGAAATATTATATATATATATATATATATATATATATATATATATATATATATATATATATATAAGTAAGTCTAGACAGGGTTTACAAAAGTAGATCAACTGCGTGTGCGCACACTGTGCACGGCTGGTGTGGCTATTTTTCATTAGTGACGGTGTTCTTCTACAATATACAAAATGCTGTTTTAAGTTAAGACTGAGAAATGGACGCATCTAAAAACGGAAATAGATCTCCAGTACTACTCTCTTTCTTAAGAATACAATCGCAAACGAACATCTTTGAAATTCCCAACCCACTACAGAAATCCTCAAATTCGCACTCATTAACCCGATAATAAAAATGTGTCCTCAGTAAGGTTCGGTGTAATTGTCCCAAACGAAGTATTGGTTGAAGAGTTTCCCAGATAATCGAGCCGGATGCAAAAAACAATTTTTCTTACTTATTTTTAGCACATCATTCCGTCGACATACACACAGTACCGATCAAGGTTTTCACCTCTAGGAGTGCTTCTGTATTTGCGTTCTCTTCATGACAGCAAGACGCAACACAAGGTCAGATTAATATTGGAATATCAAGCTTCTCCTATGGGGTATTATGCAAGGGTAAAAAATAACCGTAAATGGGGCACGTCGGCATCCCCCCGTAAGGGGATTCTCGGACGTCCGGCAAGAAGAAACAAGTAATATTTTGGAGGATGACCTTCTAGGATCGAACCGAACCGTATCTTTTTCCGAGAAAGAAGATCATGATGAGAACAAAGCAGTTGCTAGGTTGCCAGAATGGTGACAAGGATTCTCACGATTAGTATGAAAAAAATGGAGCTCTTTTGTGACAAAGGGGCTATCCACTATTAATATCAAACACTTTTCTGAAGACTACATTTCTAGAACAAAAACTCTTTACACAAAATATTTTATAAAAAATTCTTGTGTCCAATGTTTATTTATATTTCGAGGTTACACCCCCTTCTAAAAGTATTCGAAATCACCTCTTCTTTTCATAGAATGTGTTTCGCCTATAGGCCGGGAATAGAAAGGTTGTGAAATGTGTTTTAGGCAGTATCTTTAACCTGATATTGTATTTTCACTGATTATCCTTAACTTTGTATGTTATTTTTTTTTTAACCACGACTTTTATTTTGGTGCTGTCTCAATCCTCAAAATCAAAAATGTTTTTTTGTAATGAATAGATGACCATATATGTAGATACTTTTCAAGTGTATATTCATTAAAAGCTAAATACTCTTCTTTTTTTTAATTTCATGACAAATATCACACATCTTTGTGATGTATTCCAGCTGTCTGCTCCCGGGTCGTCTAAATAAAACGTACTACAGTATGTTTTAACTGCTCCCCCTTTTTTCTTATTTTATCGATGACGTCATGATTTGTGCCGTAGTCCACTGTGCATGGTTATCCTCAATCTATTTTAACGGATGATATATATTATACTGTTATCCTTTGTGATGTCATCATTTGTGACAGCATCCATTATGCACAGGAACAAACAAGATAACAAACTATATAACATGGTAAAACATGCACAGATTGTTGGTCTGTCAATTCACTTGTCGGTCTGTCACATTTTACTTAAAAAATCGCATTTTTGTATCTATTATAAGGGAAAGCCGCCACTAATAGAAAATAGGCACGTCAGTCGTACACAGTGTGCGCACACGAACTTGATCTACTTTTGTGAGCACTGTCTAGACTTGTGTCAGATTACTGCATAAATTCCGTGTATTACGAGAAATATCACTCAGACAGATCCATGCAATCTGACTGTGTAAAGATCCGTTGAAAAAGCTTAAAACCGCGAAAAACAAAATATCCAGTCCGGAGAATCCAAATGCAAGTTGATAGGTCCAAATTCGAGTAATAATATCCATTGAAAATTCATTAAAAACTGATATTTCAAATTTCTGTTACCGGCAATACATTCATTACCGGTCTTTATCCTATGATGAGAAGAATTTACTTTTGAAAATCCATAGATTAAGGATTTGAGATTTCTTCTTGTTTTAAAACTATTGATGATTTAATAAATTTGTAATTCTTTCAACTTTTATTTTCATCATTCTTTTTATTGATTTATTGCTCTATCCAGAATATTGAGCTTCCATTATCACGATTGGTCATTATTTATTTAAAGATACAACATGTATCTTTCAATTTTTATTAATTGTTATTAATTTATTAATTGTTATATATATATATATATATATATATATATATATATATATATATATATATATATATATATATATATATATATATATATATATATATAGGGTGGGCAAAAATAAGAGTCCTATTTTTAAAAATTCATAACTTTTTTATTTATTGATTTAAAAAATTTTTTTTTTTAGAATAAGTAAAGGACCCCTTCCGAAGCAAGCATCAGCCGTATTAGCCCTAAGGAACGTACCCTAATTTAGAAAACATTATTTTTGCTTAAAAAACTCAAAAAAGTGTAAAAAACAATACTTTAGTTTTTGTAAGTTTTAAGAAGTGTTTTTCGGCTAAAATTTGTTTTGTTTATTTCAAAAAATCTCCGAAGGGTCAGTCTACACACACATAAAGTTTGGTGAGTTTAACTTTTATTTTGTGGAAGTTATTCAAATTCAAGTTATTCAAATTTAAAGATAGGACCCTTATTTTGGCCCACCCTGTATATAAATACTAAGCTATGAAAATATATTTATGGCAATTAAGCTACACAGAGGCTCCCGCGTTTCATCGCCGGGGGGAATCTTCAGGCTAAAATGCGTCAAAGATTGCCCTCCGGGGATAAAACGCGTGAGCCTCTGTGTAGCTTAATTCCCATAAATATATTTTCATAGCTTACTACCTAGCCTTACTTACATATCGAGCACTGTTGAAGTAAATACTGAAAATTGATACATAACGAATTATATCTCCTTATAAGATTTTATAGGGGAGTATTAGAAGGCTATCTCAATGCAAGAAATGGAAATATGTCGGCGTTGAGAAGTAAGACAAAAACAAGTGATTTTAATTATATATTTTTAAAAAACTTTTTTAATATTTTTTTTCAATATAGCAAATCTTAGTTGATTAGGCAAGACTTCAACACTGATGTAATCTGCGTGACCGTGTTCCATAATATATTTCGAGGAAGACCTCTTTGTCAAATGGTAAGTGTTTCGAATCTAAAAAAACGTGTGGGTGGCAATATTGCTTATAACGCAGTAAATATTAATATCTAGAGAGAGAAAGAGAAAGATATAGATATAGATAGATACACAGAGAGAGATGGAGAGAGAATTAAATATTTTATGACAGCTGTCTTTTCATTTAAAAAGTGCATGTTATTAACGAGTACTTTTTTATTCTGAAAGTCATAAAATAAACGGCACAAAAAGTTTTAGTAGTACTAGCAGAAATATGCTTCCACTGTTCACCTATTTTAGTTAGTATATGTGACGAACAAACATATACTACACTCTCATCCAAAGGAGAAAATGATGCTTGAGAGATGGTATAATGACGAACGAACACATACTACATTCCATGATAAATGCCAGTATACTGAAATCATGTGCCCATAATAGGGTTAAGATGAATATTCATATACACTAAATGTACAAAAGCAAGGAAATTCCCAAATTTTTACACTTTTATTGTCATTAAGGGTATGCGAGCACAACAGGGCTATGTATTTTACTGGTAGGAATTTTTCTTCAGCGCACCTCACACACTTCATCCACTCATGCATAGATATTTATACTGTAGTGATGTGATAATGAAATGACTTGGTTGATATGTAGTCATACCCTTAATGACAATAAAAGTGTAAACATTTGAGAATTTCCTTGCTTTTGTACATTTAGTATATATGAATTTTCATCTTAACCCTATTAAGAGCACATGATTTCAGTATACTGGCATTTATCATGGAATGTCACTACTTTTGTAAAGTCTATGCGTCAAGACAATGGTAATTTTAAAGGTTTTTTTTTTAATTTTCTGGAAAACTAAGGAATATGGTAAACTGAAATTGAAATGTCATCAACTCTATCTCTGCCCAAAATCAGCTGAATCCATCAAATAGTTGATGAGATACAGGGTGACACACACGTACGTACGTACACACGGATAACACACACTCACTTGTGACCTTTCTGGATCTCTGGGTTGCCTTGACTAATGATGCTGAAATTCTACACACTTATAGAAGCTATCAAATGGAAATTTTGTGCAAAGTTTTAAATAATTTGGTTTAGTGGTTTTTGAGTTATGACTGATCAAAGAAATGAGATTTCTAGCATAGGTCGTTTTTGAAGTCTATTAAGGGATAGAGCGCTATCGCGCCTCCCTTGATTACCCCCAAAAGACGAAGTAATTCCTGGGAAGAGGGTCTCATTACAACAGAACAGATACTATACTACCCCCGCAAAGGATGAGTTAATGTCTGAGATGATAATCTCATGACAACAGAACATATACTGCACTACCCCTTCCACAAAGAAGTAGGTTGTACTTGGGAGAATGGTATCATGACAACAAAACTTATACTACCTCCTCCTCCTAAAAAGGTGAGATAATGCCTGGAAGGATTGTATCATGACAACATAACTAATACTACACTATTCCTTTCTTGAATTGACCATTGAAAGATAGTAAACTGAATGGAGCATGAAAATATTGTAATAATATAGGTTCGTCTTCAGACAGACAGATACAAAATTTACATTATTAATAAAAGTACTAGTATAGTACCGGTTTCAGACGGACAGACAGACAGATATAAAATCTTCATTTGTAATTGGTATAGATAGATAGATAGATAGATAGATAGATAGATAGATAGATAGATAGATATAGATATATAGTTGTATTCATTTTTTTTTCACCTGGATTTTATTTACTGTAATATCAGTAAACATTATTTTTTGTGGATTATGGCAGGTTTTATATGTGATCTAAACTCGGGAATCTGCACGGAATTTCGAGCTAAACTCTTCATTTAATCCACGGAGGTAGATTGTTCTTGTTCCGACAACCATGACCCGTCGTTCCCGCAACTATGGCTGGGTAGACGTCTTACATGATTTTTATTCTTTGGTATCGTTTGTACTGATGGTTGCACTCTAAGACTTCGACTAAGACAGGATTGACTGAATGAGAAAATCTATCCCCATCAAGTCAATTTCATTCCCTACAGATTCCCGAGTTTGACATAACTATTCCCGAGTTCAAAAAGACACACCAGAAGAAGTTCGGAGATTACATCGGCCGAAACGTTGTCAGAATATCATCCAAGATGCAAATATTAGTCCAAATAATTCAAATAATCCAAATTTTCCATCCTCATCTCAAAACTTCGGAAACAATTAACAGTATGTTAGTTAATATAGGATTTTTTTTTAAAACTTTTTTTCATGATATTTTATTAATAATGGTTTACGATGTACTTTAGTAATCTTATAAATTCCCACAAATCTTACAGGAATGTAATATCGGGTTTTCAGGTACAGTACGTTGAGGGTCGCTTTCGCTTTGCTGGTGGGACAATTGCCCCACGGGTATTTTGTGCACCGGAACTGTACAACCCACCTGTTCATGTCGTGTTTTGACACCTGGCTAATTAGACACAAATGAACTTGTCATCCAATAGAAATGTCGACACCGTCTTCCGGGAGTCGACAACCTAAAAACGAAAACCTTTGAAATGTTGCTCTTCTCCGTTGAGGGGTGAATGCACAAATGATTTAGCGATTGAGTATCCGTCATCCACCAACATAAAACTGTTCTGCTTAGGGTTGATTGCAATTGTTTCAAATATTTAATTAGACGTAGATTTCTCGCGGAGCAGGGTTGGGATTTGCTAATTTCGTAAAAGTACGAAGAAAGGTTGTGTTTCTTGCAGTGCTTAAGGGGACAGGCGTCAATATTACATCATGCTTTTCTCGTTAGAGAGAGAGAGAGAGAGAGAGAGAGAGAGAGAGAGAGAGAGAGAAAGGGGATAGATAGTAAGAGGGGAATGTAAGAGATACACAGAAATTCTAGTAAAAAAAACTGACAAGGTGTAAATATTCTATTTATCTTCCTCCCACAAGGTAAGATGTG
>OY744518.1:202231600-202236600 GCA_963556195.1 Sepiola atlantica
TGCCGACGGGGTTGCCCAGGCAATTTTTAATGGCCAGAGTGCTCACCTCTCGGGCGCTGGCTTTTCAAACCCCACTTTCCCGACCCGACCTTGGGTCACATCTTACCTTGTGGAAGTAAGATAAAACTGGCTTTGTGCCTAACTCCTGGAGAGGAGTAAATAAATACTCTTAACTAGAATAATCTCAGTAGCCCAAATACCATATATACCCGTTCTACTAAAAAACACTTTGATCCCAGCCAAAAAGCCAATTGTGACCGGGACAAATTCTATTCGTCACAGGCATAAAAAAACAGATAGTAGACTACACACCCCCGCGAAAAAAAGGATAATACCTGTGAGAATGGTATTATGACAACACAACAGATACAACATTACCTATTCCCCTAAAACGGAGGATGTAATGCTTGGAAGAATAGGCTCATAACGACAGTACTGATACTATACTACTGTCACAAATGGGGGAGGTAATGCCTGCGAGGATGATCATGGGAACAGAACATATACTACACTATCCTCTTCCCCAAAAGAGAAAGTATTGCTTGCAAGGGTGGTAGCATGACAACAGAACTGATACTGCACTACCTCTTCACAAAACGTTTAGGTAAAGCCTGGGAGGAGTGTATCATGACAACAAAACAGATACAACACTATCTTCACCCATGAATTAATCGGTGAAAGATAGTACACTAATCCTAAATAGTATAGTGAATTGAATTGAGTATATATAAATATAGTAATAATATAGGTTCAGCTTCAGACAGACAGATACCAAATCTTCATTATTAATAAAAGTACTAGTATAGTATCGATTTAATAGAGACAAATATCAAATCTTTATTATTAATAGGTAGATATAGGTAGATATAGATATAGATATGAATCTATATATATAGATAGAGAGAGAAAGAGATTTGTATCTTTCAACCAGTATTTCTCTTTTTTTTTTAATATATTATCTGCAAACATATTTTCTTGATTATGTCATGTTTTTTTTTCATTATGTGTCATCTAAACTCGGGAGTCTACGGAAATTTCGAACTGAACTCGTTATTCAATACACTGATCCTGACAAGTAACCATTCATTCATTTCTTATGAATCCGATGATTCTATTGTTGGCAATGGTTTTTCACGACATCTATTCAGTTAAAATTCTTCCTAGAAAGACATCGGGTAATTACGGGAGGGATCACGTGAAGGTTGCCAACATCCTAAGTGAAAGCTTTTCTGTGGAACGAACTGGTTTCGAACTTGGCACGGTCAGGTCGTCAGTCCGTGTCGTTAACCACTTAACCACCGTCACCTCCCTGATAGGTAAATACCACTTCCGGTAACAGTGGACCTCGAAGTAATGTTAGCACAAGGAATAAGTACACCTTCTCTAAAGCTCCAAAACTGTGGCCTCACGAATAAATGCATGTTAAGGTCAGACTGACGACCTTTACGAATAGTATTTTATCAGTCTTTTGGATTTCATATCTGTCTTTTGGATTTCATATCAGTCTTTTGGATTTCATATCAGTCTTTTGGATTTCATATCAGTAAAAATTATGTCCGTTTAGTTTAGCTTATTCGGACTACTGTTCTCATTTTGATGGTATTCTCAAAACGTTTTGGTCGATTCAGGTGCGTTTTGTCGAACTCGGGAATCTTTAGGTAGAACTCTGGAATCTTTAGGTCGAATTCGGGAATTTTAACGGAATTTCAAACAAGACCATTTATTTTAACCTCGCGGTAGATTGTTCTCATTCCGCCAACCATGATCTTAAATTTATTCTTGAACAAGAATAACTGAACGAGAACAATCTACCCCCATGGATTAAGTAAAAAGTTCAGTTCGAACTTCTGTACACATCCCGGAGTACGACATTAAGATTCCTGAATTTGATAAGACGTGTCTGAGAAAGGTTACAGCGGCTGAAACGTTGTGAGAATAACACTCAAGATGAGAACAGTAGTCTGAATAATCCAAATAATACAAATGATCAACCCTCATCTCAAAAATACCAAAACAATAAATGTGAGTTATATCATTTTTTAACATTTTTTTTTTCATAATAATGGTTTACGATGTAATTTGTAATCTTATACATTTCTACAAAACTTACAGCAATGTAATATCGGGTTTTCAGTACAGTACGGTGAGAGTCGTTTTCGGTACGCTGGTGGGCCGCTTTGTCCCCGCCCCCCCACGCCGTGTTGTTTGTGCACCCAAGCTCCACACCCCATCTATTTATAGCGTGTTTTGACATCTGGATAATTAGACACAAATGAACTTGTCATCCAATAAAAATGTCGATTCCATCTTCCAGGATTCAACAATCTAAAATGAACACCTTTGAAATGTTGTTGCCATTGCGGACGGAATCTACATATGATCTGTCAATCGAGTCCACGCTACCGACCTAGGGAAAATTGTCTCGGACAGGGTTGATCGCAATTGTTCCAAATAGTTATAGGTTGTAGATTTCTCGCCGGACAGGATACACACTGTTTGTATTTCGCATCTTCAGTGGCAGAGTTTGATACTTTCGTAAAGGTACCGAGCAAGATTGTGTCTCTTAGGTGCTTGGGGGTGGCAGGTGACTGCCAGTAATGCTAGCCGTTTTTCTTGTAAGAGAGAGGGAGAGGGGGGAGAAGCGGGTTAGGGAGTGAGTCGAATATCAGAGATAGACAGAAAAACGAGAAAAATGTGGCAAAGATTTGTCGAATCTAGCGAAACAGTCATCATGATGCCAATCGCGAGATTGAAAGCGCTTGAGTGATGGCCGAAACTAAGAAAACTTGCTCTAAGATAATGAAGAGAGAAAGCTCCGGTGTATTGAATAGAGCCTGCATATATATATATATATATATATATATATATATATATATATATATATATATATATATATATATATATATATATAATTAACTTGTTACAAATATCCAGGGGGTATGAATCCGAAGGAAGTTGAAACCGGGTTTATGAGAGTGCTCAATGAAAATTCAGAGCAAAATATATATTTTTTGATTTTATTCCATCAGTTGCGACAAAACAAGTTTTGTTTCATTGGTGCAAATAGCGACCAATTCATCGGGCTGGCGAAGGAATTCAAATGGCATAAATTTTATAAATTTTAACTTCACTTTAACGGGAGATTGAAAATTGAAAATACATTGGAGGGGGAGGGGGACAGAGTTGGGGCTTTGTCTATAACGGTGACATGGGACATGAGAGGGGAGGGGGGAGGACCCCAACAAGTCGTGTTTCAAATTATTACGTGGGAGGTTTTTCACGTGTCTGTGCTGTGATGATCTCAATTTCGGCCGGGTTGGGAGGAATGGAGATGAAGTGACGGCCAGAGTGAGTTAAATTTAAAATGAGAATAAAATTATGATTATAACCGTCATTCCTATTTTATTTTAATTCTAATAAGTAATTATCATGTGGATAAAAATGTTTGATAATTTTAATTTAGGGTATTAATTGCTACTTTTGCATTTTATTTATTTTATTTTAATGTTTTGTTTATTATTTGTAGTGAATTTTGGTGTGATTATATATATATATATATATATTTTTTTTTTTTTTTCTTTAAAATTGTGATTATATTATACCGAGATCAATACTAGTGGAATCATTTTATAAGAGAAGTTTTCTGGTTTTACCAGTTTTATCATTAACAAAAACCGATTATGACAATGATAACGCCTGCCAATCATACCTACGATAGTCGCAGTGATAACAGCCTTAATAAAAGCCTTAATAAAAATAAAAATAAAAATAAAAAAGTAAAGATAAATATAAATAAAATTAGAATAAAACTAGAAATAACAAGTTTGTAAGAATATTAATGATAATAACAATAATAATAATAATAATAATAATAATAATAATAGTATTAAAAAATAATAATAATAATAATAATAATTATTATTATTATTATTATTAGTATAATAATAATAATCATAATAATAATAGTAATAATGATAAATATCACCATCATTACCATCTTGCTACTTGTGAAGTCATTGGGCGAAATAAGTCGACAAGTGATGGTAGGCTTTTTTGTTCTACTACCAATGACAAGGACTAAGTACCAGTTAATAATTAAGTGTTCAAGGTAGTGATCGAAGGGTTAAGTAATTGAGATTAGATTAGTCCAAGTGATATCAGTGTTAATAGCTGTTCCAGTTATGGGTTTATGTTAGAATTGGTAGTATGGCTGAGCAGAGCACTCTTCGAAAATGTCATAGAATTCGCCACTCTCCTCTCTAATATCTCGGAAGACGAAATAAACATAATCAAAAAATGTCGAACCACAGTACTAATAAATAACAAAGAACAATGGACAAAGAAAGACCATTTCTCTTCATTCGATGTATCTATGGGCTCTCTTGACTCTGCCGAGGTAACAGACTTGGTTGGCCTGTACTTACTATACAACCTAACAAAAGATCTCGAAGTCGATTCAATCGGCCTCTACAGAGATGATGGCCTAATGTACGTTAAAAACACAAACGGACAAAAATGTGAACAAACCAAAAAAATAATATCCAAAGAAATGAAACGAATAGGCCTAAAGGCTGAAATAACATCAAATGTTAAACAGGTCAATTTCCTCGATATTAACTTCAACCTCAATAGAGATACTTATGAGCCCTATGCTAAAGATAATTCCTACCCCCTTTATGTCAACCCACTATCTAACCACTCTAGATCTGTAAGTAAACACATCCCAGAATCAATTAGTAGAAGGATTAGCAACAACTCCTCCAATATAGATATCTTCAATAAACATAAGAACTTTTATAATAAAGCACTAAAGGAGAGTGGATACAAAAATACCAAAATAGAGTATATTCCAACTGCACAAAATAACCCTAATAGGAACAAAAATAGAAATAGGAAAATTATCTGGTATACACCTCCATTTAACAACTCAACTAAAACCAAAATAGGGAATAAATTCCTGAACTTAATAAACACTCATTTCCCCAATAACAGCATACTCC
>OY744518.1:202244100-202256600 GCA_963556195.1 Sepiola atlantica
CCAGGCTTCCCAGAAAAGACTCTGAACTCCCAGGAATCAAGGCGCCCAGGGTTCCACCATCAAGGACAAGTGGGAGGCCAAAACAGCACAACCGAGGAGGTCCGCATGGGGGAGGAACAACGAAAAGGAAATGTCCTCACAGGACTATAAAGCACTGTACTGAATACAGTATAAACAATACACCAAGGAGAATGTACTACAGCCTGCGCCTGGTTCCTGGGAAGCAATTGAAGACATGGCCTTCTCGCTCGACACCTCGAAAAATCGCCTCCTGAGACCCAAAAAGGAGGACATGGCGGAGTTCCTGAAGAAGCTGAACATTCCAGTAACATACCTCTTCCAGTAGAGCTTCACAATGTTGGACATCCCCCCAGGGACGCCGCAGAATGACCCTTCCTACAAGAAATGAGAAGCACCAAAGTAAAAATACAGCCCGAATACATGGGCAAGAGGATAACCCGAGTCCATATTTATAATGCCCCAACTGAGCTATGCGCGGTTACCTAGCTAAGTACCTCAGTCAGTTCGAGGATGTGTAACAAGTGGTCCCGGTAAGGTCCAGAAGCGGACTTCATATGGCTGACTACACGGTTTCCGCGAGGCTTCCAGGCAATTCCGGCAGCGATGACATACAAAGGTTGGAACATGACGGTGGTAGTAGAAGGCTACGGTGTCCGCACTGTTGGTTTTACCAGAAACACGGCTACATGGCAAGGAACTGGCAAAAGAAGAAAGTCTCTGGGCATTCAGCGCCACTGCCTTGTCCGGAGCGATTTCCATAAAAAAATTCACAAAAGGAATGATTAAATAGCTGAAAATGCGGTGCAGTCATAGTGGGGAGGATCTAGACAATTACAGGCATATAACTTTGCAAAATAGAATGAAAGATTTTTGGAAAGATCGTATCGAACCGGTTCCAGGGTGTTATCGCAGAATTGATCAAACTCGAGCAGAACTAGGCTGTGAAGGGGGAATCTATTCAGAACAACTTGCATCGAAGATCCTAGAAGACGACACGGAGGGCGCGTTGATCAACATGTATCAATCAAAAGTTTTCGACCGAGTCGACCATCACTTCTTGTCATTTGTTTTAGAGACCGCCGGTTTTAAACCGGACTGCCGTAAATGGATCACCGTTCTGTATCGCTCGCCGACGGCAGTGGTGCAGGTAAACGTAAAGTGTCACCAATCATTCGCTAGTCGGAGATATCGAAATGGTGACAGAGGTACTCACACGTTACGAAACCATCACAGGGCCCAAAATCAGCCGTAGCAATTCAATCGGCTTGCGGTTGGGCGCCTGGAAGCTGTGACACAACTCTACCGGCTCCTTTCTGCTGGACGGATGGTCCGGTTCGACTCCTCAGCGTGTGGTTCGGACCGGGCGTCCAGTTCGGGAGGAATTGGTCGGACATACCGTCAAAGTTCGAAGCATCAGTTAACACTTGACTTGGAAGGAAACTCCCCTTAAAGGGTAGAGCTGAGGCGTGCGCAACTTGTGTCCTTCTAATTATTCTTTACGACTGGCCGTACTTACCCCACTTCTAACCCTAAAGGTTCTCAGAATCATTCTGTTCTCGTTCTGGGATGGTGTTGGATAATGACCCTATGGGAATGGACGTATCTGTTGGGAATCGTTGGTTTGACTTGCGCGAATTAACGCGGGAGCAATCGAGTTCAGATTATGGTCTGTTCTCACAGTCAGAGCTAGCAGACGTGACAAGGTTACCATATGACGAGACCCCAGATCAGGGGTCAGTCTGCGCCTGCGAGAGGCTCTGTGACGTCGCGGGCCTTGCGTTGGAAACAGTGGATCCGTGGCGTCACTCGTTCTCGTGAGAAGCGAGTTTTAGTCAGTCTGATTCGAAAGGCGAACCGAGCAGGACGTGCGATTCACGATGTAAAACTAAGGGAAATATTTCCCTTAAGGGAATACAAGAGCGAGAAAATCCTTCGCCCTCTCTATGAATGGTTAAGAAAACATTGTTAACTAACTACGATAAAGTAGGATTTGCTCTTTCCCTCTCTCTCGACGTGGTGAATGACTCCCAGTTAAAATAACAACTCTTGTAATAAAATGAATTAAATCTAAAAGAAGAGTTTGTCTTCGGAGTACGTCATGGCTTTTGTTGCAAACAACACAGCGTGGTTCATGGCAGAGAAGAAAGAATTCATCCACTAGACGACCCGACCGCCCTCTCACGACGAGGGAGAAAAATAAGGTATGCAACAATGGGAAGAGGCACTGGATTTGCGGACAGGTCTGTATTCAACGATCGTGTGAGGGAGGCTTGTTGAAGTCCGACTTAACGTGTCATCGACATGCTGAGAGACCGGCTTTCCCGAGTCGAACTTTGACAGAAAAATCTGTGTGAACCCTCGCGATTCTTGACCATTTGGTCGAGGGCCGTCGTAGGCCGAGGGGCTACAGTTCTGCAGAGAGTTCCGAGCCGCGCTCAACAAGCTTACTCGGTCCAGTGACATTTTTCGGTCGTCTAGAAAGGAACTTTACACGGAATTAGTGAATGTGGCAGCTGAAGATGCGTTCGTCGAGCGGTTCTGGTGGTCGGATGAGGAGATCCGTTCTGAATGGCGTTGGGCGTTGTGTTCTCTCTGACCATAACGAGTTACTTGCAGAAAATGTAAAAAAAATACACTATAAACAAACGAGTTACCCCTCAACAATGTCATACAACACATTTCCGTAATGGAGGACTCCCCCAAGTGTCTACGCTGCGACATGGTTGATGAAGAAACGCCCGATCACGCTTTCTTCGAATGCTGCGAACTGCGGCGGTACTGGGGATATGCCAACGAGCGACAGGCTTGTATCGATCCCAAACATCCTCTGCCACTAAATGCATTCTATGTAATCGATAACGTCTGACGGGCGTGGGACAGGAAGAGACGAATGGTGTTTCTCGCGACCCTAGCCGTACGGCGAATAATGGTATGGTCGTCGCATCTGAGAGATGAGCAAAGGGTTGAATGTTTTGCTGATCAGGATCTGATCACTTTCTTTAAGCACCAGCTGAAGGTCAATATTAGATGTGATAGAAACAGATTACATTCCTCAGTTTTTGAAAAAAAAAAGTGGATAAAAGTACGTGTGTGTACGAAAATAAGTCAATTATGATTACGTGTTCCTCGCATAAGCATAGCGCACGCGGTTCCTGGTCCTGTCGAACCGCAGCCTTTTGGGTAATTTTGTTTCTTAGCTAGTCGAGTGAATGAGTTAACCCTTCTCCCCTGGTAATAGAAATCTCGCTTCCCTTATTTTGTCGTTTAATCCTCACATTCCGTGTGCGATGTTTCTGACAAAGGAGAATAATTGCTGTTTTCTGGGCAGGAATTTATCTTTATAACACTTATAGTGGGCTATTTTTTTTTATCTTGAAGTGGTATTTTTTAGCTTCTACACCAAGTGGCTTCATACCTAGTCTAGAGCGATTTCTATAAATAAAAAAAATCCTCCAGGAGCCCACTTCCCACTTTCAATTTGTTGCCCTCGGCCTTTCCCAAAGTGCATTTATGTTGGACGAGCACAACCCATTATCAAAACTCAATCTTCCGTTTTTTCTCCCACTTAAATCCCACTCTCATGTAGAGATTGAGCTGGTGACTGATATGATTCTAGTATGAAGTAGTATAGACATTTTTATCACTTTTTTTTACCAAGGATCACCAACGACTCCCTTTTCCCCTACACTTTTGATTGCTTGTGCGTGTTTTGTTAAAGGTGTATTTTTTATACTTTCTGCAAATAAATATTTCAAAGTGTAGTATCTGTTCTCTACATCCTAGCGACATGAGACGTTTAACGAGACAGCATAATTTTATTATGGATCAATTTATTTTAAAATGAGTACAGTCGGATTTTTTTTCCTTAGCGACAGCAGATTAATCACAAATCACTACTTTGCTGATCTCATTTTTATATGTGTAAAAGGTGATAACGTACATACGAACATGAGCTTATTATATAGATGATGAATTGAACCAGACTAACTTATTAACAATAAAGTGTAGATGAATTTAGGGTTTAAAAAATAAAAAATAAAAAGAAAGGATTGACTGGGATTTGAACCCGGCATCCATTAGACCAAACCATGCACCTGTACAGACTCGATTGCTAGATAAATGCATAACCGCGCTGTGTTGACTCGAATGAATGGCCGTCAGTGTTTGACTTGTGTTCACGTTGATCGACGGTTTTTCTTTCGTTTTTGTTTTGTTTTCGATTGCTTTGTTCTGCAATGTATTAATTGTTTTGTTGCGGTGGCGGCACCCCAACTTGCAATCGAGTCAGTGTGAAAATTCATTTTCGTGGGATTTTGAAAAGTTTATGAGGAAACGTACGAGTCGTTTGTTTTACTCAAAGTTTCATATGATTTCTTTGTCTGAAACACACACACTCAGATATACATTAAGACGGGCATCTTTTTAAAAGAGGGAGAGAGAGAGAGGGAGAGAGAGAGTAAGAGAGTAGGAGAGAGAGAAAAAGAGAGAGAAAGAGAGAGGGTGAGTGAGAGGGGGGGAGAAACTTGGGAAAAGAAGAGAAAAAACACTGAATAAAAAGAGAGAAAAAGATCGATACATATGCAAAGAAAGTGACCGAGATATATATACCTATAGAGAGAGGGATGGAGATATAGAGAGGGTGGACTGTAGAGAGATTATACACACAGAAGACAGAGATAGATAGATAGATAGAGAGAGAGAGAGAGGGGGGGGGAGAGAGAGAAGAGAGAGAGATAACAATAATAAATACATTATATATGCATTCGGAGTCACAGACACACCGAAGCACTCAGAGAGAGAGAGAGAGAGAGAGAGAGAGAGAGAGTGGAGACGAGGAGAAAGAGGGAGAAAGAGGGAGAGAGAGGGAGAGAGAGGGAGAGAGAGAGACAGACAGACAGAGCGGGTGGAGGGAAGGAGAGAGACCGAGATGAGGAGAAAGAGAGAGAGGAGGAGAGAAGACGAGAGAGAGAGGGAGACCGAGATGGGGAGAAAGAGAAAGAGAGGAGGAGAGGAGAGAGAAGAAGAGAGAGAGAGATGAGGAGAAAGAGAGAGAGAGAGAGGAGGAGAAGAGGAGAGAGAGAGACCGAGATGGGGAGGAAGAGAGGGAGAGTTAAAACGAAAGACAAGAGATACTAAAACGCAGAAGCAAAAGAGTGAAAACGATTGAAAGAGATGCTGAGAAAATGACTGAGAGAGAAAAGAGAGAAATAGGACACCAGACAAACTATACACACACATAATAGATAGATAGATAGATAGATAGATAGATAGATAGATAGATAGATAGATAGATAGATATAGAGAGAGAGGGGAGGGAGAGAGAGAACACGAAATAGAGGAACTAGCCCAATAGAGACAGGCATACCTAAGCACCCAGAGAAAAATGGGTAACACAGAGAGAGAGAGAGAGAGAGAGAGAGAGAGAGAGAGAGAGAGAGAACGAGAGCCAAGAGAGAACGAGCGTGTTTTTAAATGAACTCACTTATACATACACTCATACACTCACACGCACACATGCTATGTAAAAAAAACAGACAGACAGACCCCCCTCCCCCTAAAAAAGGGGTGTGGTCTTCTCTGTCAAGTCGCTCCTGCCAAGCCTGTCTGCGTGCACCTGTACCCGACATGTCTTGCGTTGGTTAGTGTTTATATCATCAGAAACTTGCTACTCAACAGCGCTATATATACACATAGTGTTTTCTCTCTATATATATGTATGTATATATATGTATGTATATATATATATGTATATATATATATATGTGTGTGTATATATGTGTACATATATATGTGTATATATACATATAGTGTTTTCTCTCTCTATATATATATATGTATATATATATTATATATATATATGTATGTATATATATATGTGTGTATATATATGTGTATATATATGTATATATATATACATATATGTATATATATGTGTGTATACATGTGTATATATAGCATTCTAAAAGCGTGTGTGAGGCAGTGTGTGCGTGTGTGTGTATGTGTGTGTGTGCGTGTGCGTGCGTGTGGTTCCACTTAGTACAGACGCACTTGTCCGTAATTGTCGCTGTTTCGTAGGGAAGTCCCATCGACGCACTTATTTGACAAACAGATGGCCGATTAAATAATCACCTTAAAAAGAAGCTATATCAACTTTTCCCCTCTTTCTTTTATATATTTCATTTCTTTCTTCCCTTGTTTTTAAAAATCTTTTTTCCTTTCTCTCACATTTCCTTCCTTTTAATTTAGGCCTGTCATCGTAGATTTCTCTTTCGCCTTTCTTTCTTTTTAGTGTTTTATTGTACTCTCTTTTATCCATTCTTTTTTTCGTTTTTATTTCGACATTCATGAATGATTTTATGTTTTCATTCGTTTATTTCTTTAAGTTGTAAGAATTTATTTGTGTTTACTCTCTCTATCCTCTCTCTCTCTCTCTCTCTCTCTCTCTCTCTCTCTCTATATATATATATATATATATATATGTATATATATATATATACATATATATCTATCTTTATCTCTATCTCACTCTGTCTTTTTTCTCTTTTTTCTTTCTCTCTCTCACTCATTCCCTTTCTCTCTCTTTCACTGTGTATCTCTATCTATCTCTTTTTATCTGCGCTCTCCCTCTCTCTCTGTCTGTCTCTCTCTCTGTCTCTCTCTAACTCTGTCTCTCTCTCTCTTTATCTCTCTCCCTCACACACTCTCTCATTACTCCCTCTTTCTCTCTATCTATCTATCTATCTATCTATCTATCTATCTATCTATCAATCTATCTATCTATCTATCTATCTATCTATCTATCTATCTATCTATCTATCTATCTATCTTCCTCTTTCTCTCTGCTTTCTCATTCCCTCCCTCCAACAGACAAAGACACCTCTCATTATTATATTATTCTATCCTGTTCAGTGTATTTCTTTCTTTATGTTTTCTTTCTCTACTTCTATTTCTTTTTCTTTCACTTTTCCTTTCTTTCTTTCTTTCTTTCATTCTCTCTTTCTTTCTTTCTTTCTTTATTTCTTTCTTTCTTAAAATATGTGACTTCCTTCTATCTGTTCCCTCCATCCCTTCTTTTCTCCCTCCCTTCCTTCCTTCTGTCTTCCTTTCCTTTTGTCTCCTTTTCAATTCTTCCCATTGTTTCTTTTTCTTCTCCCCTTTTCTATTTATCTTTATTTCTTCGTTTATTTCCTTCTATATTTCTTTCTCTCATTCAATTCCTTTCCTCTGTTTCCTTTCTTTTATATTTTTAATTATATTTTCTTACCTTGTTTTTCCTTCTACTCATCATTTTTGGCATTTTGGCTAAGATCAAAGTGTAGTATCTGTTCCGATGGATACTGCACCCCATAGACTGGTATTGTCTTAGCCTTCGGGGCTTGATTTACGCCGATCTATGGGTCTGTGCTGTAAGTTTATTGCTTACTACCTGAGGCGCCCCTACCGGGGAATGCCGACGGGGCTGCCCAGTCAATTTTTAAACCCCACTTTCCCGACTCGACCTTGGGTCACATCTTACTTGTGGGAGTAAGATAAAAACTGGCCTTGTGCCTAACTCCTGGAGAGGAGTAAATCAATACTTATCATTTATATCTATTCTCTTTTCTTCTCTGTTTTTCTCTATTGTCCATTTTCTGTACTAATTTCTTTTTCCTGTTATGTCATATAATCTAATATATTAAGTCAAATCACTTTCTGTGTCATCGATTTCGTTCTTCCTACAAAATCGATATTTGATTTAAGCTCGTCAGTTTTTTTTTAGATCGTTGTTGATGGTTTTAAGAAGGATGAAATGTAATTCGATTTACTTCCTTCCAGAAAATACTTTTCCCGGTCGGAATTATTTTCAAATGCCCGCCATTTTTAAAAAGAGACGTAACCCTGTCTTCTTTAATACAGAATTATTACCCTTGATTGGAATAAATAATTAATAAAATAAACGGCATAGTTTTAAAAAACAAAGCAAAATCAATTTCACATAAATACACCGCAAGATGTACCTAGTGCTTTTTTGTCTATGAGTCTATCTATCCTCTCTCTCTCTCTCTCTTTCTCTCTCTCTCTCTCTCTCTCTATATATATATATATATACATATATATGTATATATATATATAAAATGAGAGAGATCTATATCTATATCAATCTCTCTCTATATATATATTTATGTATATATATGTATATATATATATATATATATATATATATATATATCAATTTCTCTCTCTCTCTCTCTTTCTCTCTCTCTCTCTCTCTCTCTCTCTCTATATATATATATATATATATATATATATGATATGCACGTTTGAACTGGAGTTGAGTACATTTCTGGAGAAGTGAAGAGTTACCAGGGTTTTTTACCCCGCCTAATAAACCGGTATCGTCCAGGTCTTTGGGTCTGGATTTATGCCGGTCTATTGGGGGTTGCCGGTCTTGTGCAGTTCTAGGAGGTGCACCCTCCCAGGCTTTGCCTCCCCTCTTTGGGGAGGAGTAAGTTTATTGCTTACTGAGGAAATTTTTAAATGGCCAGAGTGCTCGCCTCTCGAGCGCTGGCTTATCTAAAATTCCACTTTCCCGACCTTGTTTCACATCTTACCTTGTGTGAGGTAGATAAATAAAACGGAGTTTCCAGAAAACTATCTAAGTACAGGTATTACATAACATTGTAACATTGTGTAGATAGAATGTGAAAAAATCTGTATTAAGGGTGAAACTATTAAACTTGTTTCACTATTATATGTCTTATTTGCTCCGAAGTGTGTCTATCCGTCACACCTCTGCATTGTATTCCCTTTCTAAGTATCACCTTTATATATATATATATATATATATATATATATATATATATATATGAATATCTCTATATCACTCTCTCTCTCTCTCTCTCTCTCTCTCTCTCTCTCTCTCTCTCTGAAAAAGTCGATTACACTGCCATACCCTTTTCACCCCTCTTCTTGATGATATCATGCTGAACACACATATACTACACTGACCCCCAAAGGAAAGGGGGGTGACTTTAAGGACGATATAATGACAACAGAACAGATAGTACACTACTCCCACGCGCAAAAAAAGAGAAGCTAATTCTGGAAGGATGATATCATGAGGAACGAACATATACTATACTACCCCCCTCCCCCCCCCAAAAGATGATGTAATACCTGAGAGCATGCGCCCATAAAACGAGAAGGTGATGTCAGTGAGTATGCTATTATGGAAACAGAACAGGTACTACCTCACAAAGAAAAGAGGGGACAGTAGTCCCTGGGAAGATGGTCTACTAACAATAAAACACATATTTCATTAGGCTCTATCCCAAAGGAGGATGCAATACCTGGGAGGATTAGCCCAACCCCCTTAAAATGAGGAGATAAATCCTTGGAGGATGGTCCTATTACAACATAACCGATACTACACTGATACTACTATAATACAATAAATAATTTTTTTCATTCATTTAAAAATGTTTAGTCATAAAACATTATTTATATTGTTATTTTGCCTTTTGTCTTTGATCAACGTGTAGTATCTGTTCACAGAACCCCCGCGATATCAGACGTTTTACTATAAACAAAACTATTTCGTATATACAAGAAAATATGACAATACAATTTACACATGTATATTACAGAATATGAATTTATTAGAAACTGTTTATGAAATAAATATTCAAATTAAGAATGCCTACATCTGTTTGTGGGTTTTTTCAGATTACTATGTATACGGTATTTTAAAATCGTATTAGATATATTTATATATCCATATCTATATTTATTCATTATCTCCATCCTATATTCTTTTTCATTTCCTCGAGAATTTCTTTGTTTCTACCTTAAATTTTTCCGCACTTCCATTTGCTATCCTTTTTTTCGTGTATTTCTACCTTTCTTTTTCTTTCTTTATTTCGTCATATTTTCTCCCCTCTCCACTTTAATACGTTACTTATTTTTTCTTTTCTTTTTTATTATTTTCTATCTCTGCATTTTATCTATTCTCCTCACTTTTTCTCTTTCAATTATTCATGCCTTGCAACATTTAACTCAATAACCTCACCTCCATATGTCAATAAACACACTTTGCAGGATGCATCCGTTTACCGGTGATCCGTTTACTCCTTCCCCGTACCACCCATTTAGCAAATGTCACCAAACTGTATTGCCTGTTGTCTTAGAGAACAATACATATACATCCAACCCAGGTATCTTATCCGAGGTAAGAATTGTTCTATTGGGATCAATTCTCGCAATACTGTAAAGTTAAAAATAAATTGTCTTGAACTCATTTACACTGAGATCAAAATACAATACAGTTAACCAATGAAGTGGGAGGAAAGTTTCTTTTGTATTCAGGACCTACAACGAAACCCACAGGACAAAACAGATAAAACCTACTTTGTCAGTAAACGTAAACAGGTGTAATGTAGTTATAACAATGTACGTAAGGGAGTACGTGCGAGCGTAATATGTGTGTATGTGTATGTGTGTGCGTACTGTACACCTGTGTGCGTATTGTGTTTTGTGTATTTTGTGTATGTGTTTTGTGTATATTGTGTATGTGTTTTGTGTATATTGTGTAAGTGTTTTGTACATTTTGTTTTTTGTTCTTTGTTAAATTGTACACTGGCCATAAACAATGAAGATGAATTCTTGCATTAAATAAAAAACAGCCAGAGAAAACAGTTTGCGTCATAAAAAAAGCCGAAAAGAGAACAGGACACACATAAGTAATGCGTGGAAATAAAAGAACACAGAAGAATTAGTATCTGGCAATAATATGTTGATTATAATGGTGTTTATTTCGATTAACAAAAGAATTTGATGCCATAGGTCAAAAACAATTATTACTTTCGTACCGACCTAATCTCTCTAACACGCTCTCTCCTTCTCTCCCTCTCTCTCTCTCTCTCGTCTGTCTGTCTCGCTCGATAAGTCAGTCTTTCTTGGTATACCGCCCTTCGCATTAATAAAACTTAAATTCCCTTCTTGAATGTGGTGATGTCCCGCGGACTAATGGTTACAGCGTTTGCATACGAAGTCTAGGTTGTCTCTGGGTACGAACCGTGTGACCGTCCGAGTTTATCATCCCTGCACTGATGGGAGCGAAAGCTAGCGTATGTAGGTAAATATTATTTATTTATTAAAATTTAACGTACGTGTGTCCGGCTCGTTACAATAATTACGTATGAGCAAAGAAGGGAGGCTTATTCTTAAATAACAATACAGGAATTAATGTACTAGCACGCATATGTTTTATTTATTTACAGATTCGAGAGAAAGCGTGCATTACTTTACTTTTTTTAAGAAAACTTATCTCGCGTATTTTCGCTTTGTTTATAACAGTATTTATTAAGAAGTGAAAGAAAACTTTATCTAAAAACTTACAATTTAAAAAGAAAATTCAGTTTGTATTTTAAGTGAAAGACGTTTTTTTTTCATTTTTATCTCAGACGATGTATATTTAAAATAATTTAGAAAGAACTTCTATTTTTTTTTCTTCTCGTAAATAAAAACATGTGCGTCGACAATTACTCCCTCCGGTCGCATATTCTAGCTAGTCTTAAAGGATGGTATTATGATGAACGAAATTATACTACACTGACCCCCTGTCTAAAAAGATGGTATAATGACAAAAGTACACTAGGCCCCTCCCCAAAAAAAGAGGAGGTAATTCCTAGAACTAAATACTCCTCGACGTAAATAAAGCAGACCAACCCGACAATCAGCTAAGTCCCATCCATTTATTGTGGAGGTCCCCAGATGCCGGAGATCCCTCTGTTTCAATAGCTTCTTTCCTTGTGTTGCTGACCTCTGGAACTCCCTTCCTGCTCCCGGTTTCCCCTACTGTATCGACATGCAAAAGTTTAAAAACTAATGTATACAGACATCTCGCTGCACAGCTCCCAACTTAGGATAACCCCCAAAACTTACACCCTGATTCTCAGTAGCCTCTTACGTCTACAGTGGCGGCCTGCCTTGTTTGGGGTGAACTATTTAAACAAATATATATATATATACTAGAATTTGGGCTCGTATGGCCTATACTTCTAGTGTAATGACTAACTTTAATTGAATCAACCTTCTTTGCAGCAGACTTGGCAATTCCTTCTATGTATTTGTTCCAATTCATGTTACCTGTATATGTTAGGCCGATAAGTGTGAACGTTGGACTCTCATGTAGGGTGTTATTTGCCATGGCAATCGATGGTTGAAGACGTTTCTTGTTGTTGAAGGAAATGAGCTTTGTCTTAGCAGCATTAAATGTTAAAAAAAAAAGAAGAACGGTCTTATGACAATTAAATGTTACCATCCATTTATGACCCCATTCCACTACAGACTGAGGGTTAGTTTCGTAAGGATTCAGTCATCGCCTCGGATATGTGCACGTGCATTTTACCCACATGACGAGAATAGAGCGTGGTGTCGTCAGCAAATATACCCATCTCAGAGATAATGTCATCATAGAGGTCTTTATTAAAAACAAGAAA
>OY744518.1:202261600-202296600 GCA_963556195.1 Sepiola atlantica
ATTAAAAAAAAACAAAACGTCAGCCCGAGAGAAGCAAAGCCACTGCAGGACTGATTGTCGAGGACGTACCCTCGACTGATATGAATAACATTTAGTGTTGTCTGAAAGAAAACATTCTATTTTACCCATAAACTTGACCCCCGAGTCAGAGTTATTCTAGGACTAATCATTACGAATGTTGGATAATGGCCCTATGGGAATGGACGTATCTGTTGGGAATCGTTGGTTTGACTTGCGCGAATTTACGCGGGTGCAGTCGAGTGCAAACTAGAGCCTGTTCTCACAGTCAGAGCTAACAGACGTGACAAGGTTACCATGTGACGAGACCCCAGATCAACATTCAGTCCGCACCTGCGAGGGGCTCTGTGACGTCACGGGCCTTGCGTGGGAAACGGAGGGATCCGTGACGTCACTCGTTCTTCGCGAAAAGCGAGTTTTGCCACTCTGATTCGGAAGGCGAACCGAGCCGGACGTGCGATTCACGATGTAAAAATAAGGAAAATATTTCCCTTAAGGGAATACAAGCGCGATAAATCCTTTTCCCCCTCTTTATGAATGGTCAAGAAAACATTGTTAACTAACTACGATAAAGTAGTGATTTGCTCTCTCCCTCTTTCTCGACAAAATGAATGACTCTTAGTTGAAATAACAACGCTTGTAATAAAATGAATTAAATTTAAAGAAGAGTTTGTCTTCGGAGTGCGTCATGAGGCTTTTCTTGCAGACAACGGACGGCAGGAAGAAAGAATTCGTCCACTAGACGACACGACCAGCCTCTACACGACGAGGGAGAAATCTAGGGTATGCAACACGAAGAAAGGACTCCACATTCCTCCAAAGCTCCCAAAGTGGGGCTTCACAATTGTAAGCACTTTAAGGTCATAACATTCTACGTATATTTTTTCATTGGTGCCATCACACTAGAAGATCGGTTCATTTATCTCCTTGTCGGGGAAGGTTAGGCACAAGGTCAAGTAAGGTTTTGTTGCAAATATGGCTGAGCAGACCCATCGGCATTTCCCGGTAGGAGCCCCTCAGGCGATTTGCAATAAACACCTTCTAAAAGAGAGAAGAAAAAGCCTGGGAGGGTATATCCCCTTGGACTGAACAAAACTATACCTCAGTCCGACAGAAAGAATGCCACTGCCGAACTGATTGTCAACGACGTATCCTCCACTGGTACGAAAGCTGTACCGGGTGAGTATGACTTGGTAATCAAGAAATTATATTGATTTTCATGAATATCAAAAAGGCTGATAGATACACAGAAGTATAAAAGCTAGTGTTATTTCGGAGTTTTCCTTCTCCTATGCTAGTTTCCTTTTTTTCATGGAAATTGCTCCAGACAAGACATGAATCTACATGATGTAAGCAGCTAAAAAATACTACTTCAAGGTAAACAACTAACCAACGATAAGTGTTAGAGGGATAGATTCCTACCCAGAAAACAGCAATTATTCCCCCTTTGTCAGAAACATCGCTCGTGAAATGTGAGAACTAAAGAACAAAATAAGGGAAGCGAAAGTTACGGGGCTGCCGAAAGTAAACCCAAGTTAGTCACTTTCTACTCTCCTTTCCTTAGTAACACGTGCGGCTCTAGGCTAGCCGACAGGTGATCACATAGCTGGAAGACAGACGTATGGATTCATATCTTAGTTATTAGCAAAATAGGCATAATGGCCCTCAACAGAACTCGAACATGAAACGACGTGTCCGCGCCGGGTGCCTGCCGCTATTTTCTGTTTATGATATTAGCAAATATTGACGAACTATTAATGACTGTCGATTCCCATAAATTGTATTGATAAAATGTTTGTTTCTCACCCTACCCCCTTAAACAGCCTGCTCGATCCTTCAAAGGAAGACTTCATAATGCACATGTGGGGCAGTAAAGATATGTTTTTTTAATTTTATTTTTAATCTTATTAAGTTTTCAAGTATCACAAAAAAGAAGAAAAAGAAGGAGGCGGGAAGAAAGAAAGAAAGAAAGAAAGAAAGAAAGAAAGGAAGAAAGAAAGAAAGAAAGAAAGAAAATAGTCTATGTGACAAGAGCTTCTTGATTGCGTCCGGGTCATTGAGTGCAAGTTGGGCGTGTTTCATGACGTCACTGTTCCAGTCTGCTTTTCCTCTTTCTAATCTTCTGTAATGACAATAATCAACAATATGGAATAAAGCTAAATAAATAGCACTTTAACCAGTTATTAGATATAAAATAGTATGACTATGATTATGACTACGCTGTGAACAGGGTTCGCGCCTCCCGACCGTCTGAAATTGTTACTTTCCTGCACTGATGAGAGCAATAAGCTTGAAACGCTAGCGTCTGTAGGTATTAATAATTTAATATTTATTTATAAAAAAAATAGTATACTTAGCCCCTTTAAGAAATTGATGTTGAGCACTCTACTGGATGTTAAAAATAGACGGTCAAAAGGCTCTAATGCAAAGTTTCGAATGCGTTCGTCGAACATTCTCGACTAGTCTTCGATCTGTGTCCGCTTCTAGGTACATATATATCTTAATTTCCCTTAATTACGTGACAGTTTCCGTTGGCCGAGTGGATATAGGCTGACTCTGTGAACCGGGTTCGCGCCTCCCGACCGTCTGAAATTGTTACTTTCCTGCACTGATAAGAGCAATATGCTTGAAACGCTATTGTCTGTAGGTATTAATAATTATATATATATATATATATATATATATATATATATATATATATATATATATATAGTCTCGGAAGTTTATATATATATATGATTCGAAACGGTTTAAGAAATCAGTAAAAATGCAGATATTTTTAAAAAAATAAACATATTATTTATTTAAAATTCAATTTTCGATTCACACAAAATCATTATCAGGATAATACAGACAATATTTTTTCCCCTCTTTTTTTTTTTAAAACGACATGGTGTCACTTGATAGTGTGCTTCAGTTGTTAACAAAGCTCGTTGTGTAATAATGTCCTTAAATGGTGTGCCCTGGTCGCACGTTATACGTATTAGTAACATATTTCCACTGTAGAGAATCAATTTAAATTTGTAATTTGAAACGGTTTAAGACACCAGTAAAAATGCAGTCACTTTAAAAAAAAGTAAACATCAAATTATAAATTTAAATACATTCTATCTGCATTTTTACACGTTTCTTTAACAAGTTATAGGTTAATCAAATTATAAGTTAATCGTACTGAATATGAATATTATTGTTTAAAAAATAAATATGCTAATAATTTATAGCCTTGAGAGTGTTTAGTCAGGGTTTCTGTGAGTATATATGCGGTATGTAGAAATATCTTGGTGTATAATTGAATTAGATAGAGCTGAAATGTTTTGATAGGAATATAGTTTGGATAAATGAAAAAACTTTCGCATTTATTCGTTTAATTATGTGTAAGTCGCGAATGGACGAGAAACACAGATACACAGAAATGCCTGAAGTGATCACAAACTGTTATTAATATAGAAGAGAGAGGAGATAAAAATATGCTCAACAATGACTCAAATGATGTGATGTCATAGTTATCTCACTTACATTCGATTCGTTAGGTATGATTGTCACTATCGTAATAATCTCCATAACCGGATTTATATTAAACAAACTTAAGGCAAATACATAATACAAGGAAAAAAGACTAGTAAGATATGATGCTATTTAAGTATATCTTTTAGAATCTGACAACATAAGTTTATATATATATATATATATATATATATATATATATATATATATATATATATAATAATAATAATAATAATAATAATAATAATAATAATAATAATAATAATAATAATAATCCAGGTAAAACATCCACAGGGTAGTAATCCAAAGAATTTTAACCGGGTTCATAAACAGTGCTCAATATCCTATAGAGCTTTTATATATAATTATTTTTATTTACACAGACATGTACAAAATCTGCGACACTGGCATGTCGATGTTATCGATCAACAGCTATTACACACTGAGATATCATCAGGCAGAGTTAGAATCCGATCTTAACCCTAGATCATATTTGGGAAGAATGAAATGGAGAACGAAAGAAATAGAAAAAGGAAAGAAATTTGAATTTCAAAATTTAGGGAGTCACGTGGTTGGGACCGTTAAGAATCAAAATATTAAAGTCTAAAACCAAAAATACAACAATACAAAAAAGAAAAAAACAAAAAAACAAAAAAACAAAAATGATATATATATATATATATATATATATATATATATATATATATATATATACTAGCTGAAGCATCCGTTTCGGAACTTTTATTGAATTTTATCTCCAAGATTAGAAGGTAAGAACATCTATTAAATATTTTTCATGCATTTTGTCATTTAAAAAATATTCAGGTTTACGATGTTGGTTGATATCGACTAGGAAATAACGGGAACGCTATAACACAACACACAATTGTCTAGTGTGAGATTCGAATCAACAATGGCATAAATAAAAATATCCGAACTGAAGGTAAACGCTGCATCCACAAGGAAACCGATATAAAAAAATCTATTTGTTCTTTTTTATATATTTAACTGGGATTTTTTTTAATCTATTCACATAGATCTAAATAATTTGACTGTCTAAGAAAAACAAAGAAATAAATTTAACGTTAAAATATATTAGTGGACATTTTTGAATAAAAAGATGTTTTCTCTTCAAAGTAAAAAAAATACGTCAAATAGGTACGATGATTTGCGTTGTACAGTAGGCTAAAAAGGAACGCTAAAAATGTCGGAACATCTGTTTCTAAAGTTAGTTTTACGTATGTTCAATTTGGAATACTACGTTTCAAAAAACAGTTCAAGACTTCTCACATCGATACGGACATCAGATCGAAGGTGCTGATTCCAAGTCTGCAGTTTGTTTGGCTCTTAGATCAACCGTGTAACTGTGATGTCGCGTAAATGTAAATTATAATTAAAAGGTAAACTTTTAGAGAGTTGGACCTATTGCGAAATAAGGAAAGCTCAATATACTGGATAGAGCAAAAATATGGTACGTCAATGAAAATTAATAAGACCTGCAAATGGAAGCAAATCGATATCTTCAGTTGTTCAAAACAAGGAGCAGTTTAGTTAATAAAAAAAACATTTATTTTTCTTCTCTTTCATTCCTTAAACCAGGCTTTTCAAAGATTAAAATCTTATCATCAGAGGAAAATTTTGATTGATAAGTTGACAGGATAGGACTGTCAAAGTTCCAAATTTGAAAGAGTTTTTTTTTTAAATTTTAAAGTTCAAACGGGCATGGGAATCACCAATAACGAAATCCAAAAAAAAATCCAAAAAAAATTGGATTTCGTTATTGGTGATTCCCATGCCCGTTTGAACTTTAAAATTTTTTTAAAAAACTCTTTCAAATTTGGAACTTTGACAGTCCTATCCTGTAAACTTATTAATTAAAATTTTCCTCTAATGATAAGATTTTAATCTTTGAAAAGCCTGGTTTAAGGAATGAAAGAGAAGAAAAATAAATGTTTTTTTATTAACTAAACTGCTCCTTGTTTTGAACAACTGAAGATATCGATTTGCTTCCATTTGCAGGTCTTATTAATTTTCATTGACGTACCATATATATATATATATATATATATATATATATATATATATATATATATATATATATATAGTACATGTGTTATATTAGTTTCTGTAAATGTTAATCAGCTTAAACTTCAGTGTTTATAAAAAAAGTGCTTAAGAACAAGTAAAGCTGTTCTTTAGTATACATTTTTTATTTATACAAATACGATTGGTTACATATGTGCATACATGTTTCGGTTGTACTCTTCCATAGAGCGTCAACCTCTTCACACCTGTTGACTTTCTGTGAAGAGTACACCCAAAAGATATATATATATATATATATATATATATATATATATATATATATATATTCTTACCAAATATGATCTATGGTTAAAATCGGATTCTAACTCTGTCTGATTAGATCTCAGTTTATAATAGCTGTTGATCGATAACATCGACATGCCAGTGTCGCAGATTTTTTACATGTCTGTGTAAATAAAAATAATCATATATATATATATAAGTGTGTGTGTGTATGTATATATATATATAGGCAAACATTATTAAATAACACGGAGTGTTTTTTCTTGATAATCATTTTTATTTTCCGAATAACCCTTTTAGTATTTCGGTCGAACTGGTGAATGTAAGTTTCGTCCGGTACTTGTTCCATTTTCTTTCCGTTTTCGCGATTACTTTCGATTTCATTCGTCAAATCATCTTCAGACAATGTTAGTCTTGGTGTTTTAACAAATATGTCTTTACTGTTGAGTTAAAAAAAAAAAATTATAACGGCTAGTTATTTACAACTTAAAAAAGAGCGTATGTTATATTGAGATGTTACATGGGAGCGTGATTACATTCTAAGAGCGTGCAAGATTCAAAAGTTTGATTACTGACCGCTAAGAATTCGATTACATTCTAAGCGCGTCTAAGATTCAAACGTATAATAGCTTAATGGCTAAGAATTCTGTAACGTTAATTACTAAGCCATACACTTTAAAATGTTGTGATTAGTTCCGTAATTCATATTATTGATTGTTGGATATTTAGTTTTTATGTAGAGGACCTAAATAATTTTTAATCTTTTGATGTTGGTATCGTGGTGTATTATTTTAGTATTGTTAACTAGGATCAGTCTATATTGAGAAGGGGGCAGTCATGTTCTTTAAGTGTTGGCAAATGGAGCTAGTGTCGGAGAGATGTAAGGTGAGTCTTCCGGAAAATATTGTGGTAGTGAATAATTTCCCTTTACCAAAGTGATGCCTCTATATATGGGGAGAGAGATATATTTTAACATATAATTATTCAAGGACACGTGTTTCATCCTTTTACGACTCATCAGCGTGGCGTAACCACTGAGCCAAATATCAGAGATCTTAATTACTTTTAGAAATGGAAAACATTGCATTAATAGGAAATAACAAATGCCAACAAATAAAGCGGATGCCATGACCAGAAATAAAAACCGAAACCTTTAGATCTTCAGTTTCATGTTCTACGAACTAATCTATTTAGACTTTCTTATAAATAGAGCTTAAAACATTACCATAGCAAAATAATTATAGCTTTAGCGTGACGTCATAGATTTATGATTTACATCATGTTTCAAAACATGAATTCAAACATATGCGATAATGAAAAATAATAATAAATAAATGGGTAAACATTATCAATAGCGTTGGAAATTATTGTAATAGTCCAAAACAATTTTTAACGTATTGGCGTTAAAAACAATGCATGGAGTATTGTTGCCACATCTAGGCTGGTGCATCCTCACCTACTCTCTCTCTCTCTCTCTCTCTCTCTCTCTCTCTCTCTCTCTTAGACAAGGTTCTAAAAAGAGTCGCCGACTTAATTGGTCCCTCACTATCCACCAAGCTCCATCCCCTGACCCATCGCCTCAATTTTGCATCATTGTGCCTGTTTTACAAGTACTTCAATAGATTGTGCTCCGATGAAATTGTTGATCAAGTGCCCCCTAGACTTAAATACACTAGACCAACCCGACAATCAGCTAAGTCCCATCAATTCACTGTGGAGTCCCGTAGATACCGGATACCCTTCTACTCTAACAGCTTCTTTCCTCGTGCTACCGGCCCCTGGAACTCCCTCCCTGCTCCCTGTTTCCCCGACTGTACCGACATGCAGAGGTTTAAAACTAATGTAAACAGACATCTCGCTGCACAGCTCCCAACTTAGGATGACCCCCCCCCCCCGCAAAAAAAACTTACACCTTAATTCTTAGTAGCCCCTTACGTCTACAGTGGCGGCCTGCCTTGTTTGGGATGAACTATGTTTTTAAAAAAAATATTCAATATATACTAGAATTTGGGCTCGTAGGTCCTATAATTTAAATGTAATGAATAATTTTAATTGAATCAAATAAAATTAAAATAAATAATTGATAACATATTTAAAAAAAAAAAAGTATCGCATAGCTCTCTTCCCCACTCTCTCTTTTTATCCCTCCCTCCCTCACAATCAATATGGCGCCGTCGTATTGTGGGGGAAGTATGCCTACTTCCGAATGCTTGTGGGTTCGTCCTATCCGGGTTCATCGAGTGCACTTGCTTTCATGTTGTTCAGCTGTCGCTTCCTTCCGCGCGCTACACATGGCGCGGATAAACAAACATGCTCGCCAATCGAACCGGAAGAACGTGGGAAATTTTTGTGCGAAAATGGAGGAGGGGTTCATGTGAAGGGGTCGAGGCGGACGAGATCGATAATCGAAATTGCGGAAATGATCCAAGAGAAACGATTCTAATACACAACAAAAGAAAAAAAAGCGACTAAATTCACATGCAAATGAGGCATCGATATAAGTCAACCGGCTCTCGTTGAAGATTCAATAAGAAGAATCGATCTGATCATGTTTTCTTTGACCTGTCTATTTTCCGGCATATCAACCTTTTTCGGTTTAAAGGAAATTAGAAAAGATTTATTAATTTATTTCGTTTGGCAGCAATTCAACACTTTTTAATGCCGAATCATAACACTTATGAGACACGAGTAGTTGTTTAATTTGGTTTGCATGCTTTACGGCATATCAACCCTTTTTGTATCAGGTTGTCTTAATAAGCTCCTAGGACTGACTTTCACTTCATATCTAATATATAGGACTTATACATAATATGTTGCGAAGTTCGTTTTTGTTTGTTTGGTTTTAGTTATAGTTTTAATTTAGTTCTCCCCAATCAATAGATGTTGGCACTGAAGCATATGAGGCTACTGTTATAGGGGTCAGATTTGACAGGGGGTAGCAACATGGGTGGAGAGTTTGTCAGCAAGATATTTGTTTACGTTACATTTGATGAAAAAAGTTTTGATCATCCTACCGCATTCTTCTAATGCAAGACTGAACCCATATATTTTCTATTGGAATTACTCCAGACAAGGCATGAAGCCACTTGATGTAAGGAACTAAAAAAATATATACTATTTCAAGATAAAAAAACTCCAGACAAAGCATGAAACCACTTGATGTAAGGAACTAAAAAAAATACTACTTCAAGATAAAAAAAACTCCAGACAAGGCATGAAACCACTTGATGTAAGGAACTAAAAAAATATACTACTTCAAGATAAAAAACTCCAGACAATGCATGAAACCACTTGATGTAAGGAACTAAAAAAAAATACTACTTCAAGATAAAAAAATCCAGACAAGGCATGAAGCCACTTGATGTAAGGAACTAAAAAAAATACTACTTCAAGATGAAAAAAAAATAGCCAGCGATAAGTGTTGGAGTGATAGATTCCGACCCAGAAAACAGCAATTATTCCCCCTTTGTCAGAAACATCGCTCACGGTATGTAAGGACTAAAGGTCAAAATAAGAGAAGCGAGAGTAACGAGGCTTCCGAAAGTAAACCCAAGTGTCAGATACGCTCTTAGATAAAGTCCTGCTGCCACATCTGGGGAGGTGCTATTTCTTGCCTTGAGAGAGTACAAAATCAATGCAATCTAATGAGGGGGATATCTCTTCTCTTTTCTACATTCCCTTTCTCACAGAAGAGAGGTTGCTGGTCTTTCTCTACTCAATCCTTATTTTCAATGAAAGGTGCTCGACTGAGCCCCAATCGCTGGTTCCTCCCTGTGAGACACCAATAACACGTCTTATTACCACAGCTGCGAAGTCCTTTCTTTCTCCACATGCCTAACATCAAACGCAATTTCCATGAACAGAGTTTCTTAACAAAATCTTCCTATTCGTAGAACACATTAGCACGGGACTGCTTTCCTACAGACTACAATATGATCGTCTTCAAATCCAATGTTAAAAAACACTTGTCATAAACCGTCCTTATAAGTAATCAGGTTTTGTTTATTCCATTAATCATTTTCAATCCTCTGATAATAATCTTCATCGTTTAACTGAAAATCCATTCAGCCTGTTGACTTTTATCCTTGAGTGGCTTTTGGTCTGGATTAATTAGTAAAAAAAATTCCTAGTCAATTTAATTCGAAAAGATTAATTTCTAGATTTTGGTTTGTTTTACGGAATCACCAACACTTTTACGTTTTTACTGCCAAATAACAATTGGTCAGAACCAAAGTGCAGTATCTGGTCTAATGTTACACTTAGTCTATTCTGTCCTCGGTCAATGAAGGAGAAGACCTTCTAGACTGAGGCAATTTTAATTTTTGTCCAAGGGGAGTTGGATTTTCCCTACGTTAAAAACCGACCGTGTGTCTAACTCTATCCTCATGGAGAGGCAAGTTAATATAAACTATACATACTGGGAACGATTACCTGACTTACCGGCATATCAACCCTTTTGTGATCAGTTAACGTTTCTGAACACGATCCCTTTTTGAAACGATTGATCGACTTTTTCTTTTTTTTTTTACTATTTGGTCACTACTTACCAAGAACAAGATCCAGTCGAGGATAAGGGTTAATTAGACGGAAACGATTGCCAGATGGGTCAAGAAATTGTTGACATTGGATTTGAAGAGGACCCAGTTGTAATCAGCAAGGAATCAACCCCGCAGTAATGTGTTCCACAGGCAGGAAGATCTTACAAAAAAGCGATAAACATGGGAATTTTGCCTCACACTAGGCCCATTCAGAAAGAAAGGAAAGTCTTTTTTGTAATGTTAGAAACGAGTTCTTGCTGTGGATGTCTTACGACAAGGAACCAAGCATTTCGTGTTACAGCATATCAACACTTTATTTTTCAATAATAACAAACCACAACTGTTCTTGGACCGGATTGATTTGATTTATATCTTTTCCGGCATGTCAACTCTTTTAGGGTCAGTTAATACCGGAAGACAACCCCTTCACGAAAGCAATTAATTATTTTTTTTGTGTTTCGTTTACTGTACATCAACACTTCATTTTTTTACGAATCACAACAGTTATTGGACACGATCCATTGATTTATTTGGTTTCTCGTTTTTACTGCATATCAACATTTTTTGGCTTATTTAATATGGATACGCAGCATCTCTGATAAAATATTTATTACATGCAATTATTGTAAAGCGGGGTGAAGAGGTGGCGATTGAAAAGTAAATACTTTCACGAACTGACCACTCGGTCTGTCCGTGTTCTAGTGATTTCGGTTACATAGCACCAATTTTTAGGGATGTAGCTAACCTTCAGGTGACTCTACCTGTGAGTACCTGGTTCTAAAAGAATTGATTAAGTCAATACCAAAGCCAGGTCAATCACGCAGGTCAAAATGTTGTAATTCGTATCAAGGACATACGACAGTGCGACCTGAAAATTACTGAAAATTACTGACGTGAGTACAAAGAACTTGTTTCTTCTGTGTTGTGGCGTGTGTATAACACATAACTCAATAAGTCCCGAGTTTGACATATAGATGGCGCTACTAATAAAAATATCCATATTATTTTTATAAAATACTAACCTTTATCACCTTCCCCGACTGTGTATGTAATAACTGGGAATTTCTGCTCTGGTTATCGGAGGTTAAAACTTTGCACCCTTTCAGGTCTAACGAATAGCTACTGCCAACGAGGAAGAGTTCATTCGGACCGGACAATCCTGCGGCACGATATTCGTGGGCGCTGTGCAGAAATCTGATTGGCTCAACAACAGCAGCACCCCCTGAAGTCCAACCCTTCCTGCGCGTGTTATGAAGAGTAACAACGTGATAGTGTCAGAGGTACCCGGCTATGGTTGCTCTGGGGGAAATCCAGAAAGAGTCGGCATCAGAATCAATCATCCACTGGTCGTCTCTGCCACTTCATGTGGCAAGCAAGGACGTGTCAGGCGCTGAACCGCAAATCAGTCGAGTGACAGGGACAACGTTGCCTCTGCACCATTTCTTAGCGTGTCGTGGGAAAAAACCTTCCGCGACTTCGCGTGCAACCGCTGATCGTTGCTGTTCTCATTACTGGAGGGGGTAGAAATTGGAAAGCTTGCAAATTAACGAATAGCTCTGACCAACGGGGAGGACTTCATGAAAACTACCAATCCTGTAGCACGATCTTGGCGAACTCGATGCAGAAAGCCGACTCGCTCGGTCGATCGGTAGATCATCATAAAAAAAAATCATAATCATCATCATCATCATCGTCGTCGTCGTCGTCGTCGTCGTCATCATCATCATCATCATCATCATCATCATCATCATCATCATCATCATCATCATCATCATCAACAACAACAACAGCATCGGCAGGTACTTGCACGGCTTGAACTGATCCAGATCCGTGATATATGCGCCGCTCACACGCACTTACACACATATTGAACCAACAAACCGGTAATACCAAGTGGGGTATCAGCCCTAAGTATAATTGCAAATCCCTTTTTCTTTTCTTTTTCTTAATGTTGGGAAGCAAGATTTCTATTGGAATAAAGTGATCGGGTTGAAGCGGGTCACCCTGCATCTTTACATATTCATCGAATCTAGCTTGATAGTGGCATACAACTTCAAAGTCGCATGATGATTCCCATTCCAAACCAAAACTCCGTGTTGGAGGAGTTTTGGTTTCTGTGTTTGAATATTTCCGGTGTGACCGTGTCTAAACATTGTATTATTTCATCTTATGTTTGCTTCACATTTGTGACCTTATGATATGAGTCGCTTGATGTGTCCATGTAAATTTCTTCCTTCGAAGGAAACCAGTAAAGCTGTTCAATCTTTTCTTAAAATAGAAATGTTTTCCATCACAATCGAAAACTTCGTTAGTCTTCTTGGTATTTTTAAATACCGGAGATCAGTCTTCTGCATCACAGTACAGACCGATCAGTCTCCTGTTCGTCATGAGTTAGTTGAGTGAATCTGTAATAAATCAAAAAGTTTTCAACCACCTCAGAGAAAACAATATTCTTAGTGACAATCAATATGGATTTCGTCCTGCAAGATCTACAGTTAACGTGAATGTGATATCGCACAGGATCGATGAATCTGTCAACAAGGGATTCGTTGGTAGGTCGATGGTGTTTAGCACATAGGCTTTCCACACATTTGTCAGCTATGGCATATCTGGAAATTTCTTCTCAGTCATCGAATCCGATAGGTCTATAAAAGTTGTTATTGACGTGAAAAAGTTCGGGTGGCTCAAGGATCAATTCTGGACTCAACTCTCTTTCTAATCATAATAAATGATCTTCTAAATCATAGCATGGGGATCATTTGTTTACATATATGCAGACGACACAACTATTTATAGCATCACTTCCTTTGATGATCAAGATATTTCTGACTTTCTCGCTCTCTCTCTCTCTCCCTCTTTCTCTCGCTCTCTCTCTCTCCCGACTTGCAGCACGTGGCTCGATAGAGAAATATGGGGCTTTAAACACATCTAAAACCAAAATGACCTCTTTTCACCTCCAACGCTCGGATCATCACTTTTCTTCAGTCGAAATGAATGGCTCTCTCCACGAGGAAACCCCCCCCTCTTTGATAAGCCCCTAGGACTGACTTCTACCTCAGACCTGAAGTGAAAGACTTACATCAAATATGTTGCTAAGTTAACTGGGAGAATGATTGGATCATTCTACCACTCCAGAAATTACCTGCGTCCTGATGCAATCCTCTACTTGTATTAAAGCCAGGTTCGGCTTAACATGGGGTACTGCTGTCATATATGTGAAGGGGTCGCTCGGATTACTTTTTCATGATTTGACAGAGTGCAAAATCGACTTCGAAATCTAGTAGGGCATAATCTATTCTCGTCCCTACAGCCCCTTTTACACAGAAGAGATGTTACTAGTCTCTCTTTACTGTATAGTAATGTTCACTTTTAGGCAACATTTTACTTTATTCATCAACATAGTCTCCTTCTAGAGTTATACACTGTTGCCAACGCTTCTCTAACAATACGATGAATTTTTTGTAGAAATATTTGTATTTTGCCCCAAAATACGCTTCAGATTCCGATATCATTTCTTCATGGAAACCAAATCTCTTTCCCTAGAGCATTCTTTTGAGGTCTGCAAACAGCCAATAGTCGCTGATAGATGGATCTGGAGAATAAAGTGCGTATGGAAGCCATTCAAAGTGCAATTAATGTAGTTTTGCTACCGTTGCGACCGAATTTGGAACACGGTGTATTGTCTTGGTGAAAGGCCATTTTCCATCCTCATTCGTGGCCGTTTTTTTTTCTTCAGATTTCTTTCTTTCAAACGCACCAATAATTGATGGTTATTCTTTTCGCTTTGGAGGGCTTTCAAATGCTCCTGCCCACTCAGATTAATGTGGATTAAAAACCGACGTAAAGTGGTGAACCTATTTTTCATCCATTGTAACATATTGACGCAGAAACCGTTTTTTGTTGTTGAGTTGAAACAGTTAAAAACACAGCTCTGAATCGTCGACACGTTGTTGTTTCTGATCGATTGTGAGCAAACGCGGCACCCACTTTTGACACAGCTTTCACATTGAAAAATATCCATGCAGTGAATACACTGCTTTCTTATATCTTCAACTCCTCTGCTATTTCATGCAACTTTAATTTTGCCTAAACATTTGCCAACGAGAAAGCTGTATTCAAAGTGAATACTGTGTTTGTTCACAGGCGAGCAAAAGCAACATGTCAGCGATTCAGAGCGTTGTTTGTAAATGTTTCGATACAATAAAAAGAACTTTTTGCATCAATATGTGAGCATAAATGATACATTGATCTACAACTTCATTTCGGAGTAAAATCGGCAATTAGCTGAGTAGACAACAGCAGGTTAAAGCCGTCCAAAGCGACCAAAGATGTAAACATCAGCAGGAAAGGTTTTGGCTATCGTATTTTGGGATGTGCAAGGTATTTTGTTCATTGATTACTGTGAGAAAAGAAGAACCATCAATTGTTAGATAGTGTGGGGGGCGTAGAGAGTAGAAGCACTCCCGTTGTGGCTTTCTTTTATGTTTTCCAGGACGACTGCCGAATTTCGGCGACCTGAACGTCCAGCATCTGTACAACTGAGTTTAAAGTCAGCCCTATCACCTATTAACCGTTGTTTGCGACGGATCAGAGTCCGAATGACACTTACTTATACATTGTTTGGCTTGAACAGTATTTTTTACTATCAGAAACCAATCCTTTACTACCACACAAAATTCCGATTGCTTTGAAAATTTGCAACCGAAGATTCAGTTAAATAACTAATTTGAATACTAATAATCCGATTAGGTTCACATTTTGGCACGTCTTATTTAAAGGTTAGTAATTTATAAACATCTCATGAGTGAGACCATCTATATGTAACATACACACACACACACACACACATATATATATATATATATATATATATATATATATATATATATATATATATATATATATATATATATAAATGTTTATTATTGTTTATTACTTATGTACGTATACGCTTCGTCTTTAATAATCGGGACTCCTCAGCATAGAGATATGACTATTCACTACCGGTCATGCGATTCTAAACCCCGGATTACGAGTATTTTGCAACTCAAATCCGACGCCTTAACCACTCGGCCCATGTTGAACAGCGAATAAACGGGGATATTTTAACACTTTATACGGCGGCTTAACGTCATAGAGCGTTCGACTTTAATGAAAGGAACGATGCATTTAAAGCTAGCGACGTCATGCTGTGTTAATACTATACTTACAGTGCTCTACTAGACGGGGTTTTCTAGGAGCTACAAATAATAAACATATATATATATATATAATAATATATATAATAAATAAATATATATATGTATATGATTATTTAATAATCAATATTTAAATATTATCTACATACATATACGTTTCACAATTGCGAAATCATCAGTGTAGAGATAACTGTTCAAATCGGTCGCACGATTCGAACCTCGGGACAAGAGTCACATTCTACTCAATTCCGAACGCTCTAACCAATGAGGCCAATTCTAATAGTTACACGACAAGATGATAAATTAATCCTATTCATATGAAGCTGGCGGACAACCATAGTCAGCCGTCTTAATAGATGCATCTATCAATCTATATATTATTTCCACGCCTATCGCAGTATGTTATCTATCTATCTCCCTCTCTATCTGTACACATCTGTTCATATCTATCTATCTATCTATCTATCTATCTATCTCACTCTGCTCAGATTTATCTATCTATCTCACTCTGCTCAGATTTATCTATTTCACTTTGCACAGAGTTATCTATCTATTTATCTATCTATCTATTATCCATCTATCTATCTATCTATCTTACTCTGCTCAGATCTATCTATCTATCTCATTCTGCTCAGATCTATCTATCTATCTATCTATCTATCTATCTATCTATCTATCTATCTATCTATATATCTATCTATCTATCTCACTCTGCTCAGATTTATCTATCTATCTCACTCTGCTCAGATTTATCTATTTCACTCTGCACAGAGTGATCTATCTATTTATCTATCTATCTATTATCCATCTATCTATCTATCTATCTTACTCTGCTTAGATCTATATATCTATCTCACTCTGCTCAGATCTATCTATCTATCTATCTATCTCACTCTGCTCAGATCTATCTATCTATCTCACTCTGCTCAGATCTATCTATCTCACTGCTCAGATCTATCTATTTCACTCTGCTCAGAGCTATCTATATTTCTATCTATCTCACTCTGCTCAGATCTATCTATCTCACTCTGCTCAGATCTATCTATCTATCTATCTATCTATCTATCTATCTATTTATCTATCTATGTGTCACAGAGTTCTCTTTCAATCAACCGCCCTCGTAAATACCGCCAAGAAAAAGCCGTCAACATATTTTTGTAAACATTTAAACACAAAAAAAAACATGGCCGTCGAAAATATAGTCCACCATTTTAGCCAAGGTCACGTGACTCGTGAATAACAATCACGTGACATGAAACAGGCATCTCTTTATTTTTTTCGTTTAATTAATTTATTCATTTGTTGAGTCACAGACTCTACGCTAATAACAAAATAAACAAATGAACAAACAACATTCAAAAAAACAAACAAACACACACAAAAAAACACGGTAAAATACAAAGAGACACATAAATAAAATAAAATAAAATACAAACCTTAAATACTAAAAATTGATCAACGACATCACATTACGAAAACAATGTAAAAGCAGATGTTTCATAGGTAGATAAGCAATTGTTGTGCGACAGGGTTTTTATTGCCCCCCCCCCCACCCGACTGTTTTTTTTGGTATCTGCGTTCTTTGATTTCATGTGGTTTGTCGAATGAAATCAATGAATGACAGGAAATGCATTTTTCTCTTTTGTGTATTTTTGCAACGTCATAATAAAGATAGGAGAACAAAATAAAAAAGGGAGGATATGATTTGAATATATATGGAAAGGCGGTCTTTTATAAAGTCTCTTTGATCCCGAAGCATAGGCCAGCAATGGAATATTTATGGATCTAATAATGGCAACATAAATATATCTCAGTATAATAATATTCTAACAAATTACCAACACGCACAGACATATATATATATATATATATATATATATATATATATATATATATATATATATATAAAACAACACCCTTTCAAATCGAAATACATCTCTTCAAATGGATTTACATATCTGATGAGAGCGGACCCCTGCTCGAAACGCGTTATATTACATTATAAAATGATAAAATAACAAAATAATAAATACATGTTGAAAAAAACTTTTTACAAATGCTGTTAGCCTTACTCCTTTGCTTTATATATATATATATATATATATATATATATATATATATATATATATATATAGTGTTATAGTGAAATAAATTCCAGAAGTAAATCCGAGTATGAGAGCTCAATGTAATAAACGGAGCAAGAATAACATAAAATAAAGTAACACGGAATAACATACGCCGGTGCAATAATTTATTTCAACCTTCCAGCATTGTTAAGCATCACAGTGAGATGATTACATTTTTGAAAATGAGAGAAGAGAAATTCACACTCACCAATTCAATATACATATAGAGAGAGCGACAACATATATAATACATATTTTGAGAGAAGGAGAAATGAGTTATTAAAGACGTAAATTGAGGAGGAGGAGATTAGAAACATATTTAATATATAATTTTAGAGAGGGGGAGATTGCACGATTTATAACGGAAGAAAATACAGAGAGTGGGAAAGAGAGCAATATATATAGATAGAGAGGGGGAAAATTTTAAGATTTACCAAGAACGGTATATAGAGGGCAGGGAAGGTAGTCAAGCTATCTCAATATTTATTCATAAATAGTATGCATACATACATACACACACACACACACACACACACACACACACACACACATATATATATATATATATATATATATATATATATATATATATATATATATATTGCCGCCTTTAATAAAAACACAGACATAATTTCCGATATATTAAAGTCATTCAGAGATGTAGACAATTTAATATCGCCTTCTGTTCGTTAGGGATTTGTCATGTCTGGTTGAATCGCTGGGGAGTGAAGATTACTTATTTTTTCGCTCTGCTTGCAAGATACGACCGGGATTCAATCTTATTTTTGCTCAATTCGGATTTAACGGGCTTTCTAATTGAACAATGAACTTTTACTTGATTTGGGTTGCTCATATCATGATTTTGGAATTTTAAGTGAGTTTATTGAACTTTCTATATTATTTGATTTATTTATCATTAACATTGAATACTTTTCACTTCATCGATTATTGACACATTTCGCGACTGGATAACTTTGTCAGCTCCTTCAATTTCACATATATGGACTGCTATTTATAACTTGGAGTAATCCTCGGTTAACCCTCTGAATGTCTTTCCTCATTATGTTTTTCAATTTGTATGACTTGAATGGATTGTATAGATTCAACAAAAAGTATGTTTTTGGGTTGATATATTTGATGTTATGTATTTGTGTATATAATTTTTATATATTTTCAAAGCTTAATTTTTTAGTAGTATCTCTGCGGTAATGGTCCTCTGAAGAGAAGAATTATCTTTGAAAACTCATGAGCTAAGAACTTAAGGATACTTTGCTTGAACTTTGAATTCTAATAATATTTTATTACTTCATTTTATATTATAATATTAATGCTCTATCCAGTATATTGAGCTTCAGTTTTTATCCGGATGTTTCACTAATTATAAGATATTAGTTGACGCTTATATCTTTTGTTGGATTGCTTCATATATATATATATATATATATATATATATATATATATATATATATATATATATATATATATATATATATATAAAATAAAATAAAATAAAAACACCATGAATAAATATTTGTTAGTATCAGAACTTAAACCATAAAATCTTTTACAAAAGTGATTCTGGAATGGAAAAGAATAACGGTTAGTTAAAACGATTCCAGAATAACGACACACTTACTAAGCGATTGACAGGTCCGGGGTTAGAATATGACCTCCATGGATAACAGGAGTGAAGACGTTGCGTCAGTTCCGCTGGAAAGGATCGTGATCTCTTTCCCCAGCCAGTCGTGACGAAAAGCAGACGACTGAAGATAGTACCCGACCCTCAAAAACCATAGCGCGAGTTATGAATAACCTCGCTGGTTTACCTGTGGTTAAATGTCTCTCTGACTGTCTGTCTGTCTGTCTGTCTTTCTATCTTTCCTTTTTGTTTTTAATTATACCAAATTTTCTCTCTGTAATTTATTTCTACATATCTTTTTCACGTGAAAAAAATCCGTCCATGTTATGCTGCAACCAGAGCAGGCTGTCTGAAGATACCGGCTTTTTTTACCGAAAATACAGCAAACTTTGATGTTATTGTTTCTTTTTTCCTTTCTCTTAGCAAAACTCAATCATGTTCTGCAAAGCTAACAATAAAATTCTGTCATTTCGTTAAACACATTAAACTAAAGTTGTGTGTTTGCAATTTTAAATTACAAAACTTAGTTTAGTGTCTGTAACGAAATGACAGAATAACGGAATTAGACCAGCATCGGGTTTCTCTCACTTCTGCCTATCCATGTGGAGTTTTATGCTGTGTTTTCGTGTTCGGTTTTAAAACAAGTAATAATATTTTAATAAATGGGTCGTTCAGTTTTAAAGCATTGCTGGGTCAGTATTATAAATTGAAAATATAAAAGTTTGTTTATTTTTGTTTTTGTGTTTTTTTTTATAAAAGAAATGACACAATACTGGTCAACTCTAATGATTGAATTTTATTCCGAAATTATCTGTATAACTATAAACTACATACATACTTAATGTTAGTTTATAAAAAGAAGAAAAAAAAAAATCGTCTTCGATTTGTCTTTTCTTTTTTTGTAAAATACATATTGCATCTATAACAAGCTTTGATGGTATTTATTTACCACACTTCTTTTTTATTAAATAATAATACATTAATCTTGCATTGATAATGGCTTCTATTTTCAATTTATAATACTGACCCAGCAATGCTTTAAAACTGAACGACCCATTTTATTAAACTATGAGCACGCCAATGCTTTCTTCGTTCGACAACCAGAATTTGAATTCATAACCGCCAACGACATCGGCGTGGCTACATCATAACAAGGATATTTCATCAGAAAAAACAAAAGAAAAAAAGGTTGTTTATTTTTGTATTTGTGTTTTTTGATGAAAAAAATGACACATTATTCCGAAATTAATAAGATTGAAGCAATAAAAAAAAAAATTAATCTTGCATTGATAATGGCTTATATTTTCAATTTATAATAATATTTTATTTAAGAGGGTTGACCTGACACTTGCTTTCTCTTTCAAAACAACCGTGCTCTTAAAATCCTTACTATACTCTGAGCCGACTGAATCGAAGCATCTTCTCCAGGCAGATATAAACGGTTTGTTAATCTGTCTGTGTTGATTTACTCCTCTCCAGGAGTTAGGCACAAGGCCAGTTTTTATCTTACTCCCACAAGTAAGATGTGACCCAAGGTCGGATCGGGAAAGTGGGGTTTAAAAATTGCCTGGGCAGCCCCGTCGGCATTCCTCATAGGGGCGCCTCAGGCAGTAAGCAATAAACTTACTCCTCCCCAAAGAGGGGAGGCGAAGCCTGGGAGGGTGGACCTCCTAGAACTGCACAGGACAGACCCATTGACCGGCGTAAATCAAGCCCCGAAGGCCAAGACAATACCAGTCTATGGGGTGCAGTATCCATCGGAACAGATACTACACTTTGATCAACAAAACCAGAAATCTCACAATGTCTGTTTTTCTCGAATATTTATAGATATCCTGCGATTCGGAATAGGCCACGCAGCAAGTGCACTTAAGGATTTGTATAATTTTGATTATTCGGACTACTGTTCTCACCTAGAGTGTTAGAATCACAACGTTTCAGCCGCTGTAATCTCCGGCCTTCTTCAGGTCTATCTTTTCGAACTCGAGAATATTTCTGTCGAACTCGGGAATCTGAACGAAATTTCGAACGGAACCTTTTATTTAATCCAAGAGGGTAGCATGCTCTCGTCCCATCAGACATGACTGGTAAGAATCTTCAGTAATTCGCAATTCTTCGTATCGCCCTCACCGATGATGAAACCTTCAGATGACTATCACTTAGAACTGAATTTTACTTAGTACTATATCTACTGCGCCACGGGTCTTTGCGAAAATATGTATGAGTTCGACAAGATACACTTGAAGAAGACCGGAGGTTACAGCGGCCGAAACGTTGTGATGATTACACTCAAGATCAGAACAGTAGTCCGAATAATCGAAATTATACAAATTATCAATCCTCATCTAAAAAATTCAGAAACATAGCACTTGAGAATTATCGGCTGTTTAATCACTGGACATAAAAAGTGACTGATCAGGGGGTTTACCAGCTGCAGTTGGCATAATTTCTGTGTGATCTTAAGTGCCTTTCATTCTCAGCATAGAACTCTGCCTTTAAGGAGCGATTACCTCAACACAGTTTTCAATTTTCTTGGTGGTCAAATCCAGAGCCAGATATGTATCCTATCACCGGTCTGTCGTTTGAATGCCTTACACCCCACTTAACATCCACCATTATGCATGTTTACATGACTAATAGTAGTTGTAGTAGTAATTTCTTTTTGTTGTCAGTGGCAGTAGTCTTAATGGCATGACGAATTGACCGACGGACACTGATATTTATAGGCCGAAAATTCCTTCGACCTAGTTGGGGATCACAGTTGGGTCAGATGTGAAAAGTTACTAAGTAGTGATAAATCGTCACAGTCAGAAGTCAAGTACCAAATAATTTAAAACCTTTTTTGTTTTCCAGAACTCTCAGAAAGTTAACAGTCACTTGAACTCTAGAAAAATGTAACGCTTGATAGAATTCTCAAAAAAATGTAACAGTCGATTAAACTTTTAAAAAAATGTAACACTCGACATGATACTCAAAAATGTAACACTCGCTAGAAATGTAAAAATGTAATACTCTAAGAATATAACAGTGTCGTGAACTGTCAAAAAATGTAGCACTCGCCAGAACTCTAATAAAATGTAACGCTCGATGGAAATGTTAAACAATGTAACACTCGTCAGAACACTTTAAAATAAAAACCGAATCACCAAGTAAGGAGAAATGCTCTTAAATGCATAGTAACCGGCAAACATGCAAATTAACCCATTTTAATAATAAAATAAAGCCAAGATTCGTCCTAACTTTCAATTTTGAGCAAGCCAACTGCGCACCCGCCTCTCTTCAAGTGTTGGCAACTCCACGGCACATAAACAATTTAACATTACACTTTAGACAGATCAATAGGTTTCCAGAGTACTACCTAAAAAATTGCAACATTTTGTTTATTTGGCCTCACTGGTAACCATTTTCATGTGAAAGATTGACCCTGAAAACTTGGGTAAAAATCCAAGATGTATTGATTTATCATGAAAACTGACCGAGTTAGTGCTTCACATGTAAATGGAAAATGACTTGTAAACCAAAAAAATAAATCTTTGAAATTTTACACTTTCCCATACTCAGATCTTGTCCAACTTTTCAGAATGTTGTTGACTAGACCGAGCATCACATAGTTGTTCACACGTAAATGGAAGATAACTTGTAAACCGAAAAAAATCATCTTCGAAATTTGACACTTTCCCATACTACGATTTTGTAGACTAGACCCAGCCTCACATAAAACAACAACAAAAATGGCAAGTTTTCTTTTTTAGGTAGTTGTACTCTGGCAGTATATTGACCCGTTTACAATAGCTATTGCTTAGACCCGTTCCAGGACGGGTATAAGCAATATTTATTACATGAGTCCTGGTACGGGTATTCGCGAATAAAATGTCGAGAGCTTTTTTTTTGTGCAGGGTCTGCTGTCACAGTTTCGTTGTTTTTTTTTTGCGCTTCAATTTGACACTTTCCCATACTCGCATCCTGTCCAACTTTTAGTATGTTGTAAACTAGACCCAACCTAACACAGCACCACCAAAAACAAAATGTTGCGATCTTTTGCTGGTCATCAGTATCTTGCCCGGTCTACTTGCATCTATAGACTAATAATAAATAAAAACATATTGGACACAAAATATAGCAGACATGATCGATTGCAGACATGATCGATTGCAGACATGATCGATTGCAGACATGATCGATTTCTTTTATACGCTGTTATCGATGTTACTATTTAACGAGGAGACATATTAAATTCAATAAAAGGAATAACATTAAATAAATCAATGAAATTCAAACAAATGTTGCTTACTCGTTATACGCCCGTCAGCTTGAACCTATGTTTACCTATTATTAGCTTAGAACAGGTGTCGAAGACTTATTTTGTTTGTTGACCCATGAGAGCAATTTTATCACATGTGGACCTTATGTATCGTTTTTTTATTAACTCATCCAAGCTAAGAGACCCGATGTGATAATAGTCAAGAAGAAGGAAAAACATGGCAAATTGTAGATTTTGTCGTCCCAGCAGACCACAGAGTGAACCACAGGATGAAAATCAAGTAGACAGAAAAACAAAGCAAATACACGAGCAAATACGCGAGAACTGAAAGCCATATAGAACGTGAAGACCGTCAATATAATATTAGTAATCGTAGGAGCACTAGGAAGTCCCCCAAAACCGAAAAAAAAGATTAGGAGAAATTGGAATCAAAGGGAAGACTTAAACGATTCAACGGAAGGCAATGATGAAAACAGCTGAAATTTCAAGGAAACTGCTCGAATGTGGAAACCAACTAACCTAAACTGCGAACGCTAACCAGTCACATGAAAGTTGCGATAGAAATAAAACAAAAACATAGAAAGAACACTACATGAACCCAAAGGAAACTTAAACTGAAATGAAATGGCATAAACTGCCCCTCCCCCTCTCCAAAAGTGATGACACGAGGCTTGGCTGGTACCACACGAAACAGTCGTAAAAGATAAAGGAGGATGGAAAGACTAAGGAAAGAGAGCTCTGACTAGAACTCCGCTGGAAGGTTGTGGAAAATACTGAGATATTGGAGGGGGGAAATCAATGGTAAGTGGCTGTTACGATAATGCAAAATCATTTGCTATGGTTATCGAAAGAATTGGTGAGTACTGGGAATTTGGAGAGACACCTAGGAACACCACCGGTTACTATCTGAAAGCAATCATAGATGATGACTTGTTTGAGAACTCATAGCGAGTACTGAGGAAAAAAAAAAAAAAAAAAAAAAAAAAAAAAAAAAATCATCATCATCATCATCATCATCATCATCATCATCATCATCATCATCATCATCATCATCATCATCATCATCATCATCATCATCATCATCATCATCATCATCATCATCATCATCATCATCATCATCATCATCATCATCATCATCATCATCATCATCATCATCATCATCATCATCATCATCATCATCATCATCATCATCATCATCATCATCATCATCATCATCATCATCATCATCATCATCATCATCATCATCATCATCATCATCATCATCATCATCATCATCATCATCATCATCATCATCATCATCATCATCATCATCATCATCATCATCATCATCATCATCATCATCATCATCATCATCATCATCATCATCATCATCATCATCATCATCATCATCATCATCATCATCATCATCATCATCATCATCATCATCATCATCATCATCATCATCATCATCATCATCATCATCATCATCATCATCATCATCATCATCATCATCATCATCATCATCATCATCATCATCATCATCATCATCATCATCATCATCATCATCATCATCATCATCATCATCATCATCATCATCATCATCATCATCATCATCATCATCATCATCATCATCATCATCATCATCATCATCATCATCATCATCATCATCATCATCATCATCATCATCATCATCATCATCATCATCATCATCATCATCATCATCATCATCATCATCATCATCATCATCATCATCATCATCATCATCATCATCATCATCATCATCATCATCATCATCATCATCATCATCATCATCATCATCATCATCATCATCATCATCATCATCATCATCATCATCATCATCATCATCATCATCATCATCATCATCATCATCATCATCATCATCATCATCATCATCATCATCATCATCATCATCATCATCATCATCATCATCATCATCATCATCATCATCATCATCATCATCATCATCATCATCATCATCATCATCATCATCATCATCATCATCATCATCATCATCATCATCATCATCATCATCATCATCATCATCATCATCATCATCATCATCATCATCATCATCATCATCATCATCATCATCATCATCATCATCATCATCATCATCATCATCATCATCATCATCATCATCATCATCATCATCATCATCATCATCATCATCATCATCATCATCATCATCATCATCATCATCATCATCATCATCATCATCATCATCATCATCATCATCATCATCATCATCATCATCATCATCATCATCATCATCATCATCATCATCATCATCATCATCATCATCATCATCATCATCATCATCATCATCATCGATAACTTGTAGGAATTCCCCGGTGCTTTCTACATTAACATGTACTGTTAATAAATAATATTCATTTTGAAAAAATAACTGTCTGTTAGGGTCAATAATATTAAGAAAAAAGGGAATCCTTCTCCTTTACTAAAGGAGAAGGATTCCCTTTTTTCTTAATTGTCATCGCCAGCTAATTATTGTTTTACATCGCCAGCTAATTATTGTTTTAAATAAATAAAACACATTTATTTATTTATTTATTTATTTAACATTGAACTAACTTACTTCTTTTTAAAACAATAAATATTCTGTCTTCTTACTGTAAAAATAATTGTCAGCTTGAACGAATCCTACTTTTTAAAAAAAATTTTTATTTAAAATTTACTGTTTTAGTCGACGGGGCGGCATAATTTGATTTTTGAACAATTCATTTTAAAATGGGTAAAGTAGGACTTTTTACAGATTAGATCAATCACCAATCACAATCTTTGCTGATCGAACACTCTCATTATTTTAATGGGCGTGAAATGCGATAACGTACGCACAAACATGACATGCCTTAGCGTATTATTTTATAGACAACAACAATAGCAGCAGCAGCATCAGCAACAACAACAACAATACTAATAATATAAAAGGAGAAGAGCAACACCAATAAGAAGAAGAAGATGAAGAAGTAGAAGAAGAAGAAGAAGAAGAAGATGAAGAAGAAGAAGAAGATGAAGAAGAAGAAGAAGAAGAAGAAGAAGATGAAGAAGAAGAAGAAGAAGAAGAAGAAGAAGAAGAAGAAGAAGAAGAAGACGAAGAAGAAGAAGAAGAAGAAGAAGAAGATAAGGATGAAAACGAATAATTTCAAATAAAGAAAATACATATGTTGTTCATTGCAATGGCAGGTGCCCGCCAAGCGTAACAGGTGCGTGTGAATTTATTTTAATGAGACTTATACATTTCGACGTTTCCCCTTTTATATTTGGTTTAATATCTTGTTTACTTTGTTATGAGATATTTAATCGTTTCATAACAAAAAAACCCGCCGACTACGCCAATTCGAACGTGGTTATGTAAACTGGTATGAAACTAAGTAATGGTAGAATCTTTTCTATCACTCTCTTCAAGGTTCGAACCCATGACCTAGATACTTGTTTTTTTATCATGTAATTTTTAATACCACCCTTCTCGCCACCCTCGTGGGATTGAGCCGTTTCTGCGCTGCCATACGTCATGTTCCTATTGATCAGAACCCCCATGAGTGCAAATATAGACCAAAACGTCAGCTTTTTTATGTGCATGATAATCCAGCTCGCAAAAAGTGATTGGGAAGAAGTGAAGAGTTCGAATACAAAACGCGATAAATCCAATCCGTTTGAATTGAAACATTAAACCAAAAAAGGTAAAATATATTAAATTAAGACTTCGATTTAAAGCTGATTTTAATGGAAAGCGAAAAGCAATTATCCTGGTATCATATTTTGTATAACAGGATTTCATGGTGTGGTTGGGTGTTGAAATGCAACACGTTTTATAGTGATAGCTTCGTAATTTTGAAGATGGCGTTTATCGCGTTTTGCATTCGAACTCTATTATATATACATATGTATATATATATATATATATGTATATATATGTATATATGTATATCTGTATATATCTGTATATATATGTGTATACGTATATATATGTATGTGTATACGTATATATATGTATGTGTATATATATGTATATATGTATATGTATATATGTATATGTATATATGTATATGTATATATATGTATATATATGTATATGTATATATGTATATATATGTATATATATGTATATATATATATGAATATATATATATATATGTATATATTTGTATATATATAAGTCGATATATGTATATATATTTGTATATACATAAGTATATATTTGTATATATAAGTATATATGTATATATATATATATGTATATATATGTATATATGAATATATATGTTTATATATGTATATATATGTATATAATGTGTATATATATATATGTATATATATATATGTTTTGCATTCAGACTCTTCAAGTATCATTTTCAGCTGCCAGAGACAATCTCTTTCCGTGTAATTGATATACATGCACATTCCCACCTTTCCCCGATCAGACACAAGATTGGTTTAATGTGGAGAATTCGGCTCCCCCTAAAAGGGATACTCAGGATTGGATGCACAACATAAACTGTATCGTCCCGTCGGTACTTACTCAAGAAAAGACAAGTATACCAATTTGAAAAAGTTTTTTTTTCTTTTAGTTTTACATTAGATACACTGATATTTGTTGAGCATATAGCTAGTGTTCGTCTTATTGGCTCATCTTTCATCTAGCTTCAAAGTGTTTGGTAACACTCGCAGATAATAGTATTTATTACTTGACACGAGTCGCGACGTGAACGCTTCTACTTTGAAACAGTATGTGGTCTGGAATAAAACTTAAAAATAACACCCACCCTATCTACCTTAGCGTCAGCCCGGGCCGCACTCTCTCATTCAGGGGACATGAAAAGAAGTCAAACATGAAAGTAAGCTCAAGGAACAACCCCCTGTTAAAACCGATTACCTCAAAATGCAGATCTAGAGCACATACACTAAAATGTACTGCTTTAGCCCTGTGCTATTCTTCTGCGAAGTATGTTTGTCTTGGTTGGGAGAGATCAACCTATGAAAAAAAAAACAAGATTCAGGATTAAACAACATCTGTCGCTTGATCGCTGGCTGCCTGAAGTCTACCAATCTGAACGACCTGCATCTCCTCACTGGCATTTACCTTTTAGATTTGAGACGGGAAGTTAGCAGAAGAACCTGTTTTGATCGCTATTCATCTAACTCAACTAGTCGACTGGGGCGCTCCCTATATCCCAACTAAAAATTCCCGTTTTGTGAAGCGCGAAAATCAATATTCGTGGTATTTTAAGGCATTGCAGCATTTCCATAAACGACACTCACAAGCTGGTTTGGTGGCATTACCTCCACGATTATGTGCAAAAAGACAACATGTGTCGAAAATGAACAGTTTTGTACATTTTATATTCAATTTTAAGGGTCGAAAATAAATGTAATAACATAAACAAAAAACAAAATATACGTAAATCTAAGAAAAACAATAAGAAATTGGTGTCTAAAAGATTCGACAACTGTTTGGCTTCCCCGATATTTTTAATCCCCACCCCCCAAAAGCTGACGACTTTAGCTCCAACCCAATACTTAAGTCTGCAATAAATTAATTCAACACTTCTTCGGCCGAAACTTGATCGTCTCCTGTCGCAAAATCAAAAGAGATACTTATTTTCAGAAGCCCATGTTTAATTCCATGAAAAATGTCAGTATACTGAAATCATATGCCCTTAATAGGGTTAAGATGAACATTCATATACACTAAATGTACAAAAGCAAGGAAATTCCCAAATGTTTACACTTTTATTGTCATTAAGGGTATGCGAGCACAGCAGGGCTATGTATTTTACAGGTAGGAATTTTTCTTCAGCGCACTTTACACACTTCATCCACTCATGCATAGAGATTCATACTGTAGTTATGTGATAATGAAATGGTTTGGTTGATATGTAGTCATACCCTTAATGACAATAAAAGTGTAAAAATTTGGGAATTTCCTTGCTTTTGTACATTTAGTGTATATGAATTTTCATCTTAACCCCATTAAGAGCATATGATTTCAGTATACTGGCATTTATCATGGAATGTCACTACTTTTGTAAAGGCTATGCCTTCTCATAAGTTTTTTTGAATTTTCTGGAAAACTAAGGTATATGGTAAACTGAAATTAAAATGCCATCAACTAGACCCTAGAACCTCTATCTCTGCCAGAAATCAGCTGAATCCATCAAATAGTTGATGAGATACAGGGTGGCACATACGTACGTACACACAGATAACATTATTTCATGATTGAATTTTCTGGATCTCTGGATTGCCTTGACTAATGATGCTGAAATTCTACACCCTTATAGAACCTATCAAATGAAAAGTTTTAACTAATTTGGTTTATTGGTTTTTGAGTTATGATTGATCAAAGAAATGAGATTTCCAGCATAGGCTATTCGTGAATCTATTAAGGGATAGAGCGCTACTTTGATTATTTTAACGCTCATCAGACCATCTTAATACAGAGCATGACACACCGTCCTACGAGGTTTATTGTCGATATAAATAGACGCATCTGCAATAAGATGCGTCCATTCAATCTGCGTATTCAACTATGATAATGATTTTTCAAACAGTACCGTGACAAACTTAACAGAGTCGTTTATTGATTGCTAATATAAAATAGGTCGGTTTGTTACATAGTAACGATTTCCTCATTAAGTAATAACAGTTTAAATTATTTAATTAATTCTGCATGTAATTAATTTAACACGTCTCAATAAAGAAGAATGATTTATTAAATCGCTCGCAAATTGATCGTACAGTGAGCAGCAAAGTTAAAGAAGGATAAAAATCAGAGAGAGAGAGAGAGAAGGAGGGGGAGTTATTTATTTTATACGCCCACGTTTATTTATTTTAACGCTTGTACGATCATCTTTGAACACATCTTGTCTATGCACGCTTCCATACATGATTCTCTAATTATTATCGATCAGCGATGTCTCTGTAATATCCGGCCGTATATTATCGCTTTCGAATTTCACTAACTCAAACTCAGCTTATTTCCTGGCAGGTCGGCCCCGTAAACCCTAGGTCGCATATTGTTTAGAATATATCCTGTTTAAACACGATGTTAAAACCTTCAGAAAAAAATATATTTTAAACTAATATTTATAGTAGCTAAGGTGTCCAGCTATGCTTGATAAGAAGGAAGATTGTGAACGAAAGAGAAATGGTGCCAATAGCATTGCCTAGGGAATAAGGGCGTCGAATGGAGAAGGTAATACATGGGAGGATTGTTACGTGAGATCGTCTTATTAAAAATGTTGGGGCAATTTGGACTCAATAGAAATAGTCAATTGCAATGTCACAGTAACATCGCAATAACATCGCATATCCTAAAACTACAATGCAACCTGTATTCAACGTTGCAAGAATATTCAGCATCATCCGGGTTATTGATCGCCATTTCATTACAAAAAGGACGTGATTGAAAGAGAATATATATATATATATATATATATATATATATATATATATATATATATATATATATATATATATATAGACTTATAAAAATATATTTATGGTAATTAAGCTATATAGAGCACCCTTTTCTTTCTTTAACAGAGTACAAAACCGATTCTGAAATCTTGTAGGCGGTTTCCTCATTCCTCCCTAACTACCTCTTTCTCACAGAAGAGACGGTCCTAGTCTTTCGCTACTCTTTTGACTAAGATCAAAGTGTAGTATCTGTTCCGATGGATACTGCACCCCATACTGGTGTTGTCTTGGCCTTCGGGGCTTGATTTACGCCGGTCTATGGGTCTGTCCTGTGCAGTTCTGGGAGGTCCACATTCCCAGGCATCGCCTCCCCTCTTTGGGGAGGAGTAAGTTTATTGCTTACTGCCTGAGGCGCCCCTACCGGGGAATGCCGACGGGGGCTGCCCAGGCAATTTTTAAACCCCACTTTCCCGACCCGACCTTGGGTCACATCTTACTTGTGGGAGTAAGATACAAACTGGCCTTGTGCCTAACTCCTGGAGAGGAGTAAATCAATACTCTATCATCATTTTCATGGCAGGTGCTCAACTAAGCTTCACTCTACAGCCCCCCCCCCCCTGTGAAATATTCATAATAAAACTCGTCTAGCTACAACCACTGTCAATAATTTCCTTCTCTCTTTCTCACTCTGTCTTTCTCTCGCTCGCTCGCTCTCGCTTTTTCTCTGCTTAAAACGAAACGAAACTTCGATGATCAAAGCGTCTTTCCTAGATCTATACGTCTGTGGAACACAATAACGCGAGACTGCTTCTCAGCTGACTACAACATGGTCGCGTTCAAGTCCAATGTAAACTAATTCTAGTCGAGTCGTCCTATTGGATGATCAAATTTTGCCTAATTTTCACCATCATTGGTTGTTATCTCATCGTCCACCTGACACTCATTAACCCTTATCCCCGAGTTGCCTTTGGGCCTTGATAAGTGGTGACTGTTTAGTAAAAACAAACAAACAAAAAAGACGTACACAATACTCAGCTTACGCTGACCGTGATGATGAGTAGTGTTTACATAAAACACGTGGTCTTAAGTTTCAGATGGCGTTTCCATCGATAAATACACAGATTGAATCGACACACCTAACGAATAAACGTTTTTGTTATACATTTAATCTCTTTATAAATAACATTATGAAACAACTGATGTGTGTGTGTATTTCTCGCATCAATATAACTTTGATAAGTACACATGTTATTATTTTGTTGTTCAATATTAATCGAATATTTATTGAAATCAAAAATTCAATAGTGCAAATTAAAAGGACGTTATGAAAATCCTATGTAAAAAAAATGATTTAATTACGATATTGAATCCATCAGAATGCATTTTTGTTACTTCGTAAATTAATCGGCCTTTAAACTTTTTGTTTAGAGTAACCACATAAATAGCGGATAACTTCGTGAGTCTTCGAAATCTGGGATGGAATTTAGAAGCATTTAAACTGCCGAATACAAAATTTAAACTGGCTTTACAATGTTTACCAAATCCTCATGATGTAAAAAATGAAGAGTTTGGAAGTTGTTCAATTCGGATAATTTTATAAATGAAGATTAAAATAATATAAACTTAACAAAGTTAGTTTTATAAAAATTGGGTTCAATTAATAATTTAATGACCAAAGAATGCTGTTATAATAAAATTAGTCCATAAAAAAAGCGAAAAAAAAAAAAATTAAAATAAACACTCCTACGTCTTGTAGGTACAGCTTACATTCTTTCCTTCTTTCTTCTTTCCTTCTCTCTTGTTCTCCTATTTTTGTATTTATTTTTTTTTCATTTTTTTTTTGTCTTTTCTCATGCTTTATTATTTTTATTTCTTTCGGAGTTTTTTTCTTTTTATTCTATTTTTTTTTTTCATTAAATTTCTCGTTAGATTCTTCATTTTTTCTTACATTCTTTCTGTATTTTATTTTTCATTTCTATTTTTCTTTCATTGTATTTTTTCTTCTGATCTATTTTCAGTTTCTTGAATTCTTTCGTTCTCCATTTCTTTCTAAAATTATTCACGTTTCAATCACGTTTCACTTCACGGTTACATCACGTTGAATTCACGTTCAATTCACGTTTCAATCACGTTCAATTCACTTTCAATTCACGTGTATTAACATTTCATTCTTTCTTTTCCCTTTTTGTCTTTTTTCTTTTCTCTCCCCCCCCCGCTTTTCTGATTTTTATTTCTTTAATTAGTTTCTTTCATTTTCATTTTTTTCCTTCTTATCTTTCGTTCTTTCCGACTTATATATATTTAGATATGCATTTTCACTATTTTCTTCTTCTTCTTCTTCTTCTTTTTCTTCTTCTAATTATTATTATTATTATTATTATTATTATTATTATTATTATTATTAATAATAGCGATAATACATCTGCACTCCCTTTGTTCGAACATTTATAGAAGCCGGTTTCGTCTCGACTTAACCTTTGTTCATCTCCCAAATATGTTCATTTGGTCCCTATAACATGAACGCAATGATCCCATAATCGATATTACTGATTCATTCTAAAATCGAGAAGAAGAAGAAGAAGAAGAAGAAGAAGAGAGAGAAGAGAGAGAAGAGAAAGAAGATAAGAAAAAGAAGAAAAAAGAAGAAGAAGAAGAAGCAGAAGAAGAAGAAGAAGAAGAGGAAGAAGAAGAAGACCAGCCAGTATCCTATATATCTGCAAAGCCACCATTCGTTTATGCATGGAATGTTTTTGTCACATCTGGGTTGGAGCATAAACCACTAGTCTCTCCTTATTAGTCAGGGTCCCCCAAAGTATAAAATCTAATAGGTCCAACACATTCTGCAAAACTCTAATCCCTCCCTTATCACGACATTGTTTCATCCTTTTGTTTGTTTTACAAGTACTTCAATGGAATGACATACGACGAATTTGCGGCACTGGTGCTCCCTCGACGTAAATACCCTCGACCAATCTGACAATCAGCAAAATCACACCCCTTTTCTGTGGAGGTCACCAGATGCCGGAATGGTTTCTACTGTAATAGTTTTTTTCTTCGAACTACTATTCTTTGGAATTCCCTGTCTGCTCATTGTATTTCATGACTGTAGAAACATGAAGAGATTTGAATGTAATGTGAACAAACATCTCACAACTGCCTTCTTAGGATGTGCCTGTAAGTAGGACCCCCAATTCACGGTAGCCCCTTAAGTCTCAGTGGACTTTGGGGTGAGTACAAGTAAAGGAAAAGGGGACAAAAGGGAGAAAAAGAAGACGAAAATAATAATAACAATAAAAATAATAAGAAAATGGGGAAGAAACAAATGCGTCCGTTCAATTAGCGCGGTTAGCGATGAAAAGTCTACTTCAAAGTTAAGCTTTTTGTCAAACATAAACGTGACAGACTGACCAACAGACCGAACCTCCCATGAAGATACTTGGACGCGTCTAAAATAAGATGTGTCTATTCAACCTACTGTTTTGTTTCATTTTACTTCTTTCGATGTTCTCAGAAATCAAGGGGCCTCTTCCTGGGTCTAACACTTGATCTCTATATGAGATACATAGATATTCGAATATTTCATTAAAGTTTTCCTTTACTTGTCAAACGGTGAGTTTGTAAAGAGGTAAAGACATTAATTTTCCTCTCCCCAATCGACCAGTTATTGTATATATTTGTTATGTAATTCATCTAGTCTGGTGGAGTATCCATTTAAGTGCTGTTACTTGAGGTAACATCACTTGGAGAAGATGCACCATTTCTCGTATAAAACAGTGCTGGTAAGCCCGCACCGAGGGAATCTTATTTGGGCTTCGAATACCATTCTTTGTATGAGCCAGTGTATAGCCGTGTCAAGGGGATCTTATTTGGGCTTAGAATACAATGTTATTTTGAATATTTGGTCAGGGTTTTCTTGTAGGATAAAGTATCCTCATGTCAAGTTGTTCT
>OY744518.1:202304100-202424100 GCA_963556195.1 Sepiola atlantica
TGGGTGAGAGGGAGAGGGAGGATTTGTTGTGATAGGGTATGAAATATTTGAAATATTTGGAAAATGATAGCAATGAGTGAGGGAGTGAAGGGGTGGAGGAGGGCGGTAATTGAAAGGGTGGGTATGGAATATTTGAAATATTTGGAACATGAGAAAGTTTATTTGGACTGCAGTGTTAAAAATGTGAGGGAAAAACGGAAAGAGTAAGGAGAAAGTTAAGATTCAAGGAGAAAAAGGAAGGGTGTGAGTAAATGGAAGAGTGTCCTAAAGGTTAGAGATGAAAATAAAAGTTATCTATGATCAGGCAAGAGTCTTTGTTCTGTGAGGATGATCTTGCTTATTAAGGGTGATAGGTTAAAGAAACCATTTCGTTGCTTGATGGTGGTGGAGGCGGTGATGAGGGCAGTTTCCAATAATCTTCACCGAGATTTGTTGTGGATGTATTTAGTGATTTTGGCTTGTTCAAATTTGAACGCATGACCATGTTCTAGTGCATGGGAGAAAAGTGCACTGAGAGGGTTGTTGTTTTGTATGTCCCTTTTGTGTTCATTTAATCGTTTCTTTAATTCACGTTGAGTTTCTCCAACGTAAAATTGATGGCAATCATTGCAAGGGACAGTATATAAGCCGGCATGGGATGTGGGTGTTTTTTGGAAATGTCTGGATGTGTTTAAAGTTTGTTTTATGGATTGAGATGTGCTTACCACCAGCCACAGTAGTCCTTGCTCACCCCATCTTTCCATTTCTCCCCACTCATTTTCTTCAACATTCATTTTTATTCTCCAAGTACGGACGTCCATCCAGTAGTGGCCATTATTTTATTTTATTTTTCCTCCCAATATGTCTACCCTACATGTATCTGTACTTGCATGACATTTTTTCTCTATATTATCATCCTGATGATGTCTTATAAATATAGACGAAATGTTGATGTACACATAAAAAACATCCATTTTTTGGTTTTCTTTTTTCATTTTCCCATATATATATGTATATATATATATATATATATATATATATATATATATATATATATATATATATATAAACAATATTAATTTTAAGTAAACAATATTAAATTATTTTTACCTACATACGTCAGCGTTGGAAGCTTTCGCTCTCATCAGTGTAGGAATGATAATCTCAGACGGTCTCACGGTTCGAACCCCTAGCCACAGAATAAACTTAGACGCTGCAAGCAACCGCTATACACATTAGTCCACGAGACATTACCACATTCAGCAAGGGAATTTCAGTTCTAATTTATATAAAGTGAGTTGAGATTAACAAAATTTTATACATTGTTTAAAAAATTCAAAACCAACGAATTTTATGACGTACGATCCTTTCCAAGACAATTTGTAAATATTTTATTCAGTATCATTGTGCTCCAATTATTACATCACATGCAGAAGACCCTCAATACAACATCAGGTTCCAGTACTATCTGAAAGAAAGCCCTCCCATATATTCAAACAATACTGGAGACAAAACCTCTCAACATGTAACCACATATTTTTCCATCAGACAGCTTAGAAAGATATGACAGTGAAAATACCTTAGAAACAGAAAATTAACAGCAAATCTATATCCAGGGTTAGAATCGTGCGACCGGTGGGACAGTTATCTCCACACTGAGGATTCTGTATAAGGTTGTGGATAATAGGTAAAACTATTTATTATTAAATAATTGTATATATATAATTAAATATATACGTGCTTGTATTGTCAGTTCCGCCAAGTTCGATACTTGAAACACTTAAAATTAAACATGTTAAATAATAAACATTTCATTCATACGTTTGCTGTAAACCCACGACATAAACTGTCGGACTTATTCATATAAATAGATTCAAATTAACATTTATTTATATTAAGAGACACATATTATCATTTTGGGGTAATTTGATACATAAGTCCGTAAAGAAATGAAGAAAAACAAATTAATTCGCCTGGACAATGGTATTTTAATTTAAGAGTGAGAAACAAACCCTAACTCCATATTGAAACAATAATTTAATTTGAAACTAACAAACAAGAAAATCTGGCGTCGTTAACGGGATGGAGGAGGGGGGAGAAAGCGCGTGCGAGAGAGAGAGAAAACGAGAGAGAGAGAGAAAGAGAAAGAGAAAGAGAGAAAGAAAGAAAGAGAGAAAGAGAGCAAGCAGTCACCTTTTCGTTTATCGATTACCTCTTCTTGCTTATGCTTCGTCGGTACATCTGTTTTTCTCGCTAGTTTAATTTAAATAACCTCTATTAAAAATTAATGAACAAACATCTTAAGAAAGGTTTTGATAATGTATCCCTTTTTATTAAATCACTTTAAGAAATTACTGTTAATGTAGACACAACTATTGCATATATATGCAAACAAATAGTACAATAAAATTACAAATGAATAACACAAAACAGTTAATTATTACGGATGGTTTTAAAAAAATAGTTATGCACATAAGGCATTCAAATAGCTGTCACTGGGTCTTTCGGCTGTACTACACACACACACATATATATATATATATATATATATATATATATATATATATATATATATATATATATATACACAATATTTTAGAATACTATGTTAGTACACAATATATATATATGTGTGTTTGTGATATTTTTATTTTAATGTGTGTGTAATATATATATATATATATATATATATATATACACAATATTTTAGAATACTATGTTAGTACACAATCATGAATTATTAGTCATATGTTTAGTTTATTGTTCATAACTATTTATCGTTTATGGTATAATCGCTATTAGTTTGGATTGTTTATTTTTCTAATATTCTTTTAGCTAGTTATTTAAATTTATATTTTATCTGTAATTGTAAATTTTATTTTTCAATCTAATTTATTTTATTTCATTATTATTGTCGCTATAATGCTAAATCATTATTATTATTATTATTACATTATTATTATCGTTGTTTTTATTATTATAATTGATATTATTATTATTATTATTATTATTATTATTATTATTATTATTATTATTATTATTCCTTTTATTTATTGTAATAATAATTTAATAATTTTATGGCTAGGCTTATTAAATTATAATTCGTATATTAACTTAAATAAAAATATTCAAATTTTCCTGTCGTATACATGCCGTTTGTGTGTGTAAAATTATGGTGTAGTTGCATATAACGAAAACATGTATCCCCCAATAACCAGTTAACCCTTACACTAACCCTAACCCTAACCAGTTAGAGTTAATATATATATATATATATATATATATATATATATATATATATATATATCCAATCCCCACAATTATGTCCCCATGTCAACGGCTGACCTACTTCATAATTATTTTGAATCGTCTGACGAATTTGCCGTTTCCACATTCAAAAAGCATAATTTATCCTTGCCACAAATTTCGTTTTTAATAAGAATCTAAAATAGAAAAACTCTTCACGCGTTTACATTCATAAATAATATAATTGTTTTTCTTTCTTCTTTCTTTTTTAATTCAAAACATGACAATAAGTTCAGATTTCCTCCCCCTCCCTCATATCCACTATCGGCCACGCTCGGTTTTGAAAGATTTGACCCAGACACTTGCCGTAAGCTAAACATAGAAATAGAAATGAATAACTCCCAGCTGTCACCCCATTTCCTCTTTTTGCTTGAACTGTGTAAACTGCTGCTGATAACGCGTTAACCAAAATCTCTTTTTTCATTATTGCCTTTTTCATCCACAGCCATGCCGAAACTCGAACATTTTTAGAGAAATCAAAATTAATGACTGTATTATTTTTCTGCATTTTTCTTCATCCTGAGGAAGTCTACAATAAAGACGAAAAGTTGATGAATACATAAATAGTATAGCTTTTGACTTTCTTTTTTCATTTTCCATTACGTCGAAACATTTTATTCCGATATTTATTCATATATATATATATATATATATATATATATATATATATATATATATATTGTATTTCATTAGTTTTAACGACTTCTTAATTTCTGTACTTCGCTGAGTTTGTTTTGCATCTCCCATCTTAGACACAAAAGTAATCAATTCAAATTTAGTATTCGTTCCTATTTCTTACGCGCGTTTCCTGGCGAAAATCGAATAAGTGTATAGATACATTTTCCGTAGTCCATTTTTGTCAATCCTCATAGTGTTGTAGTATACATTGTTGAATGGTGAATAAGCATGTCATAACAATATATATATATATATATATATATATATATATATATATATATATATATATATATAATATGAAACTAAAAGTATGCTTTTAGAGGATAGAACTTATAGTGAAATAGTTTACTCTCAATATACTAGATAGAACAATTATATAAATAAAAGAATGAAGAGAGATAAATATGTACGAATGACAAATCTATTTCAACTTCTTTCTTTTATCCGTATATATATATATATATATATATATATATATATATATATATATATATATAATAAAGGTTAAAGCTTTTAAGTTTAAAGTCTATTCTATTTCTGGAATTTGTTGCTATCTCGGTTCTACGATTTACTAATTTTCTCACATCTTTGATTTTTTATTTTTATTTTTTGATCAAACATAATCCACACGGATCATTTAAATATCTGCTAACTTTTGCATACTTTATTATTTTTCATTCGACTCTAGACCGCCATTTTTTAAACGTTCCATATAATGATTTGATAACGATACACTACGTCCGTTTTATTTTGTTATTGTATGTGCTTCTTTCTTTCTCTCTACCTCTATCTCTCCTTTTCTCTCTCCCTTTCTCTCTCTCTGTCTCTCTCTCTCTCTCTCTCTCTATATATATATATATATATATATACATACACATATATAACGTATATTCACTGGACCAACTCGACAATCAACTAAATCCCATCCATCCATTGTGGAGGTCCCCAGATTCCGGAGAGCCTTCTACTCCAATAGATTCTTTCCTCGTACTGCTGGCCCCTGGAACTCCATCCCTGCTCCCTGTTTCCCCGACAGTACCGACATGCAGAGGTTTAAAACTAATGTAAACATACATCTCGCTACACTACTCCCAACTTGGAGTGAAACCCAAAACCCACACCCAAATTCTCAATAACCTTTTTAGGGTGAAACATGCTAAAAAAATGTTTCGAATATGTTCAAAAAAATATTTTTTCATACATTAGTTTTTAAAACACATTTTTCTTGATAACAAATTGAAGCTGTTTTTGAAATGCTTTCTCAGTGACATTTTATGCCCCATGAAATAAAACCCAGAAAAAGTACGAAACTATCGACATGGAAATTGTTTTTTGTCACTTATTTATCCCTGATTTTCAAATAATGAAAAAAATGTAAGTTAAATCGTAATGTTGGTAAATAACCAAAACTAATAACAAGTTATTATATTTTAAGCCTTAGCTATTAACCCAACTTTGGTGTGAATTTAAAGGAATTTTAATAATATATATATATATATATATATATATATATATATATATATATATATATATAAGAGAGAGAGACCGAGAGAAAGAGAGAGATAGATAGAGAGAGATATATAGATAGAGATAGATAGATAGATAGAGAGAGAGAAAGAGAGATAGATAGATAGAGAGAGAGAGAATGAGAGAGAAAAGGAAAAAGAGAGGGAAGAGATGAGATAGTGAAAGAGGGAAGGGAGACAGGAAGACTGATAGAGGGAATAAGAGAAAAAAAGCGAAGCGAAAGAAAAAAAAAGAGATGAAGAATAGAGAAGGAGAGAAAAAAGGGGAATCTAACACAGATCACGTGTCATCTAATATAATACTAACATTCTAACTTGTATGCTTGTGTGTTTTAGATATGTAAAGGCCGAAGGAGAGGAGGGAGAAAATACTCTCGTTTACGTGAAATATGCATAGGTGTTTAGATGGATAACACATTTCATTTAGAAAAGAATTCGCTTTTAAATATTTTTTCATATTTAAAAGCGAGATAACTTGTATCCAAAAGTTATCTCCCTTTAAGCAAGGTTATTTGCTCCTGCATTTGGTCCTGACGATAATGGCACAATTAATGGGAAACATTTATTCAGAGACAGACAATCAAATATCCCCTCAATTCATAGTAATTTCTTTTCAGTTGTATTTATATAATGAATAAGTATTATTGTTGATCTACACAGAATCGTTTTAATCATAATTATTTATTCATATTTGTGTCTTACCACTCACGAAAAACTAACATTTTATTTCAACTGGCGACGAGGATTGAAATATAGAACAACACTGGTGATGAGGATTGAAAAAAAAACATTTAAAAAAAGATTTATTTGAAGATAAAATAGAGTGGCGATTTCTAAATACTTGTTAGAAAAGATAAAATAAACAACATACACTGTTTGAAGGTTCTCAGCTCAGGACTTTAACTGTTTTAATCAAAATAACTAATGAGTCTGTAAATATATTATATGCAAACATAAAAGAATTCGTCTATGATTAATCGCATTTACACCGTGCTATACACGTTGAGAAGACACCTTCCTTCGTGAATTTTCCCATAATGACGATGCCTGAAAACTGAGAAAACTTTGAATAGACGCGCATATCCGTAACTTTACGTTTATTATTCCAAAGCAAACAAAAGATTTAAGCTTCGCTGAAAGAGTGGAACAACTTACATACATTTTTAGCGTTCAGCAATCGTTTTGCAACCGTCTATTATAATTACCTAAAACTGACTAAGAGCGATGCTGACAACTATGTTACCATTGCTAATTATGTAAGTCGAGAATGCAAAAAAAGAACATCTAAATGCAATCTATAACAGAGGATCAGTTTCAATGTCTGATATAAATTACAGGTTTCAGTCTCCACAGGGTTATGACATTCGTAAACAGTTACTTTCCAGACTGAACCAGGATAAAAAATATGTCACAGTGAAAGCTGACAACGTTTACTACTACTACTACTACTACTACTACTACTACTACTACTACTACTAATACTACTACTACTACTACTACTATTAATAATAATAATAATAAAATAATAATAATAATAATGATATATAAATGATAATAATATAATAATATAATAATATAATAATAATAATATAAAAAGAATATAATATAATAATAATAATATAATAATAATAATATAATAATGATAATAATAAAATAATAATAATATAATAATAATAATATAATAATATAATAATGATAATAATAAAATAATAATAATATAATAATAACATAATAATAATAAAATAATCATTTAATAATAATATAATTATATAATAATAATAATATAATAATAATAATATAACAATAATATAATAATAATAATGATAATAATATAATATGATAATAATAATAATACTAATACTAATAATAATAATAATAATAATAATAATAATAATAATAATAATAATAATAATAATAATAATAATAATAATAATAATAATAATAATAATAATAGCAAAAAAACGGTACAAACACAAACCAGAAACTGTACTAGAAAACGAAAAACAAAATCATATGGGATATGAATGTACAAACAGCCAAACCCATAACAGCAAGGAGACCGGATATGATAATAATCAACAAGAAAGAAAAATCCTGCAAAATCGTAGACTTCGCCGTTCCAGCGGACCACAGTGAAGGTCAAAGAGACGGAAAAAAAAGCAAATATACCGAACTTGCCAGAGAATTGAAAGGAATATGGAACATGAAGAAAGTCAGTATAACACCAATAATCATAGGAGCACTAGGAACAGGCCCCAAAAACATGGAGAAAAGACTAGGAGAAATAGGAATCAAAGGGATAACTGAGACCATACAACGGACAGTAATGATCAAAACAGCTACAATCCTGAGAAATGTCCTCGAATGCGGAAACCACCCACATAAGCAACGAATGGAGAACAAACACATGGAAGCACAAGACAACAGAACCGGGGAAAATACAACCGCACGAGAGAGGCACAAGCATAGGCTGACGCCACGAAAAGTATGAACAGAGGGTCGAGGAGGGAAAGCGCAAACCAGACCTCCACTGGAAGAGCGCGGACAGCTCTGGGACCTTGGGGAGGCTTGTTGCCACTCGGGCCCCAGAGGGGACCAATGGCCCTTATCAGCGGGAAATCGGTGGTAGGTGGCTGTTGCGATACCGCAAGGTCATCAGCGGTGATGAACGAAAAGAGGTGGAGCATACTGGAAGTCTGAGGAGACTTGTTGTCAGTCAGACTCCATGGAATACCACAGGTTGTTGGCAGTGGGCGATCACTGACGATGACCAGTGTGATAACTCCTAGTGAGTAAATAATAATAACAACAGATATTTGATTGACTAATATTTCGTCCGTTTTACTCTTAGAATAAAAGGGATGGAATATTCAAGTCAATCAAAAATGTTTTTGATTGGATTCGTTTTCTGGATTTCACCATTCATTTTTTTTACCTCTACATTCTGTCGTAATTAATCCGTCGGGGTTATTTACAAGCAAACATTTGAAATGTTAAAGTAAAGTACAAACTAAGAAATATGTGATAAGAAATTGACCCAAAAATTAATGTTTGATTTTTATTGCTGCTAGATTTCTTTGCTCGATTTTGCGGCGTTCTATACTACAGGCCACTATGATAGTACAACGAGTAGCGTCCGAGAAGATGCTAATAAACCAATTAGGAAGTGCATGCAACGAAGTGCATTTTTCACGTGTTTCTCTATTTAGGAAACATAAGGGTCAGGTATGCTAGAATTACGGACAGATAGAAGAATTATTGGTGCTTGTTCACTGTTTCCGCATTAAAAAAATAAAACAGAAAACAAGAAAAGGGTTAGGGTTTAGGGTTTAGGGTTAGGGTTTAGGATTTAGGGTTAGGGTTAGGGTTAGGGTTAAGGTTTAGGTTTAGGGTTAGGGTTATGGTTAGGGTTAGGGTGTAGGGTTTGGGTTTAGAGTTAGGGTTTAGGGTTAGGGTTAGGGTTAGTATTTCTATTAAAAATTACGTGATTATCTGCCCTTCGCGTTATTATCTGCCCTTGCAAATTGTCTGCCCTTGAATTGTGTCCAACAAAACAAGATGGAGGTATAGTCATCGAAGTGACTTGTACGATACGGAAAATGGAAAAATATTTGTAATTGAAGTTCTAGTGGATAATTTTTTCTACTTTTTTCAACATTGAATAATAAAATACCACTGAGTAAGTACATGATATTGTTTTCATAAATAAATAATTTTTCCGGCTGCCCGAAACAGTGAACATGCACCGAATTATTTTACCCTCAGAAAGAAAAACAAATGTCCAACATATAACAGACTGGTATTTGACACAGAAGAAATCAAAGAAATCAAATTTAAATTCTGTGTTGCTTTTTAATCTCGCAGCAAAGTTGTCAGTGTTATCATAAACAGCAGTCAAGGTTTTTTTTTCAGTTCAAGACAGCTTCGGATGATACTCTTATCTCACGTTCCACGCGGGAACACATTTGGAAACCGGGGTAGCGAAAACGCATCATATAGATCCATGTACGGTAGTCAACACAATTCAGCTGACATGTAAGTTTAATTGCAATGTGCTCTTTAAAAGAAAAATACATTTTTGGGGATATGCTATCTCTCAGATAATTTCGATTTAAATTTGCTTGATTTAGACTGGATAGATGAATCGAATCGTTCTGTAAGAGCAATGCTCCATTTAACAGTGAATTCAAGCGCTATTCCCGTCTGTTGTTTTCATTTCGAGACGTTGAAGATTCCTTATGGACTATAGACGATTAAAAACATAAAACATTCAGTCCATCTGGATGAAACCGGGGTACGACTGTGAAATATGTAGCATAGTTTTTTTAAACAAATTATATATATATATATATATATATATATATATATATATATATATATATATATATATATATTGTTGAATATAAGAGACAACTCATGTCTAGATATCCTTTGGTAGATCCTTTCAATAGTCCGAATCAGGATCTTAGTTTCAGAAGGGAATTGGCTGATGAATTTGCCATAGTTTGGATTTGTCTCCCAAGTACTTTCAGACCCATCCGGGTCCATCTTCAGGGGAATGAGGTTAATCAGGTTAATGGGAGACACATCCAAACTATGGCAAATTCATCAGCCAATTCCCCTCTTTAGTTCAATAATAGTCTGGGGATTTTTAGAAAGTATCTTTGTCATAATCCTACAATGTCCGGTGATTATGAAGCCCAATCAGGTTAACACATCCTACTGATGAGACGATTACCAAAGTGTCACCACATATCATTGGACGTCGATAAAACAAAGACTGTTTGACATTCATGACTGAAACTTCGTGGACATGTCTGACGTGTGGGCACTGCAAAGATTTTTGCTATGCAGACTCTCTTCAGTTCTGGAAATTATTCTGATAGCCATTATATTTGAGATAACCGCACCGATAAAAATTTAGGGGGTTAAGGTCCGGTAAGTGTGAAACTAATTCAGAAACATGAATCGTACTGATGAGGCATCACAGAATTGTCTACGCATCTATTGCAACTCAACGAGTCGTTTGAAGTATGGGGAGTTGAAACCACTTTTTCACCCGCATCTTCTTAACGACCTCTAGATAACGTTCAATATTGATCATCGCAAAGGTTCACATTGAAAGCATATCATAGAACGGCGATAAAACATAAACTGTTGAACATTAATTAGCTAAACTTAATGGGCAAGTCAGGTATACACTGATGTTAATTCGTACCAAACAGTTAAATTTGAGAAAGGATTGTAAAAGTTACTAACGATTTCATGAGTGACATTTTTCGCAGATCACTCTCTACTTTGAAACTAGCTCTTAACTTTGTTATACTTCGTAGAAAGAAATAACAATATAAAAAGAAAAAATACGACAAAAATAATTCATTTTTATCTACAACTTGTTAAGACAACCATAAATAAAGAGTTGGTTATGAACGAGAGTTCAAAGGGTCCAAGGAACGTTCAGTTTAGTTTATTTTGACTATCGCTGTGCTAGTTTGCATGCGTGTAAATTCAGTAGGAATTGTAAATGTGTGTATATACGTTTGCCTCTATTTTGTAAGTGAGAGAGTGTGCGTATGAACTTGTGTATACGTGCGTTTTGTGAGTGTGTATATGCTGTCGATGTGCGTACAGTAGTTCGCGAGTTTCTTTCTTTTTGCGTCTGTCATTATGCCCCTTACCGAAGGTGGCTGAAAGAAAGCTGTGTGATGTTTATAGAACACGAAAATTTTCGGCTGTGAATATTTTCGCACTTGTGATTGGCTGAAAGAAATTGATAATTAGAGATTTTGCCCAATCGATAGTCAATACGTAAAAATAAAATATAGTATTAGAATATGTTGTTATGGGTTTAATTGAGTACGGAATAGAATACGGGCTTTACCTGCCTGAAAATGTCCTCATTTTATTCCTTTATATGCGAGCACTGAAAGAGTTAACGCCAACAAATACATGCATAGGATACAGTAACATTTTATACATAGCTTGGTAGTTGGACGAAACAATTGTATGTTAGTAAGAAAAAAAGAGTTTTGTGAAATGGTGTGAATCTGTTTATTCTTCACATCTGACGTGGTTTTAATTAAACCAAAATATTTTTATACCATAGCTCTACTATCACACTATTGAGCTATTACAATTGATTTATGTTATAAAATTTATATTTTAAATATTAAAATTTTAAATATAAATATATATATAAATATATATATATATATATATATATATATATATATATATATATATATATATATATATAAGTTTAAGTTTGAAATCCGAGGCAGAAGCAATGTGAAATATATACCGGAAGGTGGAAAAGATGAACAAAAATAAATGAGAAGAGAAAATAAGGATGGAATCTCAAATCAATTTATTAATATTTCACGTAAAACAGATAAAATACCAGAACAGTAAATAAAAAAGAGATTACTGTCAGGCAATTAAAAGTTCCGGAATAAGGTAAACTCATTTTTCGAGAGCATTCCTCTCATTATCAAAAGACCAAAAATATGACCGAGTGGTCGAAATAACAAGGTGGACTGATGGAATCAACTGTTGACGAAATACCGCAGAGAATTGAAAGTAGGAATGCAGCAAAGAATTAAGATAAGCTGATTGGACATAAAAATTAATTATTCATATCATAATTTAATTATATAATTCAGCTAAAGCTTATCATCTTATTAATATTTGTTTATTTATGTACTATTTATTATAATCTTATTATTTTATTTATTTTATTTTTCTTCTTTAATATATATATATATATATATATATATATATATATATATATATATATATAAGGTTAGTGGGGAAGAAAACCCCAGCAGAGTGCGCGATTATTAAGAAAAGTAAAAACTAAGAGTGTAATATTTATTTATATATGTATTAGAGAAGATCAGAACAACATCGGTACCGTCAGTATCGCATATATATATATATATATATATATATATATATATAATGTGTGTTATTGTTTATTATCTATGTACGTATACAATCCGTCCTTAATAATCGGGATTCATCAGCATAGAGATACGACTATTCACTACTGGTCATGCGATTCAAAACCCCGGATTACGAGTATTTTGCAACTAAAATCCGACGCCTTAACCACTCGGCGAATTTAGGACATCGAATAAACTGTGATAATTTTAACACTTTATACTGCGGCTTAACGTCTAAGAGCGTTCTACTTTTTTAATTAAAGGACCGATGCATTTAAAGCTAGTGACGTCATGCTGTGTTAATACTACACTTACAGTGCTCTACTTTTTCTAGGAGCGACATATATATATATATATATATATATATATATATATATATATATTTGTTGATGATTTCATTCCATTAATTGCGACAAAACATATTCTGTTTCGTTAACACTTGCAAATAGCGTCAACTTCATCAGGCTATAATGGAATCAAAGGTTTTGATTCCATTATAGCCTGATGAAGTTGACGCTATTTGCAAGTGTTAACGAAACAGAATATGTTTTGTCGCAATTAATGGAATAAAATCATCAACAAAAAATATATTTTGCTCTGAATTTTCATTGAGCACTCTTATAAACCCGGTTTCAACTTCCTTCGGATTCATACCCCCTGGATATTGGTAACAAGTTAATTATATATATATATATATATATATATATATATATATATATAATTAACTTGTTACAAATATCCAGGGGGTATCAATCCGAAGGAAGTTGAAACCGGGTTTATGAGACTGCTCAATGAAAATTCAGAGCAAAATATATTTTATTTTTGTTGGTGATTTTATTCCAATAAATAATTTGGAATAAAATCACCAACAATATATATATATATATATATATAAGTATACATTTTTACTTATACAAACATTATTGGTTACATATGTGCATACATGTTTCGGTTGAACTTTCCCAAGAAAGTCAACCACATCAGACCGAGAATCTTTCAGGAATGATGAGGTTGACTTTCTTGGGAAAGTGCAACCGAAACATGTATGCACATATTTAACCAATAATGTTTGTATAAATAAAAATGTAAACTTATAAACAGCTCTACTTGGTATTGAGCACTTTTTATAAACACTTGAGTTTCTACGGATTTACATTTACAGAAACCAATACATGCACGATATATATATATATATATATATATATATATATATATATATATATATATATATATATATATATATATATATATATATATATATATATAATCGTTTCATTCTAATTGAATCATCAGCGTGGAATCGCACGATTAAAGCCCCCGGATATGAGTCACTTGTAACACAAATTCGAGCGCTCTAACGAATTCGCTAATTCAACAGCTATTCGACAAGCCGCGAAATAAACCTTATTGATCTCATATGAAGCAGACAACATAGTTAACCGTCTTAACACTGTTCAAAGGATCACGTGGACACGAACTTCGTATTTAGCTTAGATTAGACAGCTTATATCATTTATCATAAAGGTTCCCATCTGAAAGGGGGTTATAAAAAATTACTTAATAATGAATACATTTTTAATTATTGTCTACATACGTATACGTTTCGTCTTAATGCACTCATCAGTGTGGAAGATAACTGTTTACCCTTTCCTTGGCTTTTATTTTATTCAGTGTTTAATTTTTTTCTTTACTTTCCCATGTCCATAGATAGTATTCCATTTTCGGTTTGCAATGTTTTTCTCTTTAACTTTTGCATATCTGAAGAAGATACACATCATATCGAAACGTCGCACGAATTGAAAAGAGTCGACTTCATACACGATGATTTTTCTAATCATTATTTATGCCAGAAATCTACATAAATAGATAGATAAAAACAAATAAAGACATCATGAAATCAGTTAAACAAATGGAACAATTAGACCATACATTTTTTTAATAAAGAACCACAGCTGTAACCTAGACTCACAAAGGACAATGCACTCAATGAACCCAACCCTCAATGGCTAACTGTCAATCATTTTGTGACGTCACTGTCTACACATTTAAATGTCGGTAAAACTGAGTTAATTGGATCTCGAATAATCAGAGCCGATCCTTGTTTTCAGTTCGTAGTTTTAGTTGTTTAGTCATTATTATTATTATTATTATTATTATTATTATTATTATTATTATTATTATTATTATTATTATTTGTATTCACTAGTTTTCACACAGGTAATCATCAGTAATTGCTCACTGATAATTAACGGTGGTGTTCCCTGGGGTCTGAGTGACAACAAGTCTCCCCGGATGTTCAGTACTCTCCACTTCATTCGATACCTATTGCTAATAACTTTGCGTTATCACAACAGACGCTTACCATCGATTTCTCACTGGCAACGACCATTGGTCTTCTCTGGGAGTTGGATGGCAATAAGTCTCCCCAAGGTCCTAGACCTCTCTGCACTCTTCTAGTGGAGGTCTGGTTCGTGCTCTATCTCCTCTGTATTTTTATCCTCTTTGACCCTTAACGACTATTTTGTGTGGTCTAGGCTGAGGCTGGTTGCATCATTTTTTTGGCGGGGGGGGGGGGTAGTTTATGAATTTTCTTTGCATTTTCTGTTCCTTGGTTCCATGTGGTGGTCTTATTTCGGTGTTTTTGTGTTCTTCCTATTGTAAATTCCATGTGGCAGTGGTCTGCTGGAACAGAAAAATCTACGGTTTGGCAGGATTTTTCCTTTTTGTGGATCATGATGAAATTCGGTTTCCTTGCTTGTATGAGTTTATCTGTTTGAACCTCCATATCCTAGAGATTTTGTGATTTTTGTTTCCAGTACTCTCTGGTTTATGTTTGTACCATTTGTCCGCATATTTGAAATGCAGTCGTTTGCATAGTTCCCAGTGTACTGCTTCCCCCACACAGTCATCTATGTTCTTGTATTCTTTTTGGGCTATTTTTCTGCATTCACTTATTATATGATTTACTGTTTCATCTCTTTATCCACACAGTCTGCATTTACAGTTTTCCTTTGTTTTATCTATTTAAGCGGTAATGTAGTTTGTCCTAATCGCATTGTTCTATGCAACCGTCAGTAAAATTCTCGTTTCTTTGTTCAAGTATCCTTTTCTTAGCCATGCTATTTTCGTTGGATTCGTCTCTCGTCAGCCTTGTGATGCCTCCATGTACTTGTTTTTCTTCCCACTTTTCTTTTCTTGTCGTTTTGTTTCTGGTTTCGATGCGTCTCGAGTTGTTCGTTATGATGTTGTCTCTTGCCGCTGTGATCAGCTTTTCTGTGTTCTGGCTTCTGTATTTCTCCATTTCTTAATAATTAGACATGAAATCTGATCAACTATAATTTTTAAAATTATTTTCGCTAAAAAAATGATATCCATCATGGAACCATTTATCTGTTGGTAATTTAAGTCATGTAAGTTTGCACTTAAGGATAATTCTGCGAGCCTATTGTTTACATTAGTTAACATTTTAAACTAAACGCATTTTCGTATTAGACTTTTATATGAATTCGAAATTTTTCTAATTCATTATTTTTTATATTAAACAATTTGATTCAATAAATGTGTGCTTTTAAACATAATTTCTAATAAGATTAAAAAACAAAAAAACAAACCAAAAGCAAAATCAAAGTAAATATATTATTTTTGAGCGACTCGTACGATAAATCTCAGAGAATGTGTTGTTTACATTTTATTAATCAAATAACGTGCCCCTGTCTTGTGTCCATATCTCTCTCTTTACTTTCTCTCTCTCTCTCTCTCTCTCTCTCTCTCTCTGTGTCTCTCTGTCTTTCTCTCTCCTCTCTTTATCTTTTTCTTGTTTTTTCTCTCTGTCTCTTTCTTACTCTTTCTTTCTCTCTCTCTCTCTCTAACCTGGCGTCATGTTAACACCTGTGGATTTCTTGAAATAGAGCGTTATGTGCGCTCGAAATAGAACGTTATACTTAATAATCAAAGAGCGAGTAACCAAATGTTGGAGTAAACGCCGGCTGAGTTTTTGGAGAGTATTTTATTAATTGATGTATAATAGATATTGTTAAAATGTAACAAAAAATCGAAAATATCTGAACTTTACATGAAACAGATTTACTCCTAATACAACCCACATTAGCAGCTGTGCTCCAAAATTCATAATAATCGATTATTAAGTTTAGGAGTGATTTCTCTATATATAAATATATAAATATTTACAGGTACCTAATTTTATATAAATAGAGATATATACATACACCACGGACTCCAATATTTTCTCTAATACCAATACTTATCATGATAATAGTAATACTAACGGTGTGATTGGATATCATTTTATCGCTAATTGATTAAATGATATTAAATTGTCTTCAAAGGGGAAAAAACCTTTACGTTTTTCACAGATCCTCGCCTCATAGTTGAACTCAAAGCCCTGTTCGTTAAGTGGCATACATGGATGTGGAAATTTGAGCAAGATCTTCACCTACGCTGCCCTATCCAAACGCATACGAAGACTTATAGAACTTGCACTGGATGACCGATACTCTGCCTCGCACACACTCACTTTCTCTCTCTCTCTCTCACTTTCTCTCTCTCATTCTCTCCCTCTCATTTCTTTTTTCTCTCTCTCTTTCTATGTATGTCGTTTTCTCTCTCTCTCTCTCTCTCACTTTCTTTCTCTCATTTTCTCCCTCTCATTTCTTTTTTCTCTCTCTCTTTCTATGTATGTCGTTTTTCTCTCTCTCTCTCTCTTTCACGTTCTCTCTTTCACTTTCTCTCTCTCATTCTCTCCCTCTAATTTCTTTTTTCTCTCTCTCTTTCTATATATGTCGTTTTCTCTCTCTCTCTCTTTATACGCCCTCTCTTACCAGTTTAGTCCCCTTTTCTTCTCTGTACGTATTTGCTGTAATTATTCCTTACCGATAATCAGTAATCGGATACGCCCTTTGAAAATAGAAAAAAAAGAAAAGAATAAAAGAAAAAATAAAGCCTTAATCTTTTCCATAGGAGTTTCCTAATTTAGGGTCATTAGATTTTTTTAATTAAAAAAAACAACATATTGAATATCTTCTCATGTTTTTTTTGTTTTATTTTATTTATTTATTTTTAACCTTTAATGTTCCGAATTTGGAGTCCAATGGCTGACTACTTCCGGTTTGGCTTACGCATTGCAAGTACCTGCCGTACGACCCTTTCACCTCTTCACCTCACACATGTAGAGACAAAGTCAGAAGCACACATGCATTTTGACATTTAAACGCGCCAACATAACCTCAAAACGTCTGTATACAAGCAGAAACATATTCACGCTGACAGTAATATACACTGACACATGAACAAGGATATAAACATTTCTCTCTATAAAGTTATTGTTCCTGTTTGTTTATTTGTTCACGAAATTTTCTTGGCTTTTTGAGATAGACGGCCATAACAATATATATTCTGAACCTGCAGAGTGACACTTATTGGTTTCAAAAGTATTGGGCATAATTGACCTAAATAAATCTGAACAGGTATCTGACTAGCAATGCAAGGTGTGAACTACCGTGTCGAAATTAATAAACCGTTGCCAATATTGAAAACAAAACAAAACAATCTATTCTGTAGAAACCAACACTAATAAATAAAGTTTCACAAAATGTGGAAAGAAGAAAAATTGGAATGCTATCTCTTGGATCGCAAAATTATGTAACTGTTACTTTTAATGCTACGAGTGTTACCTACAAGACCACTGGTAATACACAGTTACTACAAAAATGCCATCAATGGAATCGTTAAAAAAATTGGAAATTCTTTCTGCAAGGCGAGTAAAAAGTGAAACTTGGGTTTACTTTCAGCAGCCTCGTAACTCTCGTTTTCCTTATTTCTTTTTATTTTAGTCCTCACATTCCATACGCAATGTTTCTGACAAAGGGGGAAAATTGCTGTTCTCTGGGTCGGAATCAATCCATATACCACTTATCCGTGGCTAGTTTTTGACTTTGAAGTCGTATTTTTGACTCCTTATATCAAGTGGTTTCATGCTTTGTCTGGAGCGATTTCTATTAAAAAATACAACATATATTGGTTCAAATAAACTTCAGTAAATGAGTGAATTGCCCAATAATATTCATTCATGAATGTCCAACAGTTTTTTTTTATCGCCATTTAATTATTTTAGCTATTGTGTCTTCATACCTTGTCTCAAGCGATTTCCATTAAAAAAACATATTACTACAAATATACTTCAGTAAATGAGTAATTTGTCCACCAATTTTCATTCATAAATGTCCAACAGTTTTTTTTTCGCCGTTCAATTTGCTGATCGTCTCATGAGTAGGAGGTATACTCTCGAATAGATTTCTCACTAACTCGACGTTAATTCCCCATAGTTTTTATCTGTGAGGTTATTTTAAAGATAATGTCTATTAAAACAATCTTCAAAATATTCCTGAACTGAAGAGGGCAATTGTAGCCTGAATCAGAGCAATGATCCGAGAGGAGTGTGTTGGAGTTATTGACAGTTTATTTGTACGAAATAATGTTGTATTGTCTAAAGGATTGATTGTTTTATTAACGATTCAATTGATTAAATTTTAGTTGGGTACTATCCTGTACATTAATCAGGGTACTTGGATAAGTATATTTTATTTTGCTTAAAAGGAGCACACCATCATCATGGAGTCTACATTCGAACATCAGATCTAGGAAAATGAAATACAATGTTTAACTTTGCTTTACTTGAATTATAACTTGAAAATGGAGATAGTCCCTCGTAACTATATATATTCAGAAAGTAACGTACTTTGATAAGTATAATTTATTCTTATCATATGAAGCAACATAATATTCACGGTTGATATCAATAAAAAGGAAATATACTTATTTTATTCTATTTATAACTTTGAAATAATTGAAATCAAAAAAATAAGAAGATATATATTAATCAGAAGTAAAGGGCTTGGATCCCGAGGGAATATCTGTCCTTGTATGGATCAAGTGGATAAAATACTATAATTTTATTGACATTAAATTTAATAATTAGTAATTATTAATACTTATTAGTATTATTAGTAATTATTGGTAATTATTAATAATTATTAGTAATTATTAATACTTATTAGTAATTATTAGTAATTATTAGTAATTATTAATACTTATTAGTATTATTAGTAATTATTGGTAATTATTAATACTTATTAGTAATTATTAATACTTATTAATAATTATTAGTAATTATTAGTAATTATTAGTAATTATTAATACTTATTAATACTTATTAGTATTATTAGTAATTATTGGTAATTATTAATACTTATTAGTAATTATTAATACTTATTAATAATTATTAGTAATTATTAGTAATTATTAGTAATTATTAATACTTATTAATACTTATTAGTATTATTAGTAATTATTGGTAATTATTAATACTTATTAGTAATTATTAATACTTATTAGTATTATTAGTAATTATTGGTAATTATTAATACTTATTAGTAATTATTAATACTTATTAGTAATTATTAGTAATTATTAATACTTATTAATACTTATTAGTATTATTAGTAATTATTGGTAATTATTAATACTTATTAGTAATTATTAATACTTATTAATAATTATTAGTAATTATTAGTAATTATTAGTAATTATTAATACTTATTAATACTTATTAGTATTATTAGTAATTATTGGTAATTATTAATACTTATTAGTAATTATTAATACTTATTAATAATTATTAGTAATTATTAGTAATTATTAGTAATTATTAATACTTATTAATACTTATTAGTATTATTAGTAATTATTGGTAATTATTAATACTTATTAGTAATTATTAATACTTATTAATAATTATTAGTAATTATTAGTAATTATTAGTAATTATTAATACTTATTAATACTTATTAGTATTATTAGTAATTATTGGTAATTATTAATACTTATTAGTAATTATTAATACTTATTAATAATTATTAGTAATTATTAGTAATTATTAGTAATTATTAATACTTATTAATACTTATTAGTATTATTAGTAATTATTGGTAATTATTAATACTTATTAGTAATTATTAATACTTATTAGTATTATTAGTAATTATTGGTAATTATTAATACTTATTAGTAATTATTAATACTTATTAGTATTAATAGTAATTATTGTTAATTATTAATAATTATTAGTAATTATTAATACTTATTAGTATTATTAGTAATTATTGGTAATTATTAATAATTATTAGTAATTATTAATACTTATTAGTATTATTAGTAATTATTGGTAATTATTAATACTTATTAGTAATTATTAATACTTATTAGTAATTATTGATAATTATTAATAATTAATGATAATTATTGGTAAAGCCATGTTTTAGTTGTGGCTCTATTTATTTTGATATCTAGTAATGTGATTGTTTTTATTTGTAGTTCTATAATTGAATATCGATTATCACATGGATATAACAGACATCCAGATAAATAAAGATAATAATATTTCGGCACAGCTGATGTTGTGTATTCCATCCGGGAAAAGGGGAACAACATGGATAAATGGCGATAGTTTTTGTTTTTTTAACATAGTTCACCCCAAACAAGGCAGACCGCCAATGTAGACGTAAGGGGCTACTGAGAAAAAAGAAAAGGGAAGAAGATTGGGAAGGGGGGGTCAACCTAAATTGGGATCTGCGCTACAAGATGTTTGTTTACATTAGTGTTAAATTTCTGCATGCCAGTACTGTCGGGAAAACAGAGGGCAGGGAGGGAGTTCCCGAGGCCAGCAGCACCAGGAAAGAAGCTATTTGAGTAGAAGGCTCTCCGGCATCTGGGGACCTCCACAGTGAATGAATGAGATTTAGTTGATTGTCGACTTAGTCTAGTGAATTTACGTATACCTCTGGGCTATGTAATTGTGTCACCAACTTTGTTACATAAGCAAAATATGCTTAGGAAAAGGGAACATTTGTGGAACATTTTACGTTTTTTGTTTTAATAACATATAAGTATTTTTACGGTTTCGTCACATTGACAAGCCAGTTCCCGTTAGATCACCAAAGGTAAGCAAGGTTCAGCTTGGGTAACCATTGGAAAACCATTCCAGGTACTGTATGTGACCTGAAGAGGATTTTGTATACACCAGGTTCTATCGAAAGTTATGACAGATAAAATATCTACTTGACTCCCCGACGACGTCCTTTGACGTTATGGTATATGAATGGATAGAAGAGTATCTAGCTGTCAAACATAGCCGGATAGACACATATCTCGCATATTGGTATGTATTAACATATTAAGCTTTTTATATATTTTCATAATATTTAGTTTACTAATGTGGCAGAGAAGGTATTTGTTTAAATGTCTACAATTATCTTTGCATTCAAGTTTTTTGTTGAGTAATTTAATTTTTTTAAAGCTTATTAGTATGTATTAACATATTTAGCTTTTTATATATTTTCATAAAACAGTTTATATTTAGTTTACTAATGTGGCAGAGAAGGTATTTGTTTAAATGTCTACAATTATCTTTGCACTCACGTTTTTGTTGAGTAGTTTATACTCTTTTTAAAGGTAATTAGTATGTATAAACATATTTAGCTTTTTATATATTTTCATAAGAGAGTTTATATTTAGTTTACTAATGTGGCAGAGAAGGTATTTGTTTAAATGTCTACAATTATCTTTGCACTCAAGTTGTTTGTTGAGTAGTTTATACTCTTTTTCAAGCTTATTAGTATGTATTAACATATTTAGCTTTTTATATATTTTCATAAAACAGTTTATATGTAGTTTACTAATGTGGCAGAGAAAGTATTTGTTTAAATGCTACAATTATCTTTGGACTCAAGTTTTTGGTTGAGTAGTTTATACTCTTTTTAAAGCTTATTAGTATGTATTAACATATTTAGCTTTTTATATATTTTCACAAGACAGTTTATATTTAGTTTACTAATGTAGCAGAGAACGTATTTGTTTAAATGCTACAATTATCTTTGCACTCAAGTTTTTTGTTGAGTAGTTTATTCTCTTTTTAAAGCTTATTAGTATGTATTAACATATTTAGCTTTTTATATATTTCCATAAAACAGTTTATATTTAGTTTACAAATGTGGCAGAGATTGTATTTGTTTAAATGTCTACAATTATCTTTGCACTCAAGTTTTTGGTTGAGTAGTTTATACTCTTTTTAAAGTTTATTAGTATGTATAAAAATATTTAGCTTTTTATATATTTTCATAAAACAGTTTATAATTAGTTTACTTATGTGGCAGAGAAAGTATTTGTTTAAATGTCTACAATTATCTTTGCACTTAAGTTTTTTGTTGAGTAGTTTATACACTTTTTAAAGCTTATTAGTATGTATTAACATATCAAGCTATTTATATATTTTCATAAGACAGTTTATATTTAGTTTACTAATATGGCAGAGAAGGTATTTGTTTAAATGCTACAATTATCTTCGCACTCAAGTTTTTTGTTGAGTAGTTTATACTCTTTTTAAAGCTTATTAGTATGTATTAACATATTTCGCTTTTAATATATTTTCATAAAACAGTTTATATTTAGTTTACTAATGTAGCAGAGAAGGTATTTGTTTAAATGTCTACAATTATCTTTGCACTCAAGTTTTTTGTTGAGTAGTTTATACTCTTTTTAAAGCTTATTGATATGTTTTAACCTATTTAGCTTTTTATATATTTTCATGAAACAGTTTATATTTAGTTTACTAATGTGGCAGAGAAGGTATTTGTTTAAATGCTACAATTATCTTTGCACTCAAGTTTTTTGTTGAGTAGTTTATACTCGTTTTAAAGTTTATTAGTATGTATTAACATATTAAGCTTTTTATATATTTTCATAAAACAGTTTATATTTAGTTTACTAATGTGGCAGAGAAGGTATTTGTTCAAATGCTACAATTATCTTTGCACTCACGTTTTTTGTTGAGTAGTTTATACTCTCTTTAAAGCTTATTGGTATGTATTAACCTATTTAGCTTTTTATATATTTTCATAAGACAGTTTATATTTAGTTTACTAATGGGGCAGAGAAGGTATTTGTTTAAATGTCTACAATTATCTTTGCACTCTAGTTTTTTGTTGAGTAGTTTATACTCTTTTAAAAGCTTATTGGTATGTATTAACATATTTAACTTTTTATATATTTTCATAAAATCAGTTTATATTTAGTTTACTAATGGGGCAGAGAAGGTATTTGTTTAAATGTCTACAATTATCTTTGCACTCAAGTTTTTTGTTGAGTAGTTTATACTCTTTTTAAAGCTTATTGGTTTGTAGTAACATATTTAGCTTTTAAAATATTTTCATAAAACAGTTTATATTTAGTTTACTAATGTGGCAGAGAAGGTATTTGTTTAAATGTCTACAATTATCTTTGCATTCAAGTTTTTTGTTGAGTAATTTAATTTTTTTAAAGCTTATTAGTATGTATTAACATATTTAGCTTTTTATATATTTTCATAAAACAGTTTATATTTAGTTTACAAATGTGGCAAAGAAGGTATTTGTTTAAATGTCTACAATTATCTTTGCACTCAAGTTTTTGGTTGAGTAGTTTATACTCTTTTTAAAGCTTATTGGTATGTATTAACATATTTAGCTTTTTATATATTTTCATAAAACAGTTTATATTTAGTTTACAAATGTGGCAGAGATTGTATTTGTTTAAATGTCTACAATTATCTTTGCACTCAAGTTTTTGGTTGAGTAGTTTATACTCTTTTTAAAGCTTATTAGTATGTATTAACATATTTAGCTTTTAATATATTTTTATAAAACAGTATATATTAAGTTACTAATGTGGCAGAGAAGGTATTTGTTTAAATGTCTACAATTATCTTTGCACTCAAGTTTTTTGTTGAGTAGTTTATACTCTTTTTAAAGCTTATTGATATGTTTTAACCTATTTAGCTTTTTATATATTTTCATGAAACAGTTTATATTTAGTTTACTAATGTGGCAGAGAAGGTATTTGTTTAAATGCTACAATTATCTTTGCACTCAAGTTTTTTGTTGAGTAGTTTATACTCGTTTTAAAGTTTATTAGTATGTATTAACATATTAAGCTTTTTATATATTTTCATAAAACAGTTTATATTTAGTTTACTAATGTGGCAGAGAAGGTATTTGTTCAAATGCTACAATTATCTTTGCACTCACGTTTTTTGTTGAGTAGTTTATACTCTCTTTAAAGCTTATTGGTATGTATTAACCTATTTAGCTTTTTATATATTTTCATAAGACAGTTTATATTTAGTTTACTAATGGGGCAGAGAAGGTATTTGTTTAAATGTCTACAATTATCTTTGCACTCTAGTTTTTTGTTGAGTAGTTTATACTCTTTTAAAAGCTTATTGGTATGTATTAACATATTTAACTTTTTATATATTTTCATAAAACAGTTTATATTTAGTTTACTAATGGGGCAGAGAAGGTATTTGTTTAAATGTCTACAATTATCTTTGCACTCAAGTTTTTTGTTGAGTAGTTTATACTCTTTTTAAAGCTTATTGGTTTGTAGTAACATATTTAGCTTTTAAAATATTTTCATAAAACAGTTTATATTTAGTTTACTAATGTGGCAGAGAAGGTATTTGTTTAAATGTCTACAATTATCTTTGCATTCAAGTTTTTTGTTGAGTAATTTAATTTTTTTAAAGCTTATTAGTATGTATTAACATATTTAGCTTTTTATATATTTTCATAAAACAGTTTATATTTAGTTTACAAATGTGGCAAAGAAGGTATTTGTTTAAATGTCTACAATTATCTTTGCACTCAAGTTTTTGGTTGAGTAGTTTATACTCTTTTTAAAGCTTATTGGTATGTATTAACATATTTAGCTTTTTATATATTTTCATAAAACAGTTTATATTTAGTTTACTAATGTGACAGAGAAGGTATTTGTTTAAATGTCTACAATTATCTTTGCACTCAAGTTTTTGGTTGAGTAGTTTATACTCTTTTTAAAGCTTATTAGTATGTATTAACATATTTAGCTTTTAATATATTTTTATAAAACAGTATATATTAAGTTACTAATGTGGCAGAGAAGGTATTTGTTTAAATGTCTACAATTATCTTTGCACTCGAATTTTTTGTTGAGTAGTTTATACTCTTTTTAAAGCTTATTGGTATGTATTAACATATTAAGCTTTGTTATATATTTTCATAAAACAGTTTATATTTAGTTTACTAATGTGGTAGAGAAGGTATTTGTTTAAATGTTTACAATTATATTTGCACTCAAGTTTTTTGTTGAGTAGTTTATACTCTTTTTAAAGCTTATTATTTGGCATGTTACCTCGAGATATAACCTACAATTCTTGCTGTTTATACTGTAAGCAGAAACTAACTTTATGATTTCAAATTGTATACTAGTGTTGATTTTTTTGTTTCTTTTTTATTTTTCATATATACTTAGATTAATTACAGTGTTTTTCTCTGATGAGTTTCTCAGGGAGATCATATGATAGTTGTGCCTGTTTTAATCACCAACCAATTTATATTAAGTACCTTCTTAAAAACACACCCAAACTTGAACATTATAAAATGTAAAACATAAGAATAAAACAGATCATCCAGTGTTATGTGCTTCCTTATTCAATATCAGTCAACCCCAAGAATTCCTTCTAGTCTATACATAAAAGAAAACATTGTTTGTCTGTATGCCCACTCGTTAAACACGATTTTTAAAACATATAATGCAGACCTGAAACCCATGAAAATTGTAAATCACCAATATCTAAGCTAGTTTCAAATTGTAGTATCTGTTCTATCGAATGCATGAAATAATTTGTCGTCCTCTATAAATTGAAATTCTTCTATACTGAAGTAATTTTTATTTTTGTCCCAAACCAGAGTGATTCTTTCTTATGGAGCTAAATTTGCAACACATAAAATAGTAACTTTGTGTTTAAATTGTCCTTAATTAGGGGTTCCGAAGATTATTCATAGAAAAAGAACATTGGCACTAACACACATCCCCTTAGTGGCGGTAAATCTAAACACTCGATCTTGACATTAGGACCAACTAAAAATAAATGAGAAAATCGTTTTATCAACTATACACGAAAAATAAAATCAAACATAAAAAATAATTTTATTTAGTAAAATTAGTAATTTAAGATTACATTGCTATATCTAGGCTGGTGCACCAACCACTATTTTTTTTTCTTGGACAGGGTGAAAAAAGTCTCTAACCCAATAGGTCTTGCATTGTCTACTATGCTCCAGACCCTGTCCCATCGCGGCAATGTTACATCCCTATTCTTGTCTTTGGAGTACTTTCATGGAATGTGCTCCGATGAACTTACTTGCACGTGTTTCCAACTCAATGTAAATACCCTTGACAACCCCGACTAACAGCAAAATCAAACCCTTTCATTGTAATGTGTACAAACATCTTGCTGCCACACTCCCTATTTAGGATGCCCCCTTTTTGAAAAAACGATTTTTGTTAAGTTAATGTTTTTTTTATCTCTATTTATGAAATTATTGCATGTAAATAGTTTCAAAAACCGTTAACCTTGCTATACATGAAGATTTTCTAAGAATTTTAAACGCAGTTTATATCACTTTCTATTCGAATGATTTAATGCTTCAAAATACTTTCACATTTCACAAGGGTCACAAAGCGATTTATTCTTAATTTTCAACTATCAAAAAATATTACGATGGCTGAGTCGTTTACGAAGAAACAATAATGCATTCTGATAGATTTAATTTCATAGATAAATAGGAATTTTAAAAAGACGTTTTAGTAGTTCATGATATTGCATTTTTGAAGTCAATAAATAATCTTTTAACATTTAAATGTTTTATTTTTATATTGTTTGAAAAAAGTAAAACACGTTTCATAGGGGTAATATAAAATAGTATAAATATTTATTGAACAAGAATAAATGATGTTGCAAATGTGCAAGAAATGGCATACAATTTTACAACAAAACACTACAATATATGCATCTAAATAATCATAAGACACTAGAAAATCATAAAATAAATTTTACTTACCATTATAATAAACATATTTAAAAGTTTAGGCTCTTGAATTAGGCAGATGACACACCGATGACACTCGCCCGTCACATCGAAGATACTGATTACCTATTTAGCAGGTGTTCTAATGCAACATCATATTAATACCTACTCATACTTGCCAACAGGCTCGTTACAGATGTGAAACAAGTTGTAGTTTGAAGGAGTTTTCGTTGAATACCATATTAAATAGGTATTTCGTTGGAATGTGTATTATTTGAAATAAAACGCATTCAAAGGTTAATAAAAATATAAATGAATGTGAAAGTAAAGTAGAGGTGATAAACACACATACACAGAACGATGAGAAATGGTAAAATTAATTTATTAATATAAGGATTATTCGAGACTTGATACAAGTAATCAAAAGTAATTTCTATTAAAACTTAAGAGACAGTGAGTATTTTTAATCTCCCTCTTTTCTCTCTCTCTCTATCTCTCTCCTTCTATTCCCCCTCCCCCTCTCTCTCTCTCAGTATCTATATCTCTCTATCTCCCTATCCCCTTCTGCCTGTTTATATATATCTTTTCAGAGGAAGGAACGTCGGAGCAGTGGATTCGGCCATCCAAATAGGCAAGGGATCCAATCAAATCTCATAATATGTATCAGTACTAGGACTTATACTTGAATTTTGGGAGCATATAATCAAGGATTCGGCGCCTGGAATCCCCAGGGAAGCACCGGACCTCTACACGTCACTCTCATCTCTCCCTCTCTTGTCCCCTCTCTCAGTCTTTTCTCTCTCTCTATTTCTTTCTATCTTTTTCTTTCTCTCTGTCTCTTTCTCACTCTCTCTCTCTCTTTTTCTCACTCTCTCTCTTTCTCTCTTCTATATGTTTTTTTGTTCGTTTTTCATTTTCATCTTTCCATTCTGTTAGGCTCAACAATCAGGCTCCCCCCTCCCCGATGTGGGGAGAGAGGCGAAGGTGTCTCTATCATGAACTCTTTCCGATCCTATTGTCTACGAAGATAAAATGCACTGATTGACCCCAAGGACATGCTCCTACAATTGGTTTCTTGGGTTACCCTATTTTTCCCCACCTCCGGACCTTAACGATTAGCCCCCCTCCATCCGCACCCCCTAAATGCGACCTTTTCCCGCGCGTTGTCTTTCAGAGGGGGGGGGGAGAGACTCTAATCACACCAACCAGATCTCAAACTGCAAGCTGGTCAAAATGTGTACTCAATGAACCCAAATCAATTTCGTCTCGTGTCTCCTCCCTTTTCTATCCAATTACCCTTTTGTTTTTTACGAAAAGAAAAAAGCCGTTTTCTCAAATGACACATTTTCCGTCCCCCCCCCTGCTCGTTCCACTGACGGAACTCCTCTTTTCGTTATTTCTTTTATCGTCTTCCTTGCAAGATTGTTCTAATGGATACCACCACAGACTATGTGATCGTCCACTCTATCGTTGTTTTTCATAGTACTTGCTCGACTGAGCTACTATCTCTTCCCCCCCCGTAAAGCATTCACAGCAAGAACTCATCCCTCTACATCAAGTGTGTGCCTATAGCCAAACGCAACTTCCATGAACAGAGTTTCTTGCCAAAAACTTCCCATGTATAGAAAACAATACAACAGGACTGCTTCCCTGTTGACTACAACATTGTTGTCTTTTTGAGTAGTCTTCTTTAGCAATCACACCTTCCCCTTATCACCTATTGGTTGTTATCATCTCATCCATCCATCTAATTGGCAATCTCATTAACCCTTACCCTAGAGTGGTCTTTGGGCCTTGGTAAATGGTGACTCCTTAGTATGAACAAAAAAAACGAGTTCAGTTAAATACTAATACCGTTGGGGAAGGTATGAACCTACAATTGACCATCAGCTGTGAATCGAATAGCAGTTATTTCTGAAATCGTCTAAAATAAATGAGGAGTTCGAATGCAAATCGCGATAAGCGCCATTTTCAAAATTGCGACGCATCACTACAAAAAGTGCCGCATTTACACGCTTTACCACATCCCAAAATCATGGGTGACATAATGTGATATCGGCATAATTTTCTTCTGTTTTTGTTTTGATCTATTCTTCTTCTCTGCGTGTCTTTGAATCATGTGGTCATACAACAGTGTCACACGTTTTTACGCAGTCCTTTGCATTATTGTTGTACTCTGCAAGATCTTTCAAGCTGCATCGGTTCGGCAGTAGAAGGCAGACAAGGCAGTGTTGCATCGTATGGTCCACCCCTCCACATTCACAGATGGCTGGATCAGTTTTGTAACCCCATATACTCATAGAAACTTTTCATCGCTCCATTCTCGTTCTCAGGCGGTTGAATGTTTTCCAGTTTAGCCAGGGTGCCTCTGATCCGGTAGGGAAGGCCTCAAAAGATGGGGTTCCCATGTCAGTAGGTTGGGGGCCACTTTCTAGCCGTCTGGTCCACAGCTCTAGTCTGGTCTCTTCCTGAGATGCTGTTAGGGGTTCAATACGGTTGAGGAAGCTTCTTGACCAGTCGTTGGAACATTTTGTTCACGCCCATGAAAGAGATATCGTTCATCACTTATAGCTTTTGTGATCTCTACTCAGCTGGCAACGTCTTGTTTCACATTTGAATGGGAAATGCCAGTGAAGAGATGCAGGTTGTTCAGGTTGGTAGGCTTCAGGCAGCCACTGATCAAGCGACAGGTGTTGTTAATTGCCGAGTCTTGTTTTTTGGCATGCGTTGATCTCTCCCAAACAGGACAAGCATACTCTTCTCATTGTTTAATTTATAAATTTAAAGAAGTTGGACTCATCGCGTTTTGCATTCAGCATCGTTATGTGCCCCAAACGGTTTATCTGCTGTAAGAGAGTCGAATCAAACCAAAGTAAATAATTTGCAATATATGCTGTGTGAAATCATTCAATAATTCAAAAGGGGTTAATATACCGTAAAATAGAAATATCCAGACAATCGGTGTGTAAGGTTATTCCCCCGTATGTTGGTTACGGGCGCACACATACAAAAGTCTGTAATATCTCCCAAAATGCTTATGCGTGATGATTCTTCTTATCGTTATGTGTCCCGACGCAATTAAATTTAACAGGAATTTAAAGGACAAAGTTACCATTCTTCTATGGTACATTCTTATTGCATTTTTTTGTGACGTCTTCTTAGAAAAACATTGGTACAGATATAGAATGGGACCCAATTTCCGCCAACATTGCGTCGGCATCTTCCGGCAGTTTTCGTAAGCCGCCGGAAAATAAGCCGACGCGAAGACTGACAGGCGATGAGGGTGCTGCTGCTCCCAGTAAATACATTTTTGGTTTGTTTATACTTAGAAAATACCACTTACCAAGGCCACTGGACCATGTGAGGAGATTGTCAATTGGGAGTACGAAAGTGTTATAAAAAGATTGGATACAATTTATGAATGGTTTTAAGTAAAAATCAGTGTTTGGGTGTAAGGAAACTCGGCTGAAACCCATTTCATTGTACATAGTCTCAATCCAATCATGAGGATGTTACGGAAACAGTTTTATAAATATTCAAACACAAAAATAAGTCGTTAAAAGAGGTTAATTCGAGGTCCCTATAGAGGAAGAAGGGGGCAGAAGAAATGGAAGGGGGTGTAGGCGAATGGGCAAAATAAGAAAAATGTCATTATTCAAGGCAAAACTAGTGTAAATCTCTGTCTAAGATATTCATATGAAAAAAAAAAACGTCTTAATCGGTGAAATTTAGCGAGTAAAAAAAGAAAGAAAAAAAAACGTCTCAAACTGGAAAGATAAAACGGGGAAAAATTATTATGTGTGAACACTGGCGAAGCACAATTTTTTCCTTAATTTTTGACTGAGGGTGTACACTCTTACAATACAATGTATTATGTATGTATATTCAGTATTTACTTTAAATTCGCTTAATACATAACTAAAGTTTAATAGAACAATTAGCCTGATATTTCTTCACGAAATTAAACATAAACTTTTATGTGTATCTCACTTACCATAAATATATTAGTCGTGGTAATTTGATATAACCTTGAGGATTGAGTGAAAGCGTGCAGATCCGAACGTGGATCTGTGAACCGGGTTCGCGCCTCATGACAGTCTTGAATTATCACTTCCCTACACTGAAAGGCACAATATCCTCGAAACGACGTCGTCTGTAGATAAAAATATAATTGAATATATATATATATATATATATATATATATATATATATATATATATATTATTTCCGAAATAGATGACAAAAGAAGCTGAAGAGAGCCAGATGGCTAAGTCCTTCCATGCTTGAAACCGACGGTACGAATGCTGTACTAATTTTTCTGTACCAAGATAAATAAATATTACGCTCTTAATTTTTAATATTAATTCTTAATTAATCGAGCACTCTGCTGGGATTTTTCCTGCTATATTACAAAAAAGTATATATATATATATATACATATATATATATATATATATATATATATATATATATATATATATATATATATATATATATATATGAACTAATTGAATGATGAAAGAAGTAAAGTTACATACTTTACATGTTTAATATGAGATGTTTTAACAAAAAATAAAATAAAATGATCATTAATCGATGGATTTTCAAATAATTACTCTCATCCTCAACAACTACATGGATACATTTGACTTTATTCTAATTATTGAAGTTTTTACTTTTGACCATTTTCGCTTTAAGTATTTATTAAAACATTTTGCTAATTTTTAAAATAATACTAAACAATTATTATGAATTTCTGTCTTTTTCCCTGATGTGGATAAGACGGATTTTTGGAAAATCCATGGATTAAAGGGCATTGTATTAATTTCCTTGTTTAAACACCTCATAATAAACTTATAAAGTGGGTAACCAAACTTCTTTCATTATTTAATTATTTCCTATATCTATGCTCTATCTTCAATATCGAGCATTTCCCTATCACGATAAGATCTAATTTATATATATATATATATATATATATATATATATATATATATATATATATATATGATGGACTCTCCCGTCGATTTCGACGTATGAGTGCCCCACCAGGGGCTACCCGCGCGTGAATTTGTAATTGCAAGGGTTGCGCAATCCCCAACAACCGCTCCCCTGAGTCGGCATTGCTTGATTCCAATGGCAAGTAGTAATACAAGACGACTGGAAACAATGCCGAGATAAGCAGAGAGCACATACAGCACCTGGTATTCCCAAATGGTCATCCATTTAGTACTGGCCAGGCTCAACGCCGCTTAACTTCGGTGATCTAACGGGAACCGGTGTGTCAACGTGAATAGAATATGAAACTTAAAGTATACGTTTAGTAGATAGAACCTATAGTGAAATGGTTTAAGCTCAATATACGAGATAATTTTTATCTTAATATATATATATATATATATATATATATATATATATATATATATACATTTTTCTTTATTGTAGAGTGAACGATTAACAAATAAATAGTAATTGTAAGTCTTTCCGAACCACTTAATCTTCATCCCAGGTGTCATCTCCCCCGGGGTTTTATTATGCAAAACGAACAAGTAATACCAGATGTATCTATCTTTCTATCGATAAAACGCCCTTAACGATTTCGTTACAAATTGACATCGAATCTGAAACGATTCTTTTGATCACCAAAAACTCCGCGTCATTATTGGAGATTTCCTATAAAAACTGATCAATAAACCCTTTAAAGTTAAGCCCTATAAAAAGATCTAAGAGAAGTGATGCTATAACGTTATAACCCTAGCTCTAACCCTAAACCTGTTACCCGGTATGAACGAGTAATTTACTTAGTAAAAAATTAGATGAACATTTAAAATTAGTGTGTATTTGTTGGGTAATTGATCTTTTAATGGAATTTTTTAAATTCTCATGCGCATTTTTATATTTATATTGTGCGGAAAATATAAATTAAAAGTAACATGTTTAATCTCATCTATATAATGAAATGCCCACTTCGCTTCAATAATAACGCATGCAAATTTAATTATTATGAGCAAAGTAGGAGACGCTTAATCTTTAAAATAACTGATAAAAATATAAAACAAAGGAAAGAATCACGTATGTAAATTTAAATTTCACGTGCAAAGACGGAGACTCTTGCTTTCTATAATATCTTATAATAATAAAAAGAAAGAAAAATATCCCTTTCATTTTTACTATAGACATTAAAGTATTCCCTTGTTATTATTTTTAAAAGAGAACGAAGAGATATATATTTTTTCTGTTTTTATCGATTAGTTTCATCTTCTGATCGATTTGTTTTATTTGTTTCTAATCGATCAGTGCTGATCGATTAGTTTTGTTTTCTTTTCATATCGATAGAGAGAGAGAGAGAGAGAGAGAGAGAGAGAGAGAAAAAGAAAAAGGGGTGTCTGTTATTTTAATCGACTAGTTTCGTTTCAATGATTTCAAGTAATGAATAGGAATTAAATTGCGAACTGATAGCGAGCGAACGAAGCCCGCTACCGAGTTTAACTGTTAGTCAATTTCGAAACCGGTTAGAACCGTTTAGGCGAACTTAATTTTATTTTTCTGTTTTTCTGTTTTATTGATTAAGTGATATCGATTAAACGCCAAACTTTCAAATTATCAGGAAAAAGACATCGGAAGAATGTACTGTTATCGAAGTTTCCAGTTGGGTCGATTATTGCGTCATTCTCTGCATCGAATATCGAAATGTTCTTCAGAATTGACTGATTTATTACACGTTTTCCTTTGTTCCAGTTCGTTTGACTCGTTAGTCTAGAGGTCTTCATCAATTCACTGTTCAGGCACCTCGCTAGTCCAGTAGCTTTTCCCCAATAACTACAAGTTTGTGAAACTCTCTTCCTGCTGACTGTTTTCCTTCTACGTATGGGCAATAAGCATCTCCTATCTTTGCGTTAATCATTTTCCGTTCTTTAAAACTCCTTACATCAAGTGGCTTCATGCAATGTCTGGAGCGACTTCCATGAACAAATGTTAGGAGTGTAAAAATGCATTTTATTTGTGCACCGTTTTTTACATCGAGTGTGCAACGACGGAAGATTTTAAAATATTTTGAAACATGCACAAATGTGCATATTTAGTGGGATGCATGGATACATGCTACGGGTGGCAAGCCTCGACTGGAAAATATTTAACTAAAAGAAGAGAAACTACCCAAGAAAATGTTTGACAACTCGCAATTTGATTTCTCAAATTGGAAAAGTTATTGCATCTTTAACTGAGACTTCATTGTGAGAAATTTAACCACTTAAAATCCTTAGAGAAATTAATGTCTCTTCAGATACGAGGTTCTATGCTGTGATTATGACCCACTTGTAATTTTCCAAAAGTAATGTTCATACCAGCTATATATTCTAGCAGAGGCACAGAGGGAGGTAAATTGGATTTTCATGGTTATCAGTGACAGAGGGCCTGTTTGCGTTCGGTCGGATTTATATTTGGCTTGGCTCATGCTTAGACTTCTTAGTGCAAGTCTGTCGTTCGGTGAAGAAGTATCATCGTAATTTCACGAAATAAAACTGCGTTACTTGTTTTAAATTGAAGTTGTGGTTTTGTCTGGGGGAGAATCCTTCGGTTTCAGCGCTGACCGAGACCACACGATTGACAGTAAGGCCAGTGTTAGAATTTAGCCCAGAATCCGGACGAAGACAATGAGCAGAGGATCCTGGCCTGCGCAGTGAACGCAGAAAGACGAATATTCACGCATCTAGTGCGTGGAGATGTAATTGAAAACAAAGCCCTAAATAAGCTAGGATGACGCTTTATATTATTGTATTTTATTTACAACAACACCCTGTAACAATATTAAACATGATCTTTACCGTCGAAGAACTATCCGTCGTAGCAACACAATACCACGGGGCTGCTTTCCAGCTGACTACAATATGGTCGTGTTCAAGTCTAATGTAAACAAATTCTTGATGAGTTGTCCTCTTAAATAATCAAATTCTGCTCAGTTCAAACCATCGTTACTAATCTTCACGGTGTTGTATGATCGTCCACATGACAAACTCAATAACCTATATCCTCGAGTGGCATTTTGGCCTTTATAAGCGGTGACTCGTTAGTACATAAAAACAACAAAACTATTAGAGCTGAATTAGAACAGTGTTCCCCTAACCTGTTTTTTCGGTGCTTATGCAGTTTACAGACCGCTATTTTTTAGATAGGATTTTCAAGTTAAATTTAATTTTTACGGTATCTTTTGCTTATTAAATTGTTAGGTGAAAGTACAGAATAGTTAATAACCCCTTGTCCATGTAAAGAATGGCTTTCTAAGTAATCACGGGAGGCGCCAGAGCGCTCTATCCCTTAATAGACTTCAAAAACGGCCTATGCTAGAAATCTCATTTCTTTGATCAATCATAACTCAAAAAAACAATAAACGAAATTAGTTAAAACTTTGCACAAAATTTTCATTTGATATGTTCTATAAGTGTGTAGAATTTCAGCATAATTAGTCAAGGCAACCCAGAGATCAAAAAAGGTAAGGTATGATTTTGTGTTATCCGTGTGTACGTACGTACGTATGTGTCCCCCTGTATCTCATCAACTATTTGATGGATTCAGTAGATTTTTGGCAGAGATAGAGATTCTAGTGTCTAGTTGATGGCATTTTAATTTCAGTTTACCATATACCTTAGTTTTCCAGAAAATTCCAAAAAACTTAAACATGACCATTGTATTAAGTAAAGTTAAGTAGTGATATTCCATGATAAATGCCAGTATACTGAAATCATATGCCCTTAATAGGGTTAAGATGAAAATTCATATACACTAAATGTACAAAAGCAAGGAAATTCCCAAATTTTTACACTTTTATTGTCATTAAGGGTATGCGAGCACAACAGGGCCATGTATTTTACTGGTAGGACCTTTTCTTCAGCGCACCTCACACACTTCATCCACTGATACATAGAGATTTATACTGTAGTGATGTTATAATGAAATGGTTTGGTTGATATGTAGTCATACCCTTAATGTCAATAAAAGTGGGAATTTCCTTGCTTTTGTACATTTAGTGTATATGAATTTTCATCTTAACCCTATTAAGGGCATATGATTTCAGTTTACTAGCATTTATCATGGATTAACGTTATTATTTCAGTCCGATACGTAAAGTGCATGAGTACTATTTTTTTTAAATATCAATCTGACACCAAACTTTCAAATGATTAGAAAAGAACATTTTGAAAAATGTTTTATTTTAAAAGTTTCCGGCGGGAAGGCAAGAGTATTAATAGGGAATTAATTAACGTTAACCATTAAATGCTTTTTGTTTCAAATATGACACATTCCAACAAAATACCTATTTGATATAATATTCATCGAAAATGTGTCCAACTGCAACTTGTTTCACATCTGCAACGAGCCTATTGGCAAGTGTGAGGAGGTATAATTATGAGGTTGCATCAGCACACCCGTTAAATAAGTAATCAGTTTATTTGATGCGACGGGCGAGTGGCATCGATGTGCCATCTGCCTAATTCAAGAGCCTAAACTTTTAAATCTGATCGTTATAATAGTGAGTAACATTATGTAATGATTACCTACTGTATTATGCATGTTTAGATGCATTTGGTGTAGTGTTCTGTTATAGATTGTAAGAGAGTAGAAAGTGGATCTTTGGTTTACTTTTGACAGCCTCGCAACTCTCGCGTCTTTTATTTTGTCCTTTAGTCCTCTCATTCCATGAGCGATGTTTCTGACAAAGGGGGAAGAATGGCTGTTTTCAGGGTCAAAATCTTATCGTTGGCTAGATTTTTTTTTTACCTTTAAGTAGTTTGTTTAGCTCCTTACATAAAGTGACTTCATGACTTGTCTGGAGCGAATTCCATTTAAAAAATACATGTGAAAAGTTATGTCATATATATATATATATCAATACTCTGATAAAAAAAAACATCCTCATAGAGAAAAAAAAATTACGAAATGATCCATCTTTGTTCCCCTTCTCGTGGTTCTTTATTCCTCTCTTATGATATAAATTATATAAAAATAAAATAATAATACTAACTATAGATAATAATGACAATGTGTCTAATATTATTTGATTGTTTATTGGTCCTCCGATTTATAAAAATGTTTTGAGGCATGTCCGTCCGTCCGGATTTTTCTCCGCAACAATCCATTGAATTTCTCTTAAATTTTGCATGAAGTTGTAACTTTTGTCAGGTCGGAAAGTGACATTCTCCGATTTTTGAAAAAAATCTGGTAAGCCCTTCAGGGGGTCAAAGGGCCTTGAAATGGCAAAAAATGACATTTTTTGCCCCATAACTCTTCATCCATCCATTCAATTTCTCTGAAACTTGGCCAAAATGTGGACGCAATTGTTCCTAATAGAAAATAAGTATCGCTGACCTTTAAAAATCTGGTTCGCGCCTCTAGGGGGTCAAAAGCCCCAAAATGGCAAAAAATGATCCATTTCTTCCATAACGTTTGATCCATCCATTCAATTTTTCTGAAACTTGGCCAAAATGTAGAGGCAATTGTTCCGGATATAAAATAAGCATCCTTGATCTCAGAAACATTCTGGTTCGCGCCCCCAGGGGGTCAAATATGCCCCAAATTGCCCAAATTTATTGCATTTTACACTCGCCAAATCAAGTCACATGCGGCTTGTTAAAACTTTGCACCTACAACAATTTATTCATATATATATATATATATATATATATATATATATATATATTCCCGAAACAGTTTTTAATGGTAAACAACTGATGATCCCTTAAAATAGTGTTAGAAACAAACTAATATAATAACTGTAAAAAATAAATTGACTTACATGAGTGATTTTCCACTGAAAGACTTGGGACTAAAAGTTTGTTTTTTTTAATATAGTTTTAATGGTTGAGAAACTTCCGAGACTATATATATATACATATACATATATATATATATATATATATATATATATATATATATATATATATATATATATATATATACATATTTAAAAATCATTTATATTACTTCATATTACTCCGATAAAACGTTTCTAACTTGATAACATTTTTTAAACCGAAATAATAAAAAAAAGCATTTTAGGTGTAAAGGCTTACTGACTGCCGTTACAACAATATTTCTTTTCAAAAAAGCAGACAAAGCGGAGGGTGTAAACATTAACATCGGTTTTGGTAAATCGGTTTCGGTTCTGTTTTTTTTTACTACTGAATCACCTCTTATAAAGGCAAAAGCCGTCGAAGGATAAAAATTAATAAGACTTCAATTGTTGGCAGCTAAAAAATGAAAAAAAAACCAAACAAACTATGCGAGCACTAATATTGAGCAATGATATGAACTGATTATAACTTATCTGGCGGTTTTTGACAAAAATTCTTTGGCATAGAATTTTAAAAGAACAAAGTTGTAATCAGCAGATAGACAGTCCTGCGGTAATATATTCTACTGACGAGAAATCCTTGCAAAAGGGTTTTTTTCTCTGAAAATTCTGCCTGCCATTGAGCACATGGAAGAAGAAAGGAAATTCTTTTATCGCTGTGGTAAAAAAAACGAGTTCCTGTTGCGAGAGCGTACAAGGAGGAACCAATGATTGAAGCTCAGTCGAGCACCTAGGTAGGCCCTCCGTTCAGTCTAGAGAGACTATTGATACCCCTATAAGGGGCTGGCTGCGCGTGTAATTATGAAGCAAGGGTTGCGCAATCCGTAACAACACCTCTCCTGAGTCGGTACTGCTTGATTCCAATGGCAAGCAGTTCAAGACGACTGGAAACAATGTCGAGATATACAGAGAGCACATACAGCACCTGGTAGTCCCAAATGGTCACCCATTTAATACTGGCCAGGCTCGCCGTCACTTAACTTCGGTGATCTAACGGGAACCGGTGTGTCAACGTGATTTGCACCTACACTGTTAATAACGACATATTTAGTGCTCATTATGTAAAAACTGGTTCTAACCGGTTTTATAAATCGGGTTCGAGCCCTAATTCCGACCCTTCGATTGTCAGCAGTAAAAGGCGTATTAATTGATCGTGCAGGTCTGTAAGGGCGTTTTGTTTTCGTAGGATGACATTAATTATTTCTCTGGCCAGCTGTTGATGTACTCATTGTCATAAGACGACTTTTTAATTGACTTGTTTCTCTCGATCGACAAATGACGATTATTTCAATATTTCCGCTTCGCATTCATTGACAACATTAAGAAGATTATTTTAATAGTTTGGGATAACAGCTTTGGAATGTTCGATGTCTGGCTGTAATGTGATTATATGAACGAGTTGAACCCGGTGGAACTTTGTAGTCTCAATAGAAATAAATACAAAAGAGTCATGGTTAACATGAGATTTGAATTTTTTTATTTAAAAGTTGAACACTTAACAAACCACCCCAACACACTACGCAATTACACGCACGCTTGCATATCCTAATCACACACACACACACATTTATATATATATATATATATATATATATATATATATACAAACATATATATATATATATTAATTTTACGTACATAAAATAAATTCATGGACACGTGTTTCTGGCTATCAGCTGTCATTAGCATGGCTACCCAGGGCAAGGATCGAACCCTCGATGTAAATGTCAGTAGTCTGATGCTTTTCCATCTCGCCATGCCGCCTTTCCAGAAACATGTACAATTTTTGTTTTATCGTATATCAAGTTACGTAGTTTTGTTATTGCTTTTACTGGCGATAGAAAAGCGTTGTTTATTGAGTATTTTTCTACTTCCTAAGCGGTTAGGAATATGCAGAATAAGCATTCAGTCTCCCTTCATTTGACGTGTCATTATATATATATATATATATATATATATATATATATATATATATATATATATAAAAATTAATCTTGCCTACATAAAAAAAATCCATGGACACGTGTTTCTGACTATCAGCCGTTATTTCTACCCTGGGAAAGGATCGAACTCTTTATGTAAATGTCTATATTCTGATGCTTTACCATCTCGACATGACGATTTGCACGAAAAACGTAGGATTTTGTATCGCCTATCAAGTTACGTAGTTTTGTTATTGTTTTTACTGGCGACAGAATAACGTTGTTATTTAGTATTTTTCCACTTCCTAAGCGGTTAAGAATATGAATAATATTGCATTCAGTCGCCCTTAATCGGGCGTGTCATCATTTTTACTTATAAATATATATATATATATATACTTTGAAAAGTCACACACTTTGAAGCGCTGGGTGGGTGGCAATAATAACGAAGACATTTTTTTAATAAAATATTTAGAAAACCTTGCACAACGCAGATTATTTGTTTTTAAAAATAAATTATTTATTCATCTTAAAAACATTTTTTTTATAAACTTGAGTACTTTCGGTAAATATACCATCTTCAGAAGAATATTTCTTCTTTTTCTTTTTTTTCTTTTTTCCTCTTGGTTGAGACATTCTCGTGGCCAAGTTGAAAATCCGTCTAGGTGTTTTGACGAAGAAAGAAAAGTGTTGATATGGCTGTGTGTCACGTGGTCGGCGTGGAAAGATACTTTGAAAAGTCACACAATTTGAAGCGCTGGGTGGGTGGCAATAATAACTAAGATATTTTTTAATAAATATATATATATATATATATTACTTAATTTTACATACATAAAAGAAATCCATAGACACGTGTTTCTGGCTATCAGCCGTATTCAGCATGATGAATTTCTTTTATGTACGGAGAATTAATTAATAAATAAACAAGGAATATATAAATAAACTTTTTCTTTCCTTAATCCATGGATTTAAAAAAATATACTTTCATCATCAGAGGAGAACATAGGGATACATCAGTACAATTATATTACTGTTTAGCAAGGATTTGAAAATATAAAAATATAAAAAAATGTTAAATTTAAAAACTTATTTTGAGCAAAGATATATAAAGAACTTACTAAATCGTACAAAGTGATATATATTAGAAGGATTTGACTCTTATACAGGTAGAGGCGTGGAATGATCCAACCATATTTCCAGCAACCTTAGCAACAGATTTGATGTAAATCTTCCATTGTAGGTCTGGAGTTAAAACATGATTCTTCAAAAAGTGATCCATTCATTTCAGTTGGGGCAAAGTGAGGATTCGAGCGTTGGTGGTTAAAAGAGAGAAGCTTGGTTTACACACATTAAAAGTAATCAGCCACATTATTCCCCATTACTCGATGTCCTTCTGATCTAACGAGAGTCTTAGAAATATATTGACCTTTAATACTCTTCGACGGGTTTCCATAGATGGATGTTTCTTCTGCATAAATGTCGACGAATGACCTTAGAATGTGATTTGGGAGATCATTTATGAAGATCAAGAAGATGGTTGAGCCAAGAATGTATCCTTGAAGCACGCCGGAGTTGAAAGTATGTTCTTCAAACTTCTGTTCATCAACGACTTCATTTATAAACTTATAGATAAACGATTTTATGGTTGAGAAGACATTTCTAGATATTCTATAGCTAGCAAGCTTATGAAGTAAACCTGTGTGCTAAATCCTATCAAAGGCCTCTGATATGTCAAGAGTTATTGCTCTAGAAACAAAATCTCCGTCAATAGATTCACTGACTCTGTGTTATATTACAGTCAGCACATCAGCTATTGATCTTGCAGGACGAAATCCATATTACTTGTCAATGAGTAGATTGTTTTAGCTCAGGTGCTAGACAACTTCTTGATTTATCACAGATTCAAACAACTTATTCATAACGCAAAGGAGACCGATTGTTCTGTACTGAGATTCCGAAGACCGATCTGCAGTATTTTCAAATATTAGGCAGACTGAGAGAGTTTTCCAATGTGATGGGAAGCATTTCTCCTTCATACAACGATTGCACATTTTTGTAAACATAAGAGCGCGTTACGGTTGCAGCTTCTTAAGAACTATGATTGGAATGTTGTATGAACCAGTTGCATTCCTGGAATCAAGGTTCTTGATTAATTTGGCAACATATTGGACATATATATATATATATATATATATATATATATATATATATATATATATATATATATATATATATATATATATATATGTATATATATATATATATAGATAGATAGATAGATATAAAGCCGGCTTTCTCAACGGGCTAGCTTTAAAATATTTTCGCTGTCTTTTTTCCCCACTTTAAAACACTTTTCCTTGTTAGCTCTGCCCAGGAAGTATTTTTAATGGCGAATATTTTCCACCTCAATCCTCTCTGAGCCTGCCTGCATCCACGAACGTACCTCTTATTGGACTTTTTACACTTTTGGATTTTCTATTTTCGCCGCACCTGAAGTTGTGGCTTCTTGGAATTTAACTTTGAATCCTCTCTCATTACACCTCGTGCCTTTAACGACCTACCTATCTACATCTTATTCTCTCCGCTGGACTTTTCGACACCGGACTTTTTAGCAATCGGACATTTGCTTGCATTCGGGCAGAATTTTGCCCTGCGTTTCTTTCCCTACAACTTTTATTTCATTTTTTCAAATTTTAAATCTTGGCCATTGCCAACTTATCTATCCCAGCGACTTCCTCTGATGATAAGATTTTGATCTTTGAAAAGCCTGGCTTAAGGAAATTTTAACTTGAATAAATTGCCTTTTTGCGGAATATACCTTGCTCTGAGCAATTGAATTGAATTTTGATTTGTCTTTTGCTTCTCTAATTCCTTTCCATTCTTCTTCATATATATATATATATATATATATATATATATATATACATATATATATATATATATATATAAAATAAAATATAGTAGCACGAAATTACATAATCATCGATGCAATAATTTATTTCAACCGATGAGTATGTAATTTCGTGTTACTATATTTTATTTTATTCTTGCTCTGTTTATTACATTGAGCCATCATATCCGGATTTCCTCCTGGAATTATTTCATTATAACACAAATATATATATATATATATATATATATATATATATATATATATATATATATATAGAGAGAGAGAGAGAGAGAGAGAGAGAGAGAGAGAGAAAGAGAGAGAGAGAGAGAGAAAGAGAGACCAGAGTGTTTGCAGTCATAGGGGGAAATTCATGATTTGACAATCTCAATTTCGGGTTGATGTTATATAACAATGTGTGAAACCCATGCTATTCCGAAATTTCACTTTCACTACCAATGTAGCCACATAACTGGGGCGTTTATTTAGCGACGGGATATTCTCGCTTCAACTAACCTTTGGATACTAATCACTTTGTCAGGTAGTTTCGACTAAATGAAACATTATTGCATTTCTAACACTCCACCGTGTTCGTTTCTTCCGGTCAGGAAGTTTTAACGCAATACGCAATTGTTTTATTTTCGACAGTCAATAATGTTGTTTCTTCCGGCCAAGTGCGTATATGTGTCAAGTACGTTTATTCCTTCCAGGTGACATTTTCGGTACACTCGACCCGGATATTCAACACAGGAAGATGAATACAGAATAAGAGAGATAAAGCCGCATATTATATTATTTCTTTATTCTACTGTTTACTCGCATGTGTAGAAAATGAAACGATGGTATTTGAAATAAACATATCGTCCAATTATTGCTTGAATTGCTAGTCTATTTAAGACTAAGTGTGTTTTCTTTTAAGTTCATAAATACGACTGTAAATTACATTATAAACATGGGCCACTTACCCTAATAGACGTAAGATTACAGAAAACGGTAAATTTTTCACACTGTATACTAAAAATGCGTGACGTCACTAGATTCAAGGGTTTAATTCTGAACTTTTCAAATATGTCGTATTTTTCTATCTCTGTTTCTATATGAATAAACATTAAATTTGTCGTTTCTTGCTCAAAATGGCGGAAAACTCTGACTTCAACAAATCATCTGCAATTTTCCGACCTAAAAAATGGGTATTGATTTACTCCTCTCCAGGAGTTAGGCACAAGGCCAGTTTTTATCTTACTCCCACAAGTAAGATGTGACCCAAGGTCGGGTCGGGAAAGTGGGGTTTAAAAATTGCCTGGGCAGCCCCGTCGGCATTCCTCCGTAGGGGCAACTCAGGCAGTAAGCAATAAACTTACTCCCCCCCCCCCCAAAGAGGGGAGGCGAAGCCTGGGAGGGTGGACCTCCTAGAACTGCACAGGACAGACCCATAGACCGGCGTAAATCAATACCCGAAGGCCAAGACAATACCAGTCTATAAGGTGCAGTATCCATCGGAACAGATACTACACTTTGATCTTAGCCAAAATGCCAAGATGATGAGTAGGTAAACCCAAATAAATTGTTTTTGACTAATTTCCCGACTGTATATCCTTTTAAATAATTTAAGGTAAATTGAAATTAGTCCAAAACAATTTATTTGGGTTTACTTACTAATTTGTTAGGTCGGAAAAGTTACCAAATAAACACATAATATTATTTATTAGTTAGTTAGTAATAAGTTAGTATTTACGTTAAGTGATTATATTCGTTGATGAAAAAATTCAGATATCTCCGAGCTTTGTAAAATTTTAACAATAACTTCTAGACATCTATTTGTAAATATTCTCAAAATTTTAGTTTCTTGGGTATATTTAAAGTGGGGTTAGAAAGAAGAATATGGGTAAAATTCAAATGTTTCAGATGTGTGTTGAACTTGATCCATAGTCATTAGACACCAATTGAGCAAGATTTCCTGAATTTAAATTTCTTTTGAAGACCCCGCTGAAGTTTAAGACTTACTCTTCAGACATTTTCTAAAATCAAAATTATGTGATGAACTTTGATCAAAATTCTAATGAGAATTCTAGGCATAAGGTTTAGAATCTTGATCTGAATCGTCTTAAGTGGATATAAAAAGGAGACTTTATTTTACCTGTGCTTTAATGAGTATTCTTCTAGTTTATATATATATATGTATATATATATATATATATATATATATATATATGTATATATATATATATTTATATATATGAAGCAATCCAACAAAAGATATAAGCGTCAACTAATATCTTATAATTAGTGAAACATCCGGATAAAAAACTGAAGCTCAATATACTGGATAGAGCATTAATATTATAATATAAAATGAAGTAATAAAATAAGGTGTCAATCAAATTTTATTAGAATTCAAAGTTCAAGCAAAGTATCCTTAAGTCCTTAGCTCATGAGTTTTCAAAGATAATTCTTCTCTTCAGAGGACCATTACCGCAGTTATACTACTACAGGTTATAAAATTACGCTTTGAAAATATATAAAATTATATACACAAATACATAAAAATACATAACATCAAACATATCAATCCAAAAACATACTTTTTGTTGAATCCATACAGTCCATCCAGGTCATACAAGTTGAGAAGCATTATCAGGAAATTTCCTGATTATTTTATTACTTCATTTTATATTATAATATATATATATATATATATATATATATATATATATATATATATATATATAAGGTTAATACAACAAAAGATATAAGAGGCAACTAATATCTTTAATTAGTGAACATCCGGATAAAAATAAAGCTCAATATACTGGATAGAGCATTAATAGCAATAGATGAAGTGAAAGAATAAAATAAGGTGTGAATCAAATTTTATTACAATTCAATGTTCAGGCTAAGTCCTTAACTCATGAGTTTTCAAAGAAAATCTTCTCCTCAGAGGACCATTACTGCAATGACATTACTGCAGGTAATTAAAATTAAACTTTGAAAAAATATATAAAAAAATATATATAAAAATACATAAAGGTATATAAAACATCAAATATATCGGGCCAAAACATACTTTTTAGTAAAACTATACAGTTCAGCCAGGTCAACAAGTCCAAAAGAGCTCCAGGCAAGATACTAAAGAGGTTGATTAAAAAATAATCCAATTGGTGAATGGTGGTCCAAAAACGACAAAAGGTATTCAGGCGGGAAATTTGTTTGCTATCGATTCAGTAGATAACAGTGAAAATTGTATTCAGGGTGTATGCAAATTAAAACAAACGATTAAAAAAAACGATAGAGAAAACAAATCATATGAAAAGTTCAGAAAAGTTTTCTGAACTATTCATATGATTTGTTTTCTCTATCATTTTTTTTTATCTTGCCTGGAGCTATTTTGGACTTGTTCACGTGGCTGAACTGTATAGTTTTACTAAAAAGTATGTTTTGGGCCGATATATTTGATGTTTCATATACCTTTATGCATTTCTCTCTATATTTTTTAATATATGTTTTCAAAGATTAATTTTTATTACCTGCAGTAATGTCATTGCGGTAATGGTCTTCTGAGGAGAAGATTTTCTTTGAAAACTCATGAGTTAAGGACTTTAAAGAACTTTGCCTGAACATTGAATTGTAATAAAATTTGATCCGCACCTTATTTTATTCTTTCACTTCATCTATTGCTATATATATATATATATATATATATATATATATATATATATATATATATATATGTATATAGCCATATCTCTATGCTGATGAGTCTCGATTATTTAAGGACGAAACGTATATGTACATAGTTTATGAACAATAACAAATATTCATTATTATTTGTCGCTCATCGAAAAAGTAGAGCACTGTAAGTGTAGTATTAACACAGCATGACGTCACTAGCTTTAAATGCATCGTTCCTTCCTCAAAAAAGTAGAACGCTCTGACGTTAAGCCGCCGATAACGTGTTAAAATTATCACAGTTTATACGCTATTTAAAATTCGCCGTGTGGTTAAGGCGTCGGATATGAGTTGTAAAATACTCGTAATCCGGGGGTTCGAATCGCATGAATAGTCATATCTCTATGCTGATGAGTCCCGATTATTTAAGGACGAAACGTACACGTACATAGATAATAAACAATAACAAATATTTATTATATATATATATATATATATATATATATATATATACATATATATATACAGAGAGAGAGAGAGAGAGAGAGAGCGAGCGAGAAATATATATATATATATATATATATATATATATATATATATATATATATATATATATATATATATATATATATAGAGAGAGAGAGAGAGAGAGAGAGAGAGAGAGAGAGAGAGAAATAGATTTAAATCATGTAAGATGATTGGAACCTGAGTTAAATTAGAAATAAGACGTACATTGAAATCCTGACGAAAAACAAACTAAAAATAAAAGAGAAATGGCGCCTAAACAAAAAGAAAACGGGATTTTTTAAATCGAAAAATAAAAACGGTAAAAGAGGGAACCAATAGAAATTGCGACCAAAAAAAGGGGATAAAGAAACCTGAAAACAAATAACATCCCTAAAATCAGGAATTTAAATCTAATTTAGACAAATGTCTATTTCACGGAAAATTACCCACCACAATATTGAAATTATAAAAATCTTACATTTGGGCAAAGAAAAAAAATAACAATTTAGAAAAAAAAAGTCACTTAACAAAAAAAATAACCCCAAGAAAACATAGCTGAAATATTTTTTATGAATAATAAAAAAAATAGTAAAAATAAGGAACACGCTAAAGGTTCATTCGGTGCAAACATGCGCAGACAGAAACCAAAGAACGCGGCAAGATCTCAGAACATATCGGTGAAAGGTTATTGAGTACATTAATTTAAAAAAAAAGGATAATTTGGCCGTGAATTATAAAGAAAGAAACACTTAAAAAGGAAATTAAACCTTATATCGAATCAATTGACATACACATATCTAAATTATTATTATTTTGCATGTATATACAAATATAATAGTATCACGTGATATAATTTGTGTATATATTTTCAGTGTTTACTTCAACACTGCTGAATACGAGAATAGAGCTTAGTAGTAGTAGTAGTAGTAGAAGTAGTAGAAGTAGTAGTAGTAGAAGTAGTAGTATTAGTAGTATGAACATCTATTTATGGCAAGTAAGCTACGCAGAGACGTACATCAAACTAAATGTACGGATTCAGGTTGTATATATAAGTAGTGTTTAAGTCAAGGCTTTTGTTTGAGAGAAGTTCAGACATCGACCAATGAAAACATTAGTACCATTATATGTTGATTTTAATCTACATAAGGAGATAGAATAGTGTTGCAAAACTGTTTTTAATTTTACCCGTCACGTGAAGGGTATTATTCTAGTAGAGTATTAAAATACTATTTATAGAAGAAAAATATAATTATGGCAAGCAAGCTACACAGAAACATTCGTGTTTCATTCCCGAGCACAGAAGCGTTTGTGTTTCATTCCAGAGGGAAATCATCAGGCACTTAACCTATACTACTAAGCTCTACTTATGTATTTAATACACGGTTGAAGTAAAAAATTTAAAAAATATATAAATATACGTAATATATATTCTGTTATAATATGTTAGTGGTCGATGTCGTCTCTCAACCGTGTTTTTAGCCTCGATAGTCAACTAGGTCGTACTTGGCAAAACCTAGCTAGTAATAAAACAAGGTGGAAAGAAACCAAGGAAGGGGTTCCTCCACCAGAAGTGAAATAAAAAAGACCCCGATGATGATGATGATGATGATGATGATGATGATGATGATGATGATGTTGCTGATGCTGCTGCTGCTGATGATGATGATGATGATGGGGGTGGTTATCATTATTATTATTATTATTATAATTATTATTATTATTATTATTATTATTATTATTACGATGATGATGATGGTGGTGGTGGTGGTGGTGGTTATTATTTTTATAATGATGATGATGATGATGATGATGGTGGTGGTGATGGTGGTGATTATTATTATTATGATGATGATGGTGGTGGTGGTGGTGGTGGTTATTATTATTATTATTATTATGATGATTATGATGATGATGATGATGATGATGATGATGATGATGATGATGATGATGATGAGTAGAATATTTAGTACATGGAATGAATGGATAAGCATGGAACAAACTACTCTAAATAATGGCACATATACCTGTTTGGAGCATGGACATGTCGGTCTCGATGTAAGATCTCTTTTATGATAGAACACCAGATCATAATATATATGTTTATAAAGAATATAGTATTATATATACATATATATATTTTTCTGTCCTTTCATGGGGCTATTTTTTTAGGTTGGTGCTTCTGGTATTGCGTATAATGGTTAACTGTAGTGTTGCGCTGATGTGAAATAATAATGAATTATGTCAAAATAAGGTTGTGGAGAAAAGTGGTATTTCAATCAATATTGGGCGATAGCACTGCATTTTATAACTGCCCTTTTTTTAATCTCCGAAACAGTTACATGTTTATGTTACTCTACTGAGATTAGATGGGTCACTTTTGGTATTTTGTGAATTTTCCACCTTAAAAAACCATGTGTTAGATGCAGATATTTTTTATTAAAATCAAGATACTATTTTTTTCATCTTGACTTTTTTTCTAATGTTTTCGCTCGGTATCACACGCTTCATCAGAGATTTAAACAAATAAAAGGTATTAACCTTTTTTTCGTAAGAATTCGTCCTCTTGTGTGGACTTAACGGAGATAAAAATAGTATTTTAATTTTAATAAAAATATCTGCATCTAACACATGGTTTTTTGAAGGCATTTTGCCTCTTTCTTTAAGTTATATATATATATATATATATATATATATATATATATATATATATATATATATATATATATATATATAAATAAATTCGAAAGTTTGACTCATTTCCCGTACTAACAATGCAGTCAAAATGCTCTATTTCAAGTTATTTAAACTTTACACAATAAACGAACTATTTTTATATACTGCTTATGTATATGCGATATTAGTCACAGACAACACACAGTTTACCACACTAGACACATCTACAAACAATTTAACACACATTCAGTCTCCACTGCTAAACAGGAAGCCAATTTCATCTCATAGTCAATTCTCTACAGACAAGCCCTACACAGTGCCTTCCCCTGGCAACACACGTACACCGAGCACCTAGCGGTCTTAGGCTTAACTGTGAGAACTCGGAGGTAGTCTGCACCCAGACGTGCGGCATACTAGGCCACCGGCGTGTGGACATGTCCTGATGCCCACGAACAGGATTCAACCTATGAGTTAAATGGCGTGTAGACTGTATCTGTAAGCCTTGGTAGGCAATCAATCCAGGAGAAGGAAAACTCTGAGTCCAAAGTCTGGTAGGTGGAGCTCGTCAGACCTGATAGGAAGTCTACTCTAAGAGAAACAACCCTGAAGAAGATTCAGAGTATAGTCCCATAAGTAGTTACTTTGACCAAACTCTGGCAAGTTTCTGGCAACTCATGCACTCGGAACTATCGCCAGTCATCCTTACTGTGTCTTGCCATTGGATCCAGATTCTTTCAGAGCGAAAGCGTGCGGATGACGGTGCTTAAGTTGTTCCTTACTTTAAACCAGGAGCGGGCAACCTCCGGCCCGCGGGCCACATCCGGCCTGCGAAGGCTTAGCGTATGGCCCGCCACCCTGTTATGCTTTATTATTGCAATCCGGCCCGCGGACCACCCAGTAAAACTCATCTCATTTTGCAACGTAACAGTAGGTTTCAATTAAGATTTACAGTTGGATAAAAATGTACGAATATCAGCGAGGGATGATGGATGTATACTTCATTTTTCTTTAACTATTAATTTCAAATCCTTGGCCTGAGTTAAAAACAGGAAAAAGAGAAAGAGAGAGGCAAAGAGGAAACGTGAGACGAGGAAAAGGCATGAAACATAGACCTTATGTGAGGTGTGTCAAAACGAATGCTGGATCAACTTGCTACTTCCCCCGTCATTATTTTTTATGATTCCAAAATGGCTCTTCGTCGGTGCCTTTTATAACATTACATACAGAAGTCTCCTGAGAAAAAGTATCAGATTTGTAGAGTGTTCAATGCAATTTTGGTACAATTTATTCATGTAAACAAAATATAGTAATTCTGAGATGTTGTTTTTCACTTCGGCTCGCGATCTCCTTCCAAAAGTCTCATCTGGCCCTCACTCTTCTTTAAACTAATTAACGCGCAAGTCGTGTCATTGCAGTAGAAGATCACAATCATCTTCGAAAGCGATAAACAAACAACATCACCAGTCACAAAGCTAACCAATTAGCACATTGGTTTTGAAAGATGACATTTTATTAATTAACTATTATTTGTCATCGTCTTTTAATTCAATGATTGTTTCGATTTTAATATAGCAAATCATTCTGTTTCGCAATATTGGTTTATTTCAGGGAAAATTATTCAGCATTTGTAATCAAATGGTCATTTCGTTAGAGTTTCAAAAACTTGTGATCGATTTCGAAACTGCAAGTGAAAAGGAAAATAAAATTCTTATATATTTCCCACAAGTAAGATGTGACCCAAGGTCGGGTCGGGAAAGTGGGGTTTGAAAAGCCAGCGCATGAGAAGTGAGCACTCTGGCCATTAAAAATTGCCCAGGCAGCCTCGTCGACATTCCCCGGTAGAGGCGCCTCAGACAGTAAGCAATAAACTTACTCTTTCCCAAAAAGGGGAGGCGAAGCCTGGGAGGCTTGACCTCCTAGAACTGCAAAGGACAGACCCATAGACCGGCGTAAATCAAGCCCTGAAGGTCAAGACAATACCAATCTATGGGGTGCAGTATCCATCGGAACTTATACTACACTTTGATCTGAGCAGTTCGGATCATAGTAGAAGTTTTAAATCAAAGTTTATTCTTTTCTAAAGACGTGTGAAAATCAAATTTCAATCGTTTGTCTCTTTGTTTCGTTTTCTTCGTTTTTAATCATCTAACAAAGGTGTGCATGCACAGGCATTCTATTTTGTAATTAAGATGCGAACAGGTGAAAGATAACGCCCCCCCCACTCCCCTGCCCCTTCCCTTTCACGTTCTTTCTTGTTTTGTTTTGTTTTACGAGACGCTGCGTTATCAACCACGATTTCGGCGTGTGTCAAGCTGACACTGCGAACGAAGGCACGTTCTGAATCACAAGAAATCACAACAGACCTTGCAAATGAATTGATCGAAACACGAGAAATAAAGATTTGAAAATCTATTTCGAGATCGGTGATTATTCACGAAGAAACGTTGCCGTAGGAAAACCAAATAGATAATACCATCTGGCCTCGTCGGCTCGCTATCGATTCGCAAAGTTCGCTTCTTTGACGAATTAATTTTAAATAATAAACATTTCATTCATAACTTCGTAACGAAACAACCAAAGAAATTATTTCTCAATTATTCATACAGATAATTAAAAATTAGCATTTTAGCAATTTCGGTACATATTTATTCCTGTGACTGTACAGAAATGAAAAGAAAGTAGAAATCGATTGGCCTTTTCAGTTTCATTTTTAGAAATAGATCGCATCCTGTTGAAAATCAAGTTATTCCCTCCTAAAGAAAGCAATATTTGAACATAAATACCATCTAAAGAAAGCAATATTTGAACATAAATACCATCTAAAGAAAGCAATATTTGAACATAAATACCATCTAAAGAAAGCAATATTTGAACATAAATACCATCTAAAGAAAGCAATATTTGAACATAAATACCATCTAAAGAAAGCAATATTTGAACATAAATACCATCTAAAGAAAGCAATATTTGAACATAAATACCATCTAAAGAAAGCAATATTTGAACATAAATACCATCTAAAGAAAGCAATATTTGAACATAAATACCATCTAAAGAAAGCAATATTTGAACATAAATACCATCTAAAGAAAGCAATATTTGAACATAAATACCATCTAAAGAAAGCAATATTTGAACATAAATACCATCTAAAGAAAGCAATATTTGAACATAAATACCATCTAAAGAAAGCAATATTTGAACATAAATACCATCTAAAGAAAGCAATATTTGAACATAAATACCATCTAAAGAAAGCAATATTTGAACATAAATACCATCTAAAGAAAGCAATATTTGAACATAAATACCATCTAAAGAAAGCAATATTTGAACATAAATACCATCTAAAGAAAGCAATATTTGAACATAAATACCATCTAAAGAAAGCAATATTTGAACATAAATACCATCTAAAGAAAGCAATATTTGAACATAAATACCATCTAAAGAAAGCAATATTTGAACATAAATACCATCTAAAGAAAGCAATATTTGAACATAAATACCATCTAAAGAAAGCAATATTTGAACATAAATACCATCTAAAGAAAGCAATATTTGAACATAAATACCATCTAAAGAAAGCAATATTTGAACATAAATACCATCTAAAGAAAGCAATATTTGAACATAAATACCATCTAAAGAAAGCAATATTTGAACATAAATACCATCTAAAGAAAGCAATATTTGAACATAAATACCATCTAAAGAAAGCAATATTTGAACATAAATACCATCTAAAGAAAGCAATATTTGAACATAAATACCATCTAAAGAAAGCAATATTTGAACATAAATACCATCTAAAGAAAGCAATATTTGAACATAAATACCATCTAAAGAAAGCAATATTTGAACATAAATACCATCTAAAGAAAGCAATATTTGAACATAAATACCATCTAAAGAAAGCAATATTTGAACATAAATACCATCTAAAGAAAGCAATATTTGAACATAAATACCATCTAAAGAAAGCAATATTTGAACATAAATACCATCTAAAGAAAGCAATATTTGAACATAAATACCATCTAAAGAAAGCAATATTTGAACATAAATACCATCTAAAGAAAGCAATATTTGAACATAAATACCATCTAAAGAAAGCAATATTTGAACATAAATACCATCTAAAGAAAGCAATATTTGAACATAAATACCATCTAAAGAAAGCAATATTTGAACATAAATACCATCTAAAGAAAGCAATATTTGAACATAAATACCATCTAAAGAAAGCAATATTTGAACATAAATACCATCTAAAGAAAGCAATATTTGAACATAAATACCATCTAAAGAAAGCAATATTTGAACATAAATACCATCTAAAGAAAGCAATATTTGAACATAAATACCATCTAAAGAAAGCAATATTTGAACATAAATACCATCTAAAGAAAGCAATATTTGAACATAAATACCATCTAAAGAAAGCAATATTTGAACATAAATACCATCTAAAGAAAGCAATATTTGAACATAAATACCATCTAAAGAAAGCAATATTTGAACATAAATACCATCTAAAGAAAGCAATATTTGAACATAAATACCATCTAAAGAAAGCAATATTTGAACATAAATACCATCTAAAGAAAGCAATATTTGAACATAAATACCATCTAAAGAAAGCAATATTTGAACATAAATACCATCTAAAGAAAGCAATATTTGAACATAAATACCATCTAAAGAAAGCAATATTTGAACATAAATACCATCTAAAGAAAGCAATATTTGAACATAAATACCATCTAAAGAAAGCAATATTTGAACATAAATACCATCTAAAGAAAGCAATATTTGAACATAAATACCATCTAAAGAAAGCAATATTTGAACATAAATACCATCTAAAGAAAGCAATATTTGAACATAAATACCATCTAAAGAAAGCAATATTTGAACATAAATACCATCTAAAGAAAGCAATATTTGAACATAAATACCATCTAAAGAAAGCAATATTTGAACATAAATACCATCTAAAGAAAGCAATATTTGAACATAAATACCATCTAAAGAAAGCAATATTTGAACATAAATACCATCTAAAGAAAGCAATATTTGAACATAAATACCATCTAAAGAAAGCAATATTTGAACATAAATACCATCTAAAGAAAGCAATATTTGAACATAAATACCATCTAAAGAAAGCAATATTTGAACATAAATACCATCTAAAGAAAGCAATATTTGAACATAAATACCATCTAAAGAAAGCAATATTTGAACATAAATACCATCTAAAGAAAGCAATATTTGAACATAAATACCATCTAAAGAAAGCAATATTTGAACATAAATACCATCTAAAGAAAGCAATATTTGAACATAAATACCATCTAAAGAAAGCAATATTTGAACATAAATACCATCTAAAGAAAGCAATATTTGAACATAAATACCATCTAAAGAAAGCAATATTTGAACATAAATACCATCTAAAGAAAGCAATATTTGAACATAAATACCATCTAAAGAAAGCAATATTTGAACATAAATACCATCTAAAGAAAGCAATATTTGAACATAAATACCATCTAAAGAAAGCAATATTTGAACATAAATACCATCTAAAGAAAGCAATATTTGAACATAAATACCATCTAAAGAAAGCAATATTTGAACATAAATACCATCTAAAGAAAGCAATATTTGAACATAAATACCATCTAAAGAAAGCAATATTTGAACATAAATACCATCTAAAGAAAGCAATATTTGAACATAAATACCATCTAAAGAAAGCAATATTTGAACATAAATACCATCTAAAGAAAGCAATATTTGAACATAAATACCATCTAAAGAAAGCAATATTTGAACATAAATACCATCTAAAGAAAGCAATATTTGAACATAAATACCATCTAAAGAAAGCAATATTTGAACATAAATACCATCTAAAGAAAGCAATATTTGAACATAAATACCATCTAAAGAAAGCAATATTTGAACATAAATACCATCTAAAGAAAGCAATATTTGAACATAAATACCATCTAAAGAAAGCAATATTTGAACATAAATACCATCTAAAGAAAGCAATATTTGAACATAAATACCATCTAAAGAAAGCAATATTTGAACATAAATACCATCTAAAGAAAGCAATATTTGAACATAAATACCATCTAAAGAAAGCAATATTTGAACATAAATACCATCTAAAGAAAGCAATATTTGAACATAAATACCATCTAAAGAAAGCAATATTTGAACATAAATACCATCTAAAGAAAGCAATATTTGAACATAAATACCATCTAAAGAAAGCAATATTTGAACATAAATACCATCTAAAGAAAGCAATATTTGAACATAAATACCATCTAAAGAAAGCAATATTTGAACATAAATACCATCTAAAGAAAGCAATATTTGAACATAAATACCATCTAAAGAAAGCAATATTTGAACATAAATACCATCTAAAGAAAGCAATATTTGAACATAAATACCATCTAAAGAAAGCAATATTTGAACATAAATACCATCTAAAGAAAGCATTATGTAAACACAAATGCTAAACATTTGTCTAGGAAATAAAACAATATTGCGAAACAGAAGTATTTTTTTCTATTAAAATCAAAAGAATTATTGAATTAAAAAACAATCAGAAATAATAGTTAATTCATAAACTGTCTTTTTCCAAAACCAATATGCAAATAAGTAAACATTGCGACTGATATCGTATATACATAAGCAGTATATAAACATTATGGTGCATTTATTGTGTGTAGTTCACATCAAGAAATTTAGACCTATTTCTTGCACTAATACTAATACATTAGTGTAAGAAATGGATCTAAATTTCCTTTTATCAATTTAGACCCATTTCTTGCACTAATACTAAAACATTAGTGTAAGAAATGGGTCTAAATTTCTTTTTATTGATTTAGACACATTTCTTGCACTAATACTAAAACATTAGTGTAAGAAATTGGTCTAACTTTCTTTTTATTGATTTACACACATTTCTTGCATTAATACTAAAACATTAGTGTAAGAAATGGGTCTAAATTTATTTTTATTCATTTAGACACATTTCTTGCATTAATACTAAAACATTAGTGTAAGAAATGGGTCTAAATTTCCTTTTATCAATTCAGACCCATTTCTTGCACTAATACTAACACATTAGTGTAAGAAATTGGTCTAAATTTCTTTTTATTCATTTAGACCCATTTCTTGCATTTATACTAAAACATTAGTGTAAGAAATGGATTTAAATTTCATTTTATTCATTTAGACACATTTCTTGCACTAATACTAAAACATTAGTGTAAGAAATGGGTCTAAATTTCTTTTTATTGATTTAGACACATTTCTTGCACTAATACTAAAACATTAGTGTAAGAAATTGGTCTAAATTTCTTTTCATTGATTTACACACATTTCTTGCATTAATACTAAAACATTAGTGTAAGAAATGGGTCTAAATTTATTTTTATTCATTTAGATACATTTCTTGCATTAATACTAAAACATTAGTGTAAGAAATGGGTCTAAATTTCTTTTTATTCATTTAGACACATTTCTTGCAATCATACTAAAACATTAGTGTAAGAAATGGGTCTAAATTTCTTTTTATTCATTTAGACCCATTTCTTGCATTTATACTAAAACATTAGTGTAAGAAATGGATTTAAATTTCATTTTATTCATTTAGACACATTTCTTGCACTAATACTAAAACATTAGTGTAAGAAATGGGTCTAAATTTCTTTTTATTGATTTAGACACATTTCTTGCACTAATACTAAAACATTAGTGTAAGAAATTGGTCTAAATTTATTTTCATTAGTTTACACACATTTCTTGCATTAATACTAAAACATTAGTGTAAGAAATGGGTCTAAATTTATTTTTATTCATTTAGATACATTTCTTGCATTAATACTAAAACATTAGTGTAAGAAATGGGTCTAAATTTCTTTTTATTCATTTAGACACATTTCTTGCAATCATGCTAAAACATTAGTGTAAGAAATGGGTCTAAATTTCTTTTTATTCATTTAGACACATTTCTTGCATTAATACTAAAACATTAGTGTAAGAAATGGGTCTAAATTTCTTTTTATTCACTTAGACACATTTCTTGCAATCATACTAAAACATTAGTGTAAAAAATGGGTCTAAATTTCTTTTTATTCATTGACACATTTCTTGCACTAATACTAAAACATTAGTGTAAGAAATTGGTCTAAATTTATTTTTATTCATTTAGACCCATTTCTTGCATTTATACTAAAACATTAGTGTAAGAAATGGATTTAAATTTCATTTTATTCATTTAGACACATTTCTTGCACTAATACTAAAACATTAGTGTAAGAAATGGGTCTAAATTTCTTTTTATTGATTTAGACACATTTCTTGCACTAATACTAAAACATTAGTGTAAGAAATGGGTCTAAATTTATTTTCATTGATTTACACACATTTCTTGCATTAATACTAAAACATTAGTGTAAGAAATGGGTCTAAATTTATTTTTATTCATTTAGATACATTTCTTGCATTAATACTAAAACATTAGTGTAAGAAATGGGTCTAAATTTCTTTTTATTCATTTAGACACATTTCTTGCAATCATGCTAAAACATTAGTGTAAGAAATGGGTCTAAATTTCTTTTTATTCATTTAGACACATTTCTTGCATTAATACTAAAACATTAGTGTAAGAAATGGGTCTAAATTTCTTTTTATTCACTTAGACACATTTCTTGCAATCATACTAAAACATTAGTGTAAAAAATGGGTCTAAATTTCTTTTTATTCATTGACACATTTCTTGCACTAATACTAAAACATTAGTGTAAGAAATTGGTCTAAATTTATTTTTATTCATTTAGACCCATTTCTTGCATTTATACTAAAACATTAGTGTAAGAAATAGATTTAAATTTCATTTTATTCATTTAGACACATTTCTTGCACTAATACTAAAACATTAGTGTAAGAAATGGGTCTAAATTTCTTTTTATTGATTTAGACACATTTCTTGCACTAATACTAAAACATTAGTGTAAGAAATGGGTCTAAATTTATTTTCATTGATTTACACACATTTCTTGCATTAATACTAAAACATTAGTGTAAGAAATGGGTCTAAATTTATTTTTATTCATTTAGATACATTTCTTGCATTAATACTAAAACATTAGTGTAAGAAATGGGTCTAAATTTCTTTTTATTCATTTAGACACATTTCTTGCAATCATACTAAAACATTAGTGTAAGAAATGGGTCTAAATTTCTTTTTATTCATTTAGACACATTTCTTGCATTAATACTAAAACATTAGTGTAAGAAATGGGTCTAAATTTCTTTTTATTCATTTAGACACATTTCTTGTAATCATACTAAAACATTAGTGTAAGAAATGGGTCTAAATTTCTTTTTATTCATTGACACATTTCTTGCACTAATACTAAAACATTAGTGTAAGAAATGGGTCTAAATTTCTTTTTATTCATTTAGACACATTTCTTGCATTAATACTAAATCATTAGTGTAAGAAATTGGTCTAAATTTCTTTTTATTCATTTAGACACATTTCTTGCAATCATACTAAAACATTAGTGTAAGAAATGGGTCTAAATTTCTTTTTATTCATTGACACATTTCTTGCACTAATACTAAAACATTAGTGTAAGAAATTGGTCTAAATTTCTTTTTATTCATTTAGACCCATTTCTTGCATTTATACTAAAACATTAGTGTAAGAAATGGATTTAAATTTCATTTTATTCATTTAGACACATTTCTTGCACTAATACTAAAACATTAGTGTAAGAAATGGGTCTAAATTTCTTTTTATTGATTTAGACACATTTCTTGCACTAATACTAAAACATTAGTGTAAGAAATTGGTCTAAATTTCTTTTCATTGATTTACACACATTTCTTGCATTAATACTAAAACATTAGTGTAAGAAATGGGTCTAAATTTATTTTTATTCATTTAGATACATTTCTTGCATTAATACTAAAACATTAGTGTAAGAAATGGGTCTAAATTTCTTTTTATTCATTTAGACACATTTCTTGCAATCATACTAAAACATTAGTGTAAGAAATGGGTCTAAATTTCTTTTTATTCATTTAGACACATTTCTTGCATTAATACTAAAACATTAGTGTAAGAAATGGGTCTAAATTTCTTTTTATTCATTTAGACACATTTCTTGCAATCATACTAAAACATTAGTGTAAGAAATGGGTCTAAATTTCTTTTTATTCATTTAGACACATTTCTTGCATTAATACTAAAACATTAGTGTAAGAAATGGGTCTAAATTTCTTTTTATTTATTTAGACACATTTCTTGCAATCATACTAAAACATTAGTGTAAGAAATGGGTCTAAATTTCTTTTTATTCATTGACACATTTCTTGCACTAATACTAAAACATTAGTGTAAGAAATGGGTCTAAATTTCTTTTTATTCATTTAGACAAATTTCTTGCATTAATACTAAAACATTAGTGTAAGAAATGGGTCTAAATTTCTTTTTATTCATTTAGACACATTTCTTGCAATCATACTAAAACATTAGTGTAAGAAATGGGTCTAAATTTCTTTTTATTCATTGACACATTTCTTGCACTAATACTAAAACATTAGTGTAAGAAATGGGTCTAAATTTCTTTTTATTCATTGACACATTTCTTGCACTAATACTAAAACATTAGTGTAAGAAATGGGTCTAAATTTCTTTTTATTCATTTAGACACATTTCTTGCATTAATACTAAAACATTAGTGTAAGAAATGGGTCTAAATTTCTTTTTATTCATTTAGACACATTTCTTGCAATCATACTAAAACATTAGTGTAAGAAATGGGTCTAAATTTCTTTTTATTCATTTAGACACATTTCTTGCATTAATACTAAAACATTAGTGTAAGAAATGGGTCTAAATTTCTTTTTATTCATTTAGACACATTTCTTGCAATCATACTAAAACATTAGTGTAAGAAATGGGTCTAAATTTCTTTTTATTCATTGACACATTTCTTGCACTAATACTAAAACATTAGTGTAAGAAATGGGTCTAAATTTCTTTTTATTCATTTAGACACATTTCTTGCATTAATACTAAAACATTAGTGTAAGAAATGGGTCTAAATTTCTTTTTATTCATTTAGACACATTTCTTGCAATGATACTTAAACATTAGTGTAAGAAATTGGTCTAAATTTCTTTTTATTCATTTAGACACATTTCTTGCATTAATACTAACACATTAGTGTAAGAAATGGGTCTAAATTTCTTTTTATTCATTGACACATTTCTTGCACTAATACTAAAACATTAGTGTAAGAAATGGGTCTAAATTTCTTTTTATTCATTTAGACACATTTCTTGCATTAATACTAAAACATTAGTGTAAGAAATGGGTCTAAATTTCTTTTTATTCATTTAGACACATTTCTTGCAATCATACTAAAACATTAGTGTAAGAAATGGGTCTAAATTTCTTTTTATTCATTGACACATTTCTTGCACTAATACTAAAACATTAGTGTAAGAAATGGGTCTAAATTTCTTTTTATTCATTGACACATTTCTTGCACTAATACTAAAACATTAGTGTAAGAAATGGGTCTAAATTTCTTTTTATTCATTTAGACAAGCAAAAACGTACGCGTCATCCGGCGGCTATTATCTAGATCTAAGTATTCTTCGTAAATGTGTAACTTCTTTCCCATATCACGCACAGCTGGAGTAGTTATTTGTACAAATCGAGGCTACGTCATCGACACTCAGTCTATCAGTGGCTTTGTGGATGTCGGGCTGTAGCATCGTTCTGTCTAGTCCCAGGTGGTCTACCCTCCCAGCCCTTTTTTCACTATGAGAAAGGGTTAGTTTATTGCTAATCGCGTACAAGGAATGCCGACGGGGCTGCTCAGGACTATTTTGTAAACAAGAGTGCACCTAGTGCGCTGGCTTTCCAAAACCTTACTTGACCTTGTTTCTAACCTCCTGCATAGGATAAGCAAATATGCATATCTTAAATGTAATAAATATATTGTCATTTTAAACACTAATCGTTTTCATTTAAATTACCTACCTTGAAAGTTAATTACCATAATATAGTAAAAACGGTTTTAGCCATTTATATTTAAAAAAAAATTAAATAACGGCAATTAATTCCGTATTGATTCCCGATTTCGACATAAAGTTCTTTGAGTTCGACATGAAACACATTAAGACGATCGTGTATTACATCGGCCGAAACATTATGAATTGTCCAAGGGAACGCCCTTGCACAATTCAATTCCTCTTAAGTAATCTTCTCCTCATCCCTCCGATTGTTTCCGCTCCTCTTTTAAAGGCGATCATCGTCCAACTGCAAACCTATTTAAGCTTTATCCTTCATCTACAATATCAAGGTTCCCAAGCAGGTGATTGACGAAGCAGTTTGTAATGATCTGTTGTTCCTGCATGCCTTCACGGGATGCGATTCGGTATCCAGGGTATTCGGAATAGGAAAGTCGAAAAGAGAGAAAAGACAAGTTATTTATCTACATCCCACAGGTAAGATGTGACACAAGGTCGGGAAAGTGGGATTTGATAAACCAGTGCCCGAGATGGTGAGCGCTCTGGCCATTGAAAATTGCCTGGGCAGCCCCTCGGCATTCCCCGGTAGGGGTGCCTCAGGCGATTAGCAATAAACTAACCCTTCTCAAAGGGTGAGAAGGCAAAGCCTGGGAGGGTGGACCTCCTAGAACTGCACAGGACCGTCCCATAGACCGGCGTAAATCAAGCCCCGAAGGCCAAGACAATACCAGTCTATGGGGTGTAGTATCCATCGGAACAGATACTACACTTTGATCTTGACCAAAATGTCGAGATGACAGACTGTTCAAGGGCATTTTCTCTACCAGTCAGGATGTTGCGGAAACCAGTGGTTGTAAGGCAATGGTAGTTTTGTTCCATGCGGATAGAAAAACACTCTTTGGCATCTATGAGATACAATATGCTCTGCAAGAAAGTTGTGAGTGTTAAGACGATCGTCACGTCAGAACGACTTCCACTAACGCCCATTGCCTGTACATTTCATTGTTTGCGGACTTACTACCAGATTATGGAGTAGATGGGATATAGTGATAAAATGGTGCTATCTGAGTGGGGGTGGAAAGTGGAACGAAGCAAACTTGTTCCAGTGATTACGGACAAAAGCCCTGCTCCAGATGCACTGATTCAGATAATTCATTGCAACTGTTCAGAAGGATGCAATAACCTAAAGTGTACCTGCAGGACGCATGGACTAGAATGTACAAGTGCATGTGAGCATTGCCAAGACGGAAATTGTGACAATATTAGAAATGATCCGGTGGAAGATGATGATGAGGAGTTATAAGTTTTGAAAAAGCACTGTGACGTAAGTGAATCAGGGTGGATACAACAAGGGTAATGGGTGTAGGCGTACCCATTGATATTGTATAAGGGTTTATTTGGCATCACTGGTAACCCTTTCATGTGAAAGATTGACCCTGAGAATTCGGGTAAAAATCCAGTATGTATTGATTTATCATGAAAACTGACCGACTTAGTGCTTCACATGTAAATGGAAAATTACTTGTAAACTGAAAGAAGTCATATTCGATATTTGACACTTTCCCATACTCGGATCTTGTCCAACTGTAAGTATGTTGTAGACTAGACCCAAAACCACCAAAAAACAAAATGTTGCGACTTTTTGGGGTCAATCAGTATACTGACCCGTCTATATAAACTATTATGTTTCTAATTTTTTTAGATGAAGATTGATAATAAATATTATTTAGCTAATGCAGACTACTATTCTCACATAGATGGGGGTTTTTCCCTGTTTTTTTTAACTTTAATTTTTACTAAAGGGTGACCACTCGAATATAAGATTTTAAGACATCGTCAGTTAGACGTTGATCTCCTTTACAAGTTGACCGGAAACAGTGGGTGGTATTTTTTAAAATTTATTTCATAAATAAAAAAGAGGACACTTTTTGCATGAGAAAGCATTTTAAAAAATAGTCTTGAAAGTTTGTGAGATAAATAATAAGGAAAACCTCGAAAATACAGATTAAATTCAGAACTGTTTTGCGAGAAAAAAAAAGCGCAATTTTTCCTATTTCCGAGTTATGCTTCTTGAAATATTTTCCAAGTTATCTCCCCTGGTAGCGAGTGAAAATGAATGTTCAGCTTTGAAGTACGAAAAAGACTGGCGAATACGTAGTGCGAGATTTTAAATCAAGGCGTGATCTCCTTACGGCTTTGGACTGGCGGTATGCTCTCTGTTTTTACATGGTTGCACACTGCTAACGCGGTGTCGCCAGATTTTGTTTCGAGGCAGTTCGACGAGTCTCACAGGTGACTGACAATTTTAGCAGGCCACCTTTTTTCTATACAAAGTAAATTGTATGATTTGGTATATTCGGACTACTGTTCTCATATTGGGTGTTTTTATCACAACGTGAGGGGCGCCTCATACAGTAAGTAATAAACTTACTCCTCCCCAAAGAGAGGTGGCAAAGCCTGGGAGCGTGGACCTCCTAGCACTGCACAGGACCAGTCTCGTGCAGTATCCATCGGAACAGATACTACACTTTGATCTTGGCCAAAAGGCCAAGTATTAGTGTACTTCTCTCCAGGAGTTAGGCACAAGGCCAGTTTTTATCTTACTCCCACAAGTAAGATGTGACCCAAGGTCGGGTCGGGAAAGTGGGGTTTAAAAATTGCCTGGGCAGCCCCGTCGGACTCCCCCGGTAGGGGCGCCTCCGGCAGTAAGCAATAAACTTACTCCTCCCCAAAGAGGGGAGGCGAAGACTGGGAGGGTGGACCTCCTAGAACTGAACAGGACAGACGCATAGACCGGTGTAAATCAAGCCACGAAGGCCAACACAATACTCGTCTGTAGGGTGCAGTATCCATCGGAACAGATACTACACTTTGATCTTAGCCAAAAGGCCAAGTAAGAAGCATACGAATGAATTAGTTTTACCGCCATCTTTTTAAAGCGCTCGTAACTTTCCGGGAGACCAAATACATTTCTGTAGGTAAGTGCTTATAAAGATTAAGAGCGACGTAATAGTTCTTAACGAAATTATTCAACATAACAAACTGACTAACTTTGTTTGGGTGCCGTAGAGTCTCGTGACCTGACCGATATTTCTGTTGGGGGGGGGGGGTGAGGAGGTAATTAAACGGCGACTACTGATGTGCCCCGATTTAGTATTTCAGTGCATCCCTCCAAAAAAAGTAAAAACAAAAAACAAAAAAACAAAAACAAAACGTAAATAAATAAAATAATAAAATAACTATATTCAAAGGAAATTGGAGTAAAAAGACAATCTTTGACCAACGCCCATGGCGTGTACGAACACCCCTAACTAATTCTCACCCATCCCACTTCCACCCTCATACGTGCCGGAGGCCTTCCCTTCTCGCCCCGGCACACGCAGAGCAATTACCCACCTGCACTCATTGACCCCCAGCATATGCTTAAAGAGGAAAAAATGTTAATATTCTTTTACCGATTCTAGCCGAATGATTCCGACGCGGAGTTCAGTCGTTGCACCGACTGAACTTTGCGCCCGGGCTGGAAGAAGAAAACAGATGAAAAGAAAAGAAAAGAAAAGAAAAAAGATAAAGAGGAGAAAAAGGGAGAGAAGAAATAGTAAGAGGAGGAGAAAGAGGATGACAGAGAGAAAGAAAAAGAGAAAGAGAGAGAGAGAGAGGGGTGCATACATAGAAATAGAGAAAGGGATATATATATATATATATATATATATATATATATATATATACAGAGAGAGAGACAGACAGACAGAAAGAGGGATAAGGAGAGAGAGAGAGAGAGAGAGAGAGAAAGCCGAAAAGGGAGACATCGAGAGACAAAGGGAGTGAAAGATAGAAAGAGAATGAGAGACGAAGAGAGAGGTGTAGAGAGGGAAAAAGAACGGGGTAGAAAGAGGGAGAGAGAGAAAGGCAAAGAGAAGGAGAGAGGGGGATAAAGGGAGAACGGTTGAAGAAAAATAGATTATGAGAGAAGGATACAAACAGAGGGGGGAGAATTTATGTAAAGAAAAATAGCGAGAGGGAAAGAGAGAGAGAGAGGAGAGAGAAAGGGATATAGAGAGGGAATCAGAAAGAGAGAGAGAGAGAGAGAGTAAGAGACGGGGATTGAATCTTAAAGAAAATAATTAAAAAATTGGTTTTACGACATATCGACCCTTTTGTATTATCTAATGCTGAAATGCAAACAAACTGTACACGATTCATTGGACACTATTTTTCGCATTACATGTCCAAAACTACTTTGATTTAATAAAATAGAACGCAGTAGATAGATATGACCGGATTTGAAGTCAGTTTGGCGATTCTATAACCCTCGTCCGGAGCAGGATGAAATAGGGTTCCTCATTCACTTCCGATAGTATATTCTTTGCATTATCTAGGAACTTGCGTATCATATATATATATATATATATATATATATATATATATATATATATATATATATATATATATATATATAATATAAAATGAAGTAATGAAGTAATAAAATAAGGTGTCTGTTATGGTGCCGTACCTACCTACGGAGATCTAATGGACTCGTCCACCTTATAAATACGGGAAGCACGTGACACTTGTTCTCTTCTTCCCAGGCAAACCGGAAATGGCGGTTGAGAGCAACATCTCCTTGTATCTCTTTCTGTCTATTATATAATATATACCTTTGTTCATTTAAACCATGTGTTCCTGTGTCATTCATTCGGCCTTACCCAGGTCCACAACAAATGGCGACGAGGGAATTCGAACTCTTGGGTAAAAAAACTGAAAATACCACGTGAAAATGCACTCACACGGTTAATACAGGAAGCCGCACGCAAAAAAACAAAAACAAAAACAAACAACAGTTTTTGCCGAACGGTCGAGAGAAGAAAAGAGAACTCAACTGAAAAAACAAAAAAACAACAAAAAAAACACGTTGAATTCTTAAGTGCGAGAAAATTGTTTTCTTTTAAGAAAAACAAAACTGAAATGGACATGTTGTGCTCTAAGTTTCAAAACTGCTTATCGAAAAAAAAAACAGCTTGAAATAGGGTGCGCGTTTCCTCTAGTTTGGGAAAACTAGTTAAAAAAACAAAAAAAAACAACAAAAACAAATGAAATTGAGCGCGTTTTTTTTCTCTGGGTTGGAAAACTAACAAAAAAAAACAACAAAAAAAATACCGAACACGAAGGAAGCGAGCATTGTTTTTTTTTAGACGAACGTCACAGCGAGGTTTTTTTGACGAGCACACACACAAAAAAAAAAAATGAAACCGACACCACGTGCTTTCATTTTAAGAACAGATAAAAGAAACAAAAACATGAAATGAATCACGTGCGATACTCGATTAAAAAAGACGCACGATAAAAAAAGGGTCAGTTTTATTTTCTCGCTCTCTTTTCCGACTTGTACTGAAATATTTTAAAATGCAGAAAGAATTAATTGTGAAACAGATTTTTTTTCTCTTCGTTAAAATTAAAAACGTGTATAAGAAAAGAACATTACATAATCTTTTCATAACTAAAACTCAGCGTCTTGCCAGCGCTAATTTAAAGAAAAGAACTTCTTGTAAATTCATTAAATAACGAGAAAATATTAATTTAAAAAAAAAAAAATAAGTGAATATACGCGTATATAGAGAAAAGGAAAAGTTTCATAATCTTTTCATAATTAAAACGGCGCCTAGCAAACGCTAATTTAAAGAAAAGAACTCTTATAAAATCATAAGATAATGAGAAAATATTAATTTTCTAAATAAAATCAGAAACTAAATGGTTGAATATGGAAGATATTAAGTCTATAATCGCCGAACTAGCGAAATTCCAAATCTCCCAGCAACACAAACTGAGGAAAGATTTCAAAAGCTTTTATTACAACAGAACCAACATCTTTTATTACACAAAAAGGAGTATGATGAAAGATTGGAATTTCTGATACAAACAATATCGCGCAGTGACCAAAAAAATGAAAAAGACGACACGTTTTCGCAGAACACAATTTGGAACAGTATTGATAATTACTCATACACGGAAAATAATACATTTGAAGAATATTTCCGAAGATATGAAGACCTATATAAAATTGACTGCGGTAGTTGGAGTGATGCGAAGAAGCTACGCCTCCTTCTTAGAAAACTAAATACCACAGAACATACGAAATTCGTGGATTTCATTTTGCCTCGGAAAACTAGCGAGCTAACTTTCATAGAAGCGGTTGGATTATTGACAGAACTGTTTAGTCCAAGAACTACACTATTCCACAAACGATGGAAGTGCATGAACCTGGTAAAGAAAGACAAAGAAGACTACGCTACTTTTGCATCGATAGTGAACAAGCATTGTGACGATTTTAAACTAACTGAATTAAGTGCAGATAATTTCAAGTGTCTAATTTTTGTACAAGGTTTAATCTCAGGAAATGACACGGAGATAAGGCGTAGAGTTCTAAATAAATTAGAGAATGAACCAAGCCTTACGCTGCAAAAGTTGGCTGAGGACTGTCAAAGATTTGTAAATGTAAAACAGGACTCAAAAGACATTGAATTGTCCGGCATTGCGCATATAAATAAGGTACATCAAAAAACAAAAGCTCAACCTTATAGAAAAATAAGAAATAATAATTTTGATGTAACAAAGACAAACCAAACCAGTAAAGAATAAATAAATTGCCACCAAGCCTTTGTGCACGCTGTGGTAATCCACATTGGTACAATGAGTGCCCATTCCGTTTTAAAACCTGTATGAAATGCAAAAAAGTTGGACATAAAAGTTCGCACTGCAGAACGGGCAGAGGAAATAAAATGCGGATTCAAGCCACTAGGACAAAGAAGGAAAAATGCATGAACATAAGAAAATATGTACAGGTGAAAATCCTGGATAAAAATATAAAATTGCAATTGGATTCTGGTTCAGACGTTTCCATTATAAATTTACATACATGGAGGAGATTAAATAAACCTACTCTATCAAGAACAAACAGGCTGGCAAGCACAGTTACTGGTGAAAGAATTACATATGAAGGAGAATTAATCACAAATGTGTCCCTAATGGGAAATACTAAAAAACTCAAACTACTGGTACTGAAGGATTCGAATAATCTTTTTGGTTCAGATTTTATGCAGGCATTTAATTTATGGAAGTTGCCGATTAATACATTTTGTAAAAAAATAAATAGTCGCGCAACAGAATCGGAAAAACTACAACGAGAATTTAAAAAATCGTTTCCAGAGGTTTTTTCTGGCGGTCTTGGATGCTGCATTAAAATGTCTGCAAAATTCCGTCTAAAAGAAAATGTACTGCCGGTATTTAGGAAAGAAAGGAAAATACCCTTCGCCTGGATTGAAAAAATAAACGCTGAATTAGACCGACTGGTAAAGATGGGTATTTTATCAAAAGTACAACACAGCCAGTGGGCAGCACCCACGGTTTATGTAAAGAAAAAATCTAATGAGATTCGTGTATGTGCAGATTTTTCAACAGGACTGAATACTGCCCTCGCGGACTATCACTACCCACTCCATACCCCTGAAGAAGTGTTTACAAGCTTAAATGGAGGAAGATTTCTTTCAAAAATAGACCTAAGTGAGGCATACCTACAAATACCGGTGGATAAAGATTGCTCTAAGCTGTTATGTATAAACACACATCGTGGTTTATATAAATTCGAAAGATTAGCGTTCGGAGTTAAGGTCGCGCCAGCCATTTTCCAACAAGTAAGGACACAATGCTGGGCGGACTGGATTTCGCAATAGCGTATCTCGATGACATCTTGATTAACAGCAAAGATATCGAACAACACCAAAAACATGTAAATCAAGTGTTTGCGAGAATCCAAGATTATGGGTTCAAAGTAAAAGAAGAAAAATGTGATTTTTTCCTGGAGGAAATAAAATATCTGGGTCATGTGATCGAAAAGGACGGCAGAAGACCAGACCCAGAAAGGGCTAACGCAATAACAAACATGCCGGCGCCAGAAAACGTCATGACATTACAGAGTTTTCTGGGCCTAGCAAATTACTACCAGGCTTTTATCCCAGAAAGGCCTAATTTGCGTGCTCCATTAAATGAGCTATTAAAAAAAGGTAAAGCCTGGGTATGGACACCTGAATGTCAGGATGCATTTAATAAAATCATAGAAAGACTTACGTCAGAGTTATTTCTAACACATTACAACCCAGAATTGGACATAATCGTAGCTAGCGACGCTAGTTCATATGGTTTAGGAGCATGTATCCTACACAAAATGCCTGATGGAACCCATAAACCCATTGCACATGCATCAAGGACCTTGCTCCCAGCGGAAAAACAGTATTCTCAAATCGAAAAAGAAGCCCTAGCAATGATATTTGCAGTAACAAAGTTTCACCGATACATACATGGTAGACAATTTAACTTACAGACAGACCATAAGCCGCTAATTACAATTTATGGATCTAAAAAACGCCTACTTGTATATACAGCTAATAGACTACAAAGATGGGGAACTATCTTATTAAACTACAACTTTAAAATGCAACATTTGCATTCAAATAAAATCTATCATACAGATAGATTATCGAGATTAGTGCCAAAACAGAGAGAGACTCTAGAAGACACAGTGATTGCGTCTCTTCAAACAGAAGGAGATTTTAAAGAGATTTTGTGCAACTCAGTGAGAGAGCTCCCGGTGACACTATACGAGATAAAAAAAGAAGCTCAAGAGGATGAATTTATCACCAGAACAAAAATGAAATTGGTAGATAAGGATTTACATGCGGCAAAGAGTTTCTTACTCTGTGATAACGTACTCATGCATAACGAAAAGGTGGTCATCCCAGAAAAACTACGAAAGCAAATTCTGAAAGACTTTCATGTTGGCCATCCAGGGATAACCAGGATGAAGGGGTTAATGAGGAGTTTTGTGTACTGGCCAGGTATGGACAACGACATTGAAAAAGCAGTAAAGCTGTGTAAAGGCTGTGCCTTAGCGGCAAAAGCACCGCATATAAAGCATAGCCCATGGCCAAAGACCGACCGTCCGTGGGAAAGAATTCACGTGGATTTCGCGGGACCATTGGAAGGATTTTACTACTTAATCGTAGTCGACAGTTTTTCAAAGTGGCCCGAGGTACTACGTTGCAAGAGTCCCACGTCAGAGGTTACGATAAGATTCCTACATGAACTATTTGCCCGTTTTGGGGTAGTGGATTGTTTGGTGAGTGATAATGGGACGCAGTTCACGTCATCAGATTTTGAGGAGTTCTGCGCGACGTTTCAAATCAGACATATAACGACGCCCCCGTATCATCCTAGGTCAAACGGCCAGGTGGAACGCTTCGTAGACACATTAAAAAGAGCATTAAAAAAGGCCGGTGATACTCCTAAGGAGAAGGCTTTACAACAATTCTTACAAGTATATAGAATTACAAAAAACATAGCATCATCATTATCCCCCGCAGAGATGATGTTTGCGCGGAATGTGAAGTCCGTGTTTGATAAATTATTACCTAAACATAATAATTATGACCGAATCTCTACGGTACCGAAGAAAAAATACAACCCAGGAGATAGGGTATATTTTAAGATGTTCAAAAACAATGCATCGTTCTGGGAACCCGGTACAATTGAAAAGAGGATCGGATCGATGGTCTATATCATAAAAGGACCACGGTTCTCGCATAAGAGACATCTAAATCAGATCAGAAAAAGACTGTCAGATGACACTGACAGCGCCCCACAAGGAGAAGACGTGATGGACGTGATATGTGACACCTTCAACTTACCAGCACCCCAGGTAGTCACACGTAAACGACAACCAAAAAGAAAACGAATGGCTCCGGACTACCTAGAGATAGATCCGAAAAGGAAACGTTATTAAGACTCCTGAGGAGGTAAGGCTTGGAAGGGGGGTGTTATGGTGCCGTACCTACCTACGGAGATCTAATGGACTCGTCCACCTTATAAATACGGGAAGCACGTGACAAATGTTCTCTTCTTCCCAGGCAAACCGGCAATAGCGGTTGAGAGCAACATCTCCTTGTATCTCTTTCTGTCTATTATATAATATATACCGTTGTTCATTTAAACCATGTGTTCCTGTGTCATTCATTCGGCCTTACCCAGGTCCACAACAGTGTCAATCAAATTTTATTAGAATTCAAAGTTCAAGCAAAGTATCTTAAAATCCTTAGCTCATGAGTTTTCAAAGAAAATTCTTCTCTTCAGATGACCATTACCGCAGTTATGCTACTACAGGTAATAAAATCAAACTTTGAAAATATATAAAAATATATACACAAATACATTAATCCAGATTTCACGTATTTTCACTCCTATTTATAACCTGGATTAATCTTCAGTCAACCCTCTGGATGTCTTTCCTGATTATGTTTTTCAAATTGTATGACCTGGATGTATTGTATAGATTCAACAAAAAAGTATGTTTTTGGGTTGATATATTTGATGTTATGTATTTGTATGTATTTGTGTATATATTTTTATATATTTTCAAAGTTTAATTTTATTACCTGTAGTGTTATAACTGCGGTAATGGTCCTCTGAAGAGAAGAATTATCTTTGAAAACTCATGAGCTAAGGACTTTAAGATACTTTGCTTGAACTTTGAATTCTAATAAAATTTGATTGACACCTTATTTTATTACTTCATTTTATATTATAATATTAAGGCTCTATCCAGTATATTGAGCTTCAGTTTTTATCCGGATGTTTCACTCATTATAAGATATTAGTTGATGCTTATATCTTTTGTTGGATTGCTTCATATATATATATATATATATATATATATATATATATATATATATATATATATATATATATATATATATATACAGATGTATATGTGAGTTGTTATGAAAAATATATATTTAGGTATACACTCTTTATAATTCCCGAAATTGTTTCAAATTGCAAGCTTAATGGGTGTGTGTTACAAGCTTCAGAGAATATATACTTTTTTCTTATATTCCAATTACCAAAGAAACAATCAATCCATTACCATAACTTTTGTTTATTTATTTTTCTCAATTTCCTCATTTTCCGACTAATACCTGAATTTATTTTCTTTCGTCTTACAAACAGAATTTATATTCATTTTCCTCCATTTGTTTATTTTTTCATATCTTACGCGCGTTTCACAGTTTAGTCACAAAATATATATAGTTTTTATTTTAATCTCATTGACCATCAAGGAAATTGTTCATTTAATAGTCATGGAAAAACATATTAATCCAAAACCAAAGGAAAGAAGTTATATATATATATATATATATATATATATATATATATATATATATATATATATATATATATATTTATAAATAAATATTAATTATTTATTACCTACAGACATCGATGTTTCATGCTTACGCAATCTTCAGTGCAGGAAGTTAATTCTGAACGGTCGACGGGCTCGAACTCCGATCACAAATCGCCACTGATTCGCAGTCAAAAGCGTTTACCCCTCGGCCATAGGGAATTAGCTGATAATTTAGGAGGAATTTAACTTTGTAAATAGCGAGTCGGCGGGTATTTTACACGAGCAGTTAAAGTGATCAACAAACTGTGTTCGCTCTCTCTCTCTCGCTCTCTCTCTCTCTATATATATATATATATCTATATCTATATCTATATCTATATATATATATATATATATATATATATATATATATATATATATATATATATATATATATATATATATAAATAAATAAAGATAATCAATATCGGGGAGGTACCTGGCCTTGATGTCATCGCTGTTGAGGTTCCCTGTTTTGGGGGTGACGAGATCGCTGAAGAAGTCCATTGTTTGATAGGTGTCCCTGTACCTCAGCACTGGATAGACTTAACTTTGATCTCGTTATACAAGGGAAAGGGAACTCGATCAGCCAGTGGCAATTATATAGATACAAACATTCTTGAAGCGGTGGTTAAGATATTTTCAACTATCTTGCTTAACCGGCTTACTATGTGAGTGTGCCCTCCGTTATTCCTAAATGCCAGAGAGGCTTTAGAAAAGGTCGTGGCACAATGTGTGTGATCCTCTTATCACTACAACCTGAGGTCTTACTCGATTAACTGGTAGCACTCTATCAAATGTTTATGCACCAGGCAAAAGCTATTTACACTGTTAAAAAAGCAGTATTGCGGACAATCCTTGCTAAAATTGGATGTCTATCACGATGCCTTTAGATGCGTGAGAAACGTCAACGCGAATTAAAGGCCCTCATCCATTTGGGCGCTGCACTCTCTGAATTAATAGCTATTGACAACGGGGTTCAACAGGGTGGCATTCTTGCACCGACGTTGTTCTCTATATATTTTGCCATGACCCTCTCCAAATCTTAACTGTAACGTCCGTGTTCGAATACGTTTCTGAACCACTGGTGAAATCATCAACCTCGCTCGATTTAATGCAAACTCCAAGGCCTTTGAACCCCTTGTACAGGAGCTGCTCTATGCCAGTAATGCGGTCTTTGTTGCCCACACCGAGGAACATATCAGATGATAATGGCATCTTCTCTCAGGCGTGTACCACCTTTATACTCAGCATAAATCTTGAGAAAACAACGGTAATACTCACTACTTTACCAGAATCAACGGTAATACTCACTACTTTACCAGGGTACCAGTATTAAGGGCCGAACATTTACGTCAAGATATAACCGCGGGACAGCTTCCATTCTGATTAAAACAATGCCACGAAATTATTGTTATGAAATGCCCCATAAGTGATCGAACGCAGATTTTAACATTGAACAACGTTAGTACTCGCTATATGTAGTATATGTAATGCTAGTATATCTAATGAAAGTATATGTTATGATAGTATATGTTATGATAGTATACGTACAGATGTATATGTTATGGTAGTATATGTAATGATAGTATATGTAATGATAGTATATATAATTAAAGTATATGTAATGAAAGTATATGTAATGATAGTATATGTAATGAAAGTATATGTAATGATAGTATATGTAATGATAGTATATGTATAAAAGTATATGTAATGATAGTATATGTAATGATAGTATATGTAATGAAAGTATATGTAATGAAAGTATATGTAATGATAGTATATGTAATGATAGTATATGTAATGAAAGTATATGTAATGAAAGTATATGTAATTATAGTATATGTAATGATAGTATATGTAATGAAAGTATATGTAATTATAGTATATGTAATGATAGTATATGTATAAAAGTATATGTAATGATAGTATATGTAATGATAGTATATGTAATGAAAGTATATGTAATGATAGTATATGTAATGATAGTATATGTAATGAAAGTATATGTAATGAAAGTATATGTAATGATAGTATATGTAATGATAGTATATGTAATGAAAGTATATGTAATGAAAGTATATGTAATTATAGTATATGTAATGATAGTATATATAATGAAAGTATATGTAATTATAGTATATGTAATGATAGTATATGTATAAAAGTATATGTAATGATAGTATATGTAATGAAAGTATATGTAATTATAGTATATGTAATGATAGTATATGTAATGAAAGTATATGTAATGATAGTATATGTAATGATAGTATATGTATAAAAGTATATGTAATGATAGTATATGTAATGATAGTATATGTAATGAAAGTATATGTAATGATAGTATATGTAATTATAGTATATGTAATTATAGTATATGTAATGAAAGTATATGTAATGAAAGTATATGTAATGAAAGTATATGTAATGAAAGTATATGTTATGATAGTATATGTACTGATAGTATATGTAATAAGCGTTATATGTAGAGGAAGTCCTCCAATTCTAATCGTGAGATTTTCAGCGTTATTTCACATTTTGCTGTGGTAAAAAATAAACCGCTAACTTTATGTCTACCCACCCCCCATCTGTATTGTTGTTCTGTGCAATCATTTCCGTCTTATTTACCTATATCCTCGAGTCGTTTCTTGGACTTGGTCAGTGGTGAACAAATAGTAACAGAATATACTGGGTAAAAGGGTATGAATTCAATAAATCATTTACACATATTTTGAGCTAGATCAAGTGTAGTTGACCTATTTATGGACCTTTGGCCAGGATCAAAGTGTAGTATCTGTTCCGATGGATACTACACCCTATAGACTGGTATTGTCTTAGCCTTCGGGGCTTGATTCCGCCTGTCTGTGGGTTTGTCCTTTGCAGTTCTAGGATGGCCACCCTCCCAGGCTTTGCCTCTCCTCTTCGGGGAGGAGTAAGTTTATTGCTTACTGCCTGAGGCGCCCATACCGGGGAATGCCGACGGGGCTGCCCAGGCATTTTTTGTAGGCCAGAGTGCTCACCTTCTCGGGCGCTGACTTTTCAAATACCACTTTCCCGACCTTGTGTCACATCTTACCTTGTGGGAGGGAGATAAATATAATTAGCAAAGCCTTTGGTAGGTTTGAAAAGCGCGTGTTGTCAGACAGAGCAATCCCCCCCCCCCCAAAAAAAAAAATTAGTGTCTACAAGTCATGCATCCTGTATGCTCTCCTATATTCATCGGGGACGTGGACTACGTATCGCAGACACATCAAGGTTCTGAGAAGTTCCATCAAACGTGTTTAAAGAGGATCCTAAAGATTACGTAGCACACCACACACCAATGTCACTAAGTAAATTATTTTTTGATCAGGTGCTTGACAATTGCTTGATTTATCAGATTCAAGCAGATTCCTCATTACGCATAGGAAACTGATCAGTCTGTACTGAAATACAGAGGACTGATCACCAGTATTTTGAAATACTGTGCAGACCAACGAGATATTCTAAGTAGCAATGATTATATAATTTTATGAGAATAGGTATATAAAGTAAAGGGAATTATTCCCTATTGCATCGACCACTATACCACTATTAACAAAAGCTTCATATGCCAATCTGTTTTGGCATCTATCTAGGCAAATTATTTCTGTTGGCTTTTGATAAAAAAAATGCCGTCCTTTCGTTCGTTTTCAATAATTTTTACATTTTTTCAGCCAGTCAGCCAGAGTAAGTAAGTAAACGTTATGTTAAATTGTTTTAACATAATCATCTATACAGAATATCGGAGGTACTTTCACTCTCACTCAGATCTACTCCTACTGCTAACACTATCCACCGTGAGGCCTTATTCATTCCATAACGTTTACTGACTAGAAATCAGTTTTTGGCAATTACACAAGTCAATACGTCCTTGACAATCAGTCTAGCAGTGACTTTGTTGCCGTCTGAATGAGATATGGTTCTGTGTAGTCCTAGGACGTCCACCCTCCCATGCTTTATCATCTCTCTTTAAGAACGGGTAAGTTTATACTAATCATCTGGGCATCCCCTAATGGGGAATGTCGACGGAGCAATTGTATGTCCTAGTGCGCTGGCTTTTTAAAATCCCAACCTAACCTTGTGTTTAACCTGCGGACGAAGAAGTAAATATATGCACAATCAAATTATGCGACTTGCAAAGCTCATACTTGACGTTTTTTTTTTCAAAAAAGTAAAAACAAATCACATGCTCAACATCAGGCCCCTAACCCTAACCCTAAACCCTAAACCTAACCCTAACCCTAACCTTAACCTTAACCCTAACCCTAACCTTAAACCCTAAACCTTAACCTTAACCCTAATCCTAACCCTAACCCTAACCCTTATCCTAACCTTTACTCTAACCTTAACCCTAACCCTAAACCCTAACCCTAACCCTAACCCTAACCCTAACCCTAACCCTAACCCTAAACCTTACCCTTACCCTAACCTTTACTCTAACCTTAACTCTAAACCATAAACCGTAACTCTAACCCTAACCCTAACCTTAACCCTAGGCGAATCCGAAGTCTTTTTCCTGCTCTCAAAATACATCGTTTTTTGATATTAAGTTAAATCCATTACGGAAATATTTCGCAAGTTGGAATTGAAATGCACCTGGTGAACCCAGAATTTGACGTGAACATCTTTCCTTTTCTTTTTCAAGTTGCGCACGCGCGTGTGTGCACACCGTATGTGTGCGGGTATATGTGTGTCTGTGATTCCCTTAAATAATTAACTAATTGCTCTAAGTTGGACTTAATAGCAACGGTCATATACCGGTTGGGTGAAAGCGAGACGACTATTTGTCTGATATGAGTGGAGAACAGATGAAGAGAGCGAAAGAGAGAGAGAGAGAGAGAGAGAGAGAGAGAGAGAGAGAGAGAGCAAACAATTATTATCGTAAACTATATAATATATACATTGGTTCAAAGGTAAAAAGATTATTTTGTAAAAGATGTATCAAATTTGTTCCTAGAACGAATTAGTCAAGTTTTGCGATATAAAATTTATTTTACATTATATTATTATTATTATTATTATTATTATTATTATTATTATTATTATTATTATTATTATTATTATTATTATTATTATTATTATTATTATTTGCTCACTAGGAGTTATCACACTGGTCATCGTCAGTGATCGCCCACTGCCAACAACCTGTGGTATTCCCTGGAGTCTGAGTGACAAAAAGTCTCCTCAGACTTCCAGTATGCTCCACCTCTTTTCGTTCATCACCGCTGATGACCTTGCGGTATCGCAACAGCCACCTACCACCGATTTCACGGTGATACGGGCCATTGGTCCCCTCTGGGGCCCGAGTGGCAACACGCCTCCTCAAGGTTCCAAAGCTGTCCGTGCTCTTCCAGTGGAGGTCTGGTTTGCGCTTTCCCTCCTCGACCCTCTGTCCATAATTTTCGTGGTGTCAGCCTATGCTTGCGCCTCTCTCGTGCGGTTGTATTTTCCTACTACTAAACTTATGTAAAGTTTTCACACAAGACAGTATCCGTCTTCCCTGTTTTTCCAATTTCTTCTAGTTGTTTGCCCAGTGTTTCCGGGGCTACTATGATGATGATGAAAAAAAGAGAAGAAGAAGAAACCCTGGGTGCGGAAGTCAACCCACATAAGCAAATATTTTATACTTTGTCTGTTATTTTCCTCAGACCAGTCATCCTGCTGAAGTCTTGAAATAAAGACGAAACGTTGATGAATACATAAATAATACTTTTGGTTTTCTTTTTTTTTCATTTTCCATTCGGTTGGAATATTAGTGCCATTTTTTATCACACACACACATACACACACGCACACACACACACACACACACATATATATATATATATATATATATATATATGTGTGTGTGTAATATTCCAACCGAATGGAAAATGAAAAAAAAGAAAACCAAAAATATTATTTATATGTATATATATAAATATATAAAAACAAATGAAAGAAGAGGGATAAACATGTACGAATGACAAATTTATTTCAACTTCGATTGTGCAATGCAAGGTATACTTGGTAATAAAATTATGTTTATTATACTTTCCTTAAGCTAAGGCTTTTCAAAGATTAAAATCTTATAATCAGAGGAATTATATAGATAGATAAGTTGGCAATGGAAAGGCCAAAATTCAAAATTTGAAAAACTATTAAGTAATGGAGAGTAAAAAGTTCGTGTAGAAAAGATATTGGGTCTATCCAGTTGGTAAATGTCTGTTGATGAGGTGTCCAATGAAATGAGATTTACAGATGGAAAAGAAGGGATTTCGTGAAGGCAGCGTGGAAAAGAATTCAAGAATAAAGTAAATCCAATGGAGAGATGTTGAGTTCAGTCGTAAGTAGAGCGCACTCATTCAGAATTTATTTCGAGAATTCGAGCCATATTAAAAATACTTCCGTGGACCGAGAGAGGAATTGAAGTTTAAGTGTTTACATTAAACGTTGACAGTGAGATATTTAAGCAATTCTAAGAAAGGCGAAATCCTTTAGTTGAAAACGAGGCCAAATGAGGAAGAGGAGCGGGAAGGGATAACGAAAAAGCATAAAGTAAAGAGGTGATGTGGTTAGTTGAATGAGCTATGGCTGATGCTGGGAAGGGAGAGGGGAGGGATTGTTTGGATACTCTTTATTGCTGGTAAACACTAAAGCGAGTTAGGTTGAGGCAGAGGTGAAATTCAGGTCATTGAGTGAATATAATATTTCTGAAAAAGCAGGGGTCCTGTAATTAAAACGGATTTTGAACGAAGATATATATAATTTCGAATGTTTAAAAGGGTTTCAGTTGGGAAGTTAGGGTTCAAGTGAATAGGAATATGGAATTTACGTGTTCAATATGTGATAAATCGGACAAAAACTAGTGTTTCAGAGTTAGATGTATAAAGATTGTTAATAATTCCCAGTAGGTTAAATATTAAATGTATGATAAAATAAGAAAAATTAATGTATGACTGAAATTAGGATTGGAAACAAGGTTAGTCTGCTTGCAACAATTGATTTCTATTACAAGTATTATGAGGTAGGGTTGGGTAGAGTTATGTAAACTTAAGTGAATCACTTGTGTGTTGAAATTATGAATAGATTTTAGGAGGAGCAAATGGAACATTTAAGGAGTAACCAGGGAGCGTAGTTTAAAGGTGAGAGAAATGGAATCTATGAGAAAGATATTGTCGGTAGAGCGAAGCATATACAGAGTCGATGGAATGAATACAGTGGAGATAAAAAGCAATGGATGAGTGTGTTTGAATGTTGGCAAATAAATGAAAAAAATGAAAAATACGATAATCGTCAGATTTCATTTTGCGAACGGTCTTCATTTCGTGTCGCCGACGATTTGAAATGGGTTGTAAGTACCTTTGTTACACAGTAAAGGTCTATCATCTTAATGAAACTATGGTACATCTCTGAAATATGTAATGTATTGTTTTATGCATACATACATACATACATACATACATATATCAAATCAAGACTTAAACTATAAGCTTATTTTATTTGAAAGCAAAAAAAGAAATTATGCCGATATAATATTATGTAAACATAATTTTGGGATGTAGTCAAATGTTGAAATACAACATAATTTTGGGATGTAGTCAAATGTTGAAATACAACATAATTTTGGAATGTAGTTGAATGTAGAAATACAACATAATTTTGGGATGTAGTCAAATGTTGAAATACAACAGAATTTTGGGATGTAGTTGAATGTTGAAATACAACATAATTTAGGGATGTAGTCGAATGTTGAAATACAACATAATTTTGGGATGTAGTCGAATATTGAAATACAACATAATTTTGGGATGCGGTCGAATGTTGAAATACAACATAATTTTGGGATGTAGTCGAATATTGAAATACAACATAATTTTGGAATGTAGTCGAATGTTGAAATACAACATAATTTTGGGATGCGGTCAAATGTTGAAATACAACATAATTTTGGGATGCGGTCAAATGTTGAAATACAACATGATTTTGGGATGCGGTCAAATGTTGAAATACAACATAATTTTGGAATGTAGTCGAATGTTGAAATTCAACATAATTTTGGGATGCGGTCAAATGTTGAAATAAAACATAATTTTGGGATGTAGTCAAATGTTGAAATACAACATAATTTTTGGATGTAGTCGAATGTTGAAATACAACATAATTTTGGGATGTAGTCAAATGTTGAAATACAACAGAATTTTGGGATGTAGTCGAATGTTGAAATACAACATAATTTTGGGATGTAGTCGAATGTTGAAATACAACATAATTTTGGGATGCGGTCGAATGTTGAAATACAACATAATTTTGGGATGTAGTCGAATATTGAAATACAACATAATTTTGGAATGTAGTCGAATGTTGAAATACAACATAATTTTGGGATGCGGTCGAATGTTGAAATACAACATAATTTTGGGATGTAGTCAAATGATGAAATACAACATAATTTTGGGATGTAGTGAAATGTTGAAATACAACATAATTTTAGGATGCGGTCGAATGTTGAAATACAACATAATTTTGGGATCTAGTCGAATGTTGAAATACAACATAATTTTGGGATCTAGTCAAATGTTGAAATACAACATAATTTTGGGATGTAGTCAAATGTTGAAATACAACATAATTTTGGGATGTAGTCAAATGTTGAAATACAACATAATTTTGGGATCTAGTCAAATGTTGAAATACAACAGAATTTTGGGATGTAGTCAAATGTGGAAATACAACACATTTTGTAGTGACTGTTTCGTAATTTTGTCAATGACGTTTATCGCGTTTTGCATACGAACTCTTACATATATATATATATATATATATATATATATATATATATATATATATATATATATAAGGAACAGAGGAATAAAGATATAATGTATACATTTTAAGTAGAACCTATCATATAAAAAATGATGCTTGATATACGAGATAGAGAAATTATATAAACAAGTAAAAGATAAGAACAAAAGTCAATTTGAAAATATATAAAATAAATATAATATATAAGATGTAAAAAGAAAATGTTGACAGTATCGGCCACAACATCACCGTTGAAGGCATCATGAGAGTTCAGTAGAAGACAGCTCGAGGTAGGTAAAATCTAGTCTTTATGAAAAAAATGGCATCTGGAGTTGTAGATATCCGTTAAAAATGTGGAAAGACTAAGACAAATAACTAGCCCAGAAGATCCAGTTGGAAAGTCCAGGGAAGTTTTCCAAATTGCTTTTAATACACAACAGACATCCTTTTGGTAATTTCCCCTCACCAAATTATATGTTTTTTCATCTAACAATAAGATACCCTTCTTTCCAAAGCCATGACGTAAGGAAGAAATAATACAATTCATTTCATTTGAAATATACTGTCTTGAACAACGGATGACTTAATAGATATTGTATTTTGTACAATTTTTATACTCATATATATATATATATATATATATATATATATATATATATATATATATATTTAAATTGTTCGATTGTAAATTTTAAAAATATTTCACTTAAATACATTCTCATGCCTGCTTCAAAGATGTTGTCAATTTTCTTACTTAAAAAGCGCCAATCTGCGCATAACATCGCCAGGACTACACTTATCCTAACGTCTTTTAGAACTTGACGTCTTTTTCTGCTCATATCGTGATTCGACCCATAGGGGTTAATACCAGCAAAATTAAAAGGAAGAAAAAAAAGAAGAAAAAACTATAAGACAGTCTCGCCTGACAAAGTTGTTCTACAACGAATGCTTGCAAAAAAAAATTAAATTAATTAATTTTTTATTTAAATCACACGATTGTTGATTTTCAAAATATTTCACTTAAATACATTCTCATGAAAGATGTCGTCAATTTTCTTAATATATATATATATATATATATATATATATATATATATATATATATATATATATATATATATATATATATATATGGGAAATGAAAAAGGAAAACCAAAAAAGGATGTTTTTTATATATTCATCAACGTTTCGTCTTTATTTGTAAGACTTCCTCAGGATGATAATTTCAAGAAAAATGTCATGCAAGTACGTGAAAATATTGGGTTGACATGATGGGTCGATGAAAAGAAGTAGTAGCCACTGCTGGTGGCGCAGGACCGAGGTCCGGGCTTGCTGAACTCAGTAGCATGGAATGAAATACATGTGGATCATTCTGAGTGATGGTTTTTCATTTCCCATACGTCGGATTACCTTCATTCTTCCTTTCCCATATATATATATATATATATATATATATATATATATATATATATATATATATATAAACTGTATTAAGAGTGTTTAAACCCAAATTATCTCACTCCGTACTGATTTCGAATGGTTAGACAGAGCGAATATATCCTCGTAACCGCCGACAATCGAAAAGCCTCCACGTCGGTTGTGGTTGTCAGAGAGAGGTGGGGTTTTGTTTGTTCTTTATTTCCTAACTACCTCGTTCTATCAGGTTTATTTCTCTTTGTATCCGAATCAGCGACTCTTCCACCGAATGAACCCGTTACGTGAAGGAACAAAAATCGATGCGGACAAAACATAAAGGCGTCAAATAGGATCCATCGATTTGAGTCGAATGTCCACAGGATCAAAAGGGGCGACCGTGTATTATGGCCGCCTTCACGAATACGCATCGCCGCCATCGGATCGTCGAGCGGTTTCTCATCTGGTAATTGACCTCACAGGCGTACTCACATACAGACACACTCACGCACACACACACCACACCACACACCATGAATCAACCATAATCATTCACTCATACTTGGGCACATACTTATACAGACATACGAGCACTCATACACACGTACACACGTAAACGCATACAAACGCTAATATGCTCGCATACAGATACACACGCACAGCCACACATATATTGGGAGGCACACTCTCAAACGTATATACACACTCTGTATACTTACACACTCTGTATACACACTCTGTATACTTACACTCTGTTACATACACATAGATCCACGCACATTTGTAGATAAATGAAGACCAACCCATCTCTCTCCAAATATATATATATATATATATATATATATATATATATATATACACAAATTATTTACTTAGAAACTATACGTTAAATACTTCAGAGACGTACCATTGTTGCATTGAAATAGACTGACCTTTCATTTTTGTTAAAATGTTCGTTAGAAACACTATATATATATATATATATATATATATATATATATATATATATATATATATATATATATATATATATATATGTTATTGTTTATTTATCTATGGACGTATACGTTTCGTCTCTTTTCAATCAAGACTCATCAGCATAGAAGTATGACTATTCACTACCGGTTACACGATTCGAAACCCTGGATTACAAGTATTTTTCAACCCCAATCAGACGTCGCTGACCTATAGGCCAATTCTGAACAGCTTATAAACAATGATAATTTTAAAACATTTAAGGCGGCGAGACATACAGGCATTCAACTTCTATAAGTGAAGGAATAATGCATATAAAGCAAGTGACGTCACGCTGTGTTAGTACTACCATTTACAGTGCTATACATTTTAACGAGGAGCTTCAAATATAAATATTTGTTATTGTTTATTTATCCATGTACGTATACGTTTCGTCTCTTTATATATATATATATATATATATGGTCTTTGTTATATTTTGTAGAAAGAAATCCGACAGAATAGTGTTACAGAAGATCAGGTCAACTCAACATGATACCATCGGTTTCAAGCCAGGTACTGTCCAAAACACAAAACACAATATTTCACTGGGTTTGCTTATAATAATAAAACACAAGTCGTCGACGGCTATCGTCACTTACATCCTTTAACTCCCGAAATGCAACAGTTAAATATTACAATAGAGCGACTAATATTTTTTACTTTCTATTATATTTTCGTTTTTTTTCTTGTTTTGTTTTGTTTCTTTTCCCTCTCGTCCCCAACCCTTTCCGAAGTAATATCTTCCTATTTATTTAATATTTCCTCAATAAACCTTAGTAATTGAATTATTTATAAAAAATTAGAATAAAACAGTTAACAATTTTCCTCGCATATTAAATATGCCTGAAAAAAGCTGGGACGAATTGTTTATTATTACAAGCAACCCCAGAAAAACATTGGGTTTCGGTTTGACTTCCTCCAAATTCAAATATGACTGAAGATAACCGGCACGACTTGTTAATTATTATAAGCACACCGAGAAAACATTGGGTTTCGGTTTGGAATCGTACATGGCTTTGAATCGATGGTTACCGAACACATTTCTGGTGGCACCACTTTTAATAGTTTTGTGCAGGATCTAGAAAAAGGTAGGTTTTTTGTTTGCTAACTTTAGTGTGACGGGACGGATTTATATTTATTTTTAAACAAAATAATACACATTGGCATTTATTTTAGAATTAAGGATACGTGCACATATAATAAAAATAGAACTTTTCGTTGTATAATTCTGAGAAGTTCCATTTTTACTATCAGAACTGGATACATGTATTATTAAATAATACTAAATTGTTATGTTTTTCCTGCTTGATTTCAATTTGTGATGTTATGAGCGGCGCTGAAGAACATGTGTTTTGGAATCATATAATGTAATATACAAACTATTATATTGCAAATCGTTTAAGAAACGGTCGTACGCCAGATTTTGTTGTGTTTCAATTCTGAGAACTGATATAAATAATGTGCTAATTTATTAATACCAACATACTTTATAATAGCTCTGTTTGATCTTAAATATCAACCATTGAGCTGATGTATTTACCAAAGGTGAGTTATTCTATTCTGCATTCTTACTCTACTTAAGTAAAACTATTTTTACTATGAATTTAATTTTCAATTATATATATATATATATATATATATATATGTGTGTGTGTGTGTGTGTGTGTGTGTGTGTGTGTGTGGAGGAGGTTCGTTAAGGGTAGAAGAAAGAGTGAAAGGTTTATAAGTGCAAGTTTTAAGATATATATATATATATATATATGATTGCTTTTATTTAGACAAACATGTACAAAATCTGCGACACTGGCATGTCGATGTTATCGATCAATAGCTGTTATAAACTGAGATCTTATCAGGCAGAGTCAAAATCTGATCTTAACCTTATATCATATTTGGAAAGTTTCTTTGGATTACTATCCTGTGGATGTTTTACCTGGATTATATATACTAGCCAAAATAGCCTCCCTACGATCGTCTATTTTTGCTAGGCTGCCGCGTCAGAAATGAACGCCCACCCGTAAACCGATGGAGCCCTAGTCACATTTCTTGGGTGGTTAGACATTGATTTTCTTTGTTTCGGAGCAAGAATATTTTTAGTTAAAAAAAAGAAAAAAATTTCGCCCGCACCCCAATTTTTTTTACCCCATGAATAGAAATATTTTTAGGCAAAAAAAAAAAATTTGTTTTACCCTTCCCCATACATAGAAATATTTTCAGTTAAAACTTTTTTACACCCTCCAATTTTTGTTTACCCTTCGCCATGCATAGTAATATCTTGAGTTAAAAAAGAAACAAAATTTTTTTTTACCCCCGCCCCCCAATTTTTTTTACCCTCCCCCATACATAGTAATATTTTCAGTTAAAAAAGAAAAAAAATTTACCCCCCATACATAGTAATATTTTCAGTAAAAAACAGAAAGAAAAAAAATTATACGCCCCGCCCTTTTACTCTCCCCCATACATAGTAAAGACAATTTTAAAAATTAGGAGGCGCCTCGGTCATATCAAAGAACTTATGTTTAAATATAATATTGAAGGCGCCTACGTCATATCAAAGAACCAGTTTTGCTATTCTTCCAAAATGGTTACCCATTTAGTAATGACCGAGATATTTGTTGCTTAACTTCAATTTACTAACAGACACCTTGTCTTGACAACGTAATGAAAATGTAGAATGATAATGTGAAAAAAATCCTCTCACAATGACGTCACTTCCGGAAAGAACCGGAAGGATGAGTCAGCAATTTAGTTTTCCAAAATGGTAACCCATTTACTAATGGCTGGGATATGCCTTGTTTAATTTTAAGTTACAGCAAAACACCTTGTCTTAAAAACGTAATGAAAATAAAGATTTATAATGTGCACAACATCCTCTCAAAATGACGTCACTTTCGAAAGGATGACTTTGCAATTTTAACATTCCTCGCCATTGAAAGTATGGTTTAAAAAACACGCTGGTTTTTTTAATTAATTGTATGAATACTTTTTATTCATATCACCTCATCGAAAAATATTGTAAATACATATGTAAATTTGATAATAGCAGTTATAAGTGTATATTTGTAAACATGAATTTAATTGTAGTTTAAAAGGAATGAATTATGTAGATGACAAAGTCCGTCTTGTGTCTGACCGACTTTTTGTAACAGTATATAAGGAAGTTGAAAATACCCCGCCCAATAAACCGGTATTGTCCGGGCCTTCGGGTCTGGATTTACGCCGGTCTATCGGTTGTCCGTCCTGTGCAGTTCTAGGAGGTGCACCCTCCCAGGCTTTGCCTTCTCACCCTTTGAGAGGGGGTTAGTTTATTGCTAATCGCCTGAGGCGCCCCTACCGGAAATGCTGACGGGGTTGCCCAGGCAATTTTTAAATGGCCAGAGTGCTCAAATTCTCGAGCTCTGTTTTTTTCCCACTTTCCCGACCTTGTGTCACATCTTACCTTGTGGGAGGAAGATAAATAGAATTAGTTTAATTATGATTCTTAACACGTTTTCCGTTCTAATCGCAGTCTCGTCTTGAAATTTCGTTCTGCATTGTTATATGTTATCTAATGTTATCTAATGTTATCTAATGTTATTTAATGTTATTTAATGTTATTTAATGTTATCTAATGTTATTTAATGTTATCTAATCTAAATTAATTGATTAATAGTTTCCTAATTCTAAAGGTAAACAAATATTATGAATGCTGGCGGACTTAGTAAATAGTCTGATTGAGTTTCGGCTTCAGACAGACAGACAGATACATAAACTCCATGATTAATATATATATATATATATATATATATATATATATATATATATATATATATATATATATATATATACGATCTGTCTTAAAATAAATGATCATCAACATTTACATGTTTGGTCATGAATCATACGCATATTTAAACACACACACTCATAAAAACACACATATACGCTATACGCATTGTATACACATATACGTACATACAAACACAAATACACTGCATATATATATAAATATATAGATATAGATAAATAGATGGATAGATGAATAGATAGATGTTAATTGTTTAGTAAATTGAGAACTATGGAAAGAAAGCTACTCTGTATACAAATCGACGTAATGTTTATTTACGAATTCATCAAACATTAAAAGCTTCCGTTGTAATCTTCATATTGCAAAAATCAATCGATATTTACCGATTGACCTTCAAACGGGAATAGATTAATATATTCCTATATAAAGCGGTATCTTTGTTATTCTTTTATTCAATGTATGGATATGCAACACTTAACAAATTTGTATATACACACTCATATATTTTTATATATATATATATATATATATATGAAGAGTTCGAACGCAAAACGCGATAAATCCAATTCGTTTAAATTGAGACCTTAAACAATAAACTCATGAATATATTAAATCTAGACTTCAAATAGAAGTTGATTTGAATTAAAATCAAAGATAAATTATTTCAGTATCATATTACATAACAAATAGTGTTCGGGTGTCGTCGAGTGTTGAAATGCAACACTTTTTGTAGGGAGAGTTTCGTGATTTTGAAAATGGCGCTTATCGCGTTTTGCATTCGAACTCTTCATATATATATATATATATATATATATATATATATATGAACTTCCAGAAACAACTTAACCTTTGAAGAAAGGAAGTCTCTCAAATCAAACAATTCGTTGCGATCCCTACAGTGCGGGGGCGACTGAGGAACGCCATCTGCAGACTCAGTATTAAATAAAATAAAATGTAGAGGAAATTGAAAACGTTGCTAGGGACCTTGAAAGAAGAATTCCAGCACTTGCCAAAAGAATTCAAGAAAAGGATCGCAAGCACAGGGCGAAAGTTGAGAACAGACAGTTCAAAAAGAACACAAGACTATTCTACCGAAATTTGGTTTGGGAGAATATAACGGTTGAAAAGCCACCGGAAGAGAAGGAGCTAGAAAACTACTGGGGGCCTATGTTTGAGAATGAGGGACCATGCAACCAAAACGTCAAGTAGAGCTTAGAAATAGCTCGAAGTAATAAACGCAAGTCAGAAATGATAGAGTACGAGATAACGTCTGGAATGATAAAACGAAAGTTAGATCAATTTCAGAATCACAAAAAACTGTCATAGACAATATACACAATTTCTGGCTGAAGAAACTAACAGCACTTCATAGCCATTATAGTAGCTGCTTCACCAGACTGTTAAAGGGTGAAGAGGCTACACCAGCGTGGCTAGTAAAAGGTGATACGACCCTCATACCCAAAAACGAGTGAGACACAAAACCCTAACTAAATACAAACCGACTGCTGCCTCACTACAACCTACAAGCTCTTCACTGGCCTGGTTGTAAACAGCAACTACGAACACCTCTCTTCTGGAGCGTACCTGGAAAAGTTGTTGATCAATAAAACCATCTTTGAGCACTGTAGACAGAGGCACGGAAATCTAAGCATGACGTTGATCGATTATCAAAAGGCATACGATAGTGTGCCCCACACATGTTTCCTGTCCTGCCTTGATCTATATAATACCCATCCGGTCATCATGAAAACCATGGCAGTACATATAAATATCTGGCAAAGAACCATGGCATTAAGACACACTAATTAAACAATAAAAATCACTGACGTCAAGATCCGAAGAGGAATCTTCCAAGGAGATAGCTTATCTCCTCTACTCTTTTGCTTAGCAAGTGATCCGTAAGTAAATTACTAAACAAAAGCCGGAGTGCCTACAATCTGAGCTAATGCTGCCAACACAATCCAAACAAAAAAAGTCAATCGCCTGCTCTTCATGGATGATCTCAAGCTGTATGCTAGCTCAGATGCTGATTTTAGCCGACCCCTGCAGGTCGTCCATAACTTCTCCAAAGTAATTGGAATAAAGTTCGCCTGGAAAAATGTGCCAAGTGCTCCCTTAGAGCTGGGAAGAAGATCCAAACGGAAAACATACAGCTTGCTGACGATACTAACATCAAATACCTTGAATAACAAAAACAATACAAATTACTTTGGCATAGAATAAAACAATTCAATTCAACATGCCAAGATGAGGGAGAAATTGGCAGAGAATATATACGCCGTGTTAGAAAAATTTGTAAAACACAGTTTACAAAAAAAATTAACTACCATTAACCAATTAACTATGCCAGTGATAGCATACAGCTTTTGAATTATTAGTTGGCCACAAAAGGACATTAATAGACTAGACATTAAAACGAGCACCGGACAATATCTTATGAGCTACCCGAAAACAAACCTTATGATGGTACGTAAACACCAAGAAACCAGAGCGAACAGAACGACATCTATCAAAAAACTGGCCAAATATTTTGTACAGGACTGTCTTACAAACAAGGCAGGAACGGACAACAAGCTTGCCACGGAAATAGCCTGGAAGAACCGCAAGAAATACACTAAGACCTGCCGTTGCAGAAAACTGGAAGAATGGGCAAACCAACAACGTGCTAAGTATTTCCTAGATGAACTATCCCAGGAATATATAGATTAGGAAGGCTCTGTAGACTGGCTGAAAAAAGGATCGCTCCACTATGAGCAAGAGAGAATGATATATATATATATATATATATATATATATATATGTTACTTTTTGTTAAATTTTTTAATCTTTTTGTTTTGCTGGGGATAGAGCATCCTACTGGATGCCAGATATTCACCCGCTATTTCAATATATATATATATATATATATATATATATATATATATATATATATATATATATATATATATATATATATATATATATATATCCAGACTGCTTAGTTGTATCACATCTCTTTAGTGCGGTTCGACCAGCATGTGCCTCAAGCCGGGATTGAAACGCAACCGTCGAGCTGACAATCGGCGCCTCTAACCCTGCACTATCATACGACACTGACTGAATGCAAGTGATATCTCAATGTAAACATTGTCAAGTGGCAGGGGCTCGAATTATTTTTACCCAATGAGCTATGTTTTAAATCTAATGACAGTTGGCGATATATATATATATATATATATATATATATATATATATATATATATATATATATATATATATTGGAGATTTTAATTGCCTACTAGACAACGAAAAAATCTTTGAGTCTCTTCGATTTATTTGTACAAGGGTTTGCCAGGACAACCTTACATGAGGATAATCCCCCCTACAAGTAAACTCTGTCCAAATATTCAAAATAGAATAGTATTCGAAGCCCAAATAAGATCGTTGACACGGCTATACATTGGTTCATACGAGGAATGGTGCACTATCTCAAAGTGATGTTTCCTCAAGAAACATAACTCAGCTGGATACTCCACCAGACTAGATGAATTCTTGTCCTAGAATCCGGTAAAACCAAGAGACCACAAGAAAGATATACTATAACATAAATAAGTGGTCAATTAGTTAGAGTTAAATTTATGTTCTTAACTTTTTTTACTAACTCAACGTTTGACAGTAAAGTAGCAATTAAATGGAATATTAGAATGTCTATATATTTCACAGAAAGATCCAGTGTCATCCCCTGCATAGTGCCCCTTAATTTCTGAGAACTTCGAATCAAGTAAAATGAAACAATATACATGTCATAAGGAGATATAATATTTTCTGTATCAATTGTCAGTATTTACTTCAACAGTGCTCAATACATGAGTAGAGCTAGATATTTAGTTATGAAACTATATTTATGGCAATTAAGCTACACAGAGGCTTCCGCGTTTCATTCCCGTAGGGAATCATAAGGCTAAATATATATACGATAATATACTGGAATCTTTGTAAGATCTTAGTCATTTTATTAATTATAAGAGTAACCGGACTCATGAAAAAGAATTTTAAAAACTACTCGGCGAATGTACAAGGTGAACCAAGTGCAAGAGAGATACAAACAATTGCGCGTATATAGACGGTTAGAATCTTTAAAAGATCTCTTGGTTGGAGTCTCTGAAATAGCATATACAAATGCAAATACAAACAGATATAGAAATTGAATAAAAAAAAGATATATATATATACATATAACCAAGAACAACATTTCTTATGACAATTTGCACTGCAACGTAACGTTCTTGACTAAAGAGACTTTCATCCCAAATTCGTTTCAACAACACAGGGATTGGTAACACACCAAAAGCGAGTTTAAGAAAAAAAAAAGGTATTTTAATATATCTTTTTTGAAATTCTGACGAGGAGTATATCTTCGAAAATTAAATTGAAAAAAAAAGTTAATAAAACTAAAATCATTATTTTTAATAATTCATATTACCATATAAAAAATGCTTTCTAAACCAAGAACAATATTTCTTATATATGTATATATATATATATATATATATATATATATATATATATATATATATATATATGTGTGTGTGTGTGTGTGTGTGTGTGATATTTAAATAATATATATTTTAGGCGTATAATCCTTATAATATCTGAAATGTGTCCAATTGTAAGCTCAATGAAGTTGTGTTACAAAATTAAGAGCATATATATCTTAGTTTTGAATCCCAATGACCATCGGGGAACACAAGAGAAACATACGGTGGAGTTCCAGACTGAGTCCTGATAAAAGTTTTGTAAGTTGTGAGTTTTTTGTTTTACTTTATTTCAACTTACAAAAGGAACTTTTATCAGGACCCAGTCTGAAACTTCACTGAATTTTTCTACTGTGTTTTTTAGGTAATATGTTTATCACAATTCCACAATATATACAACTACTTTCTGGTGATTGAAAAGGTTGGACAAAAAATACATTTGTCTAGATTTCCGATGAAGCACGTGTAAAAAGAATGAAAAAAATGTAAAATGAAAAATGAAAAATGAAAAATGAAAAATGTAAAATGTAAAATGTACAATGTAAAATGTAAAAATGTAAAATGTAAAATGTAAAATGTAAAAATGTAAAAATGTTAAATGTAAAATGTAAAATGTAAAAATGAAAAATGAAAAATGTAAAATGAAAAATGAAAAATGAAAAATGTAAAATGTAAAATATAAAATGTAAAAATGTAAAAATGTAAAATGTAAAATGTATAAATGTAAAACACATGTAAAAATGTAAAACACGTGTAAAAAATGTATAATTAATTTGAAAAGATTATTTTTGAGTGTTAGATGAGGGAAAAGAAATAAACTTTTATCAAAATACAGAAATAAAGTAATTGTAAGAATTAATGAAAATTATGGCTTGGGATTGATTTTCCAATGATCATTAGAATGTAAAAATTATATATATATATATATATATATATATATATATATATATATATATTAAATTGTTAATACCTATATACGCTTGCGTTTCAAATTTATTGCTCTCATCAGTGCAGGAATGTAACAATTTCAGACGGTCGGGAAGCGTAAAGATGGTTAATAGAACAGCATATAATCTAGAAGCAGTCGCCATATCCACTCGGCCACCAGAAACTGTTACGTAATTAAGGGAAATTAAGATCTTTATGTACCTAGAAGCGGGCACAAATAGAAGACTAGTCGAGAGTGTTTGACGAACGTATTCGGAACTTTGCATTAGAGCTTTTAGACAGTCTATTTTTAACATCCCCGAGAGTGCTCAACTTTAATTTCTTAAAGGGGTGATGTATGAACGAGCTGATTAACTTAAAAGGGCACCTGGTTTTGCGTATCTTTCTTTTAGCCCCGTACATCCCCCCACCCCCACCCACCCTGTCTAAGATTTCTTTAAAAATGTTAAACTGACGATAAAATGTTTCTTTCTTCGTACGAATATAAATCCTTTCAATTTTCGATGATCCTAACGAATAAGACGGGGAGGGTGGGGGAGGTTGTTGGGCAGTGGTGTAGGGGTGTTCAACGCACCTGCTACGCACTAAACATGATCCGGGGATCTTTCGTCTCCACATGCACTCACATACAACACCCCTTCTCTCGCTCGAACCCCTTTTGCAACTCCATCTCTCCTTCTCTCGACCCTTACCCCAACCCCCCTTGCAACGATTTTTTTCCCACGTGCGTGTCACTTTGTTTACGTTTTTTTTTTTTCGCCCTGGATAAACGTGAACAACTACGATTTATTTCCTCGGTTCGCTCTATTTTCCGTGACCGACTTTTCGCATCTGCTCCCTTCCCCCATCCCTCAATCCCGTCCTCTTCAAAGTGATGGCGTGCGGAGCGGGGGGGGGGGGTTGATGCACGTGAAAAGTTCACATCACCATAGTAACAATAAGAACCGGAACGGTAATCAACATCAGAACCATAATAATTCGGGTCCGTCGAGTTAGAGTTGGGGGGTTGACTGAAACGATAAAAGACAAATAACAACATAATTATTAATCGGCAATTGTTATTATTATTTACTTACGAGTCAATAACAAGTGGCGTTCCCTGGAATCTGAATGATAACAAGCCTATCCATATTTCCAGCACTCTCCGCCTCTTTCGATAACCAATGCAAAATAGTTTGCGTTATCGGAACAGCCGTTTACCTTTGACTTCTCGTTGGCAAAGACCATGGACCAGTATTCTCTGCACTATTATTATTATTATTATTATTATTATTATTATTATTATTATTATTATTATTATTATTATTATTATTATTATTATTATTATTATTATTTGTACTCACTAGGAGTTCTCACACAATTCATTGTCAGTAATTGCTCACCGACAACAACCAGTGGTATCTCCTGGAGTCTGAGTGACAACAAACCTCGCCAGATTTCCAGGATTCCTCGCCTCTTTTCGATAACCACCGCAAATAAGCTTGCGGTATCGCAACATCCTCTTACCATTGATTTCTTTCTGGTAAGGACCATTGGTCTGTTTTGGGATGTGGGTGGCAATAAGCCTCCCCAATATCGCAGCATTCTCCTCACTCTTCCAGTGGAGATCTGGTTTGTGCTGTCCCTCCTCGGTCTTCTCATCCTCCTTGACCCTCTACAAATAATTTGTTTGGTGTCGGCCTAGGTTGGCAACATTTTATTTTATATATTAATTTTTTGAGGGGAATGGGTGGGAGGGGAAGGTGGAGAGCTTATGGTGTTTCTTGTAATTTCTGTTCATTGGTTCATTTTTGCGTGGTGTTTGCTGAGGCCGGTGTAATTTATTAGGGGGGGAGATTATGAAGTGATGTTTCTTGCAGTATCTGTTGCTTGGTTTGTGATGTGGTGTTTTTCGCGTGGTTTTGTTTCTTCCTGTTGTAAATTCCATGTGGCTGGTTACGTATTGTAGCTTATGCGAGCTGATTTCCGCATTCAAGGATTTTCCTTAAGATTGCAGCTGTTTTGATCATTGCCGTCCTTTGTATGGTTTCGATGGTCCTTTTGATTCCAATTTCTCCCAGTCTTTTCTCCAATAATCGTAGGAGTACTAGGAACAATGGTTCCTAGTGCTCCTACGATTATTGGTGATATATTGACTTTTTTGCATGCTCCATATTCCGTTCAGTTATCTGGCTAGTTAAGTGTATTGGCTTCGTTTTTCCGTCTCTTTGATCTTCACTCTGTGGGCTGCTGGAACGGCAAAGTCTAGGATTTGTCAAGATTTTCCTTCTTGTCGATTATTATAACATCACGTCTCCTTGCTTATATGACTTTATCTGTTTGTATATCCATGTCCAAGATGATTTTGTGTTTTTCGTTTTCCAGTTTTGTTTCTGGTTTATGTTTGTACCATTTGTCTGCGTATTTGAAATTCAATTGTTTGCACAGTTCCAAGTGTACTGCTTTCCCCACACAGTCATGTCTGTTTTTGTATTCATTTTGGGCGAGTTTGCTACATTCACTTATTATATGATTTACTGTTTCGTCTCTTTGTCCACACAGTCTGCATATACTGTTTTCCTGGGTTTTATCTATTTTAGCTTTAATGTAGTTTGTCCTAATCGCATTTTTCTGTGCAGCCATTAGTAAATATTCCGTTTCTCTGTTCATGTTTCCTTTTCTTAGCTATGCCCAGCTATTTTTGTTGGTTTCTTCTCTTGTCAGTCTTAAGAAGCGTAGTTGTTTTTCTTCCCACTTTTTCTTGTCTTTTTGTTTCTGGTTTCGGTGTGCTTCTCGAGTTGCTCCTTTGAACGGTGTCTCTTGCTGCGCTTATTAGCCTTTCCGTGTTCTGAATTTTGAGTCTTCCACACACTCTTCTATTATTATTATTATTATTATTATTATTATTATTATTATTATTATTATTATTATTATTATTATTATTATTATTATTATTATTATTATTTCATGGTAGTCACAACCTTTGAGTGTTTTATGTTGGAGCTTTCTTTTTTTACTACACGACAATTCCCTTGATTGTACCTTAACACTTTTGCTGTTCCTAACAGGCAAGCCCTTTGCAAAATTAGAAAAAAATTGTCTCGTCAATCTGTTTAAGCCATGTATGCGCTATCGTTTCTTCACTTTCATTACACATGATTTAGTGGGGTTAGACCAATAGGTGGTTGTGATTATTGTGATCGGGCAGATACAAATGAGAAAGGAGTATAAGCATGGTTCAAGTTGGGTGAAGGTGGGATAAGGTAGAGGGAGTGGGTTAAATAATGAAGGGGTAACAAAGTTCGGCTCTGCTATTTAAAGAGGGTGTGTGTTTAGAGATCAGAATGGCCTCAGATATACTTAGGTACACGATATTTCCACATGATAAGAATGACGAAATGCGGGTATTCAAGTGTTCCTTGATGCGCTGGTGCAGAGACCTGACAGTGCTACCGACATATATATATAATATATATATATATATATATATATATATATATATATATATATATATATATATATATATATATATATATATTACATGTCTTGGCGCATTTTATTATTATTATTATTATTATTATTATTATTATTATTATTATTATTATTATTATTATTATTATTATTATTATTATTATTATTATTATTATTATTATTATTATTATTTTATATACATACATATATACATACAACACCACGATTGTAATCGGTGGGCCTAGCCTTTGTCATTCCATAGGCAAACCTACAAGGCAGCAGGTACTTTCATATGGTTTAGCCGCCATCTGAGACGGTTACCAGAGTATGACGCTTGGAGCCACATATGAAAGATTTAGGGTATGCGTGAGGACTAGACATGGCCACCTATCCAGATGCTCTCTGGATACAGCTCGTGAGTCTTGAAAGGTACTACCTCTACGCACACACCCTATACCCTAGCTCCTAATGTAAGTTTCTCCCTCTTAGACAAGGTCCAAAAAAGAGTAGCCAACTTGATAGATCCTTCACTATCCACCAAGCTCCAGCCCCTGTCCCATCGCCACAATGTTGCTTCTTTGTGCCTGTTTTACAAGTAATTCAATGGATTGTGCTCTGATGCGCTTGCTGCTCTGGTACCCCAACGACGTAAATTCACTAGACCAACCCGACAATCTGCCAAATCCCATCCATTCATTGTGAAATTCCCAAGATGCCGAAGAGCTTTATACTCCAAACGCTTCTTTCCTTGTGCTGATTGACTCTGGAACTCCCTCCCTACTCCCTGCTTTCCTGACGTTACTGACATGCAGAAATGTAAAACTAATGTAAACAGACTTCTCGCTGCACAGCTTCTAATTTAGGTTGACCCCCTCCAAAAAAACCTTCATCCTTTTTTCTCAGTAGTCCCTTACGTCTACAGTGGCAGCCTGCATTGTTTGGGGTGAACTATGATAATAAAAAATAACATTTTTAATGGATAATGTATACCCGAATGTTGTCTCTAATGGAGAAATCTCTTATTCATTCGAGGTTACGAGTTGCACGAAGCAAAGATGTGTAATGCACCGGTACTTTTTGCCCTCTATTTTTCAGTAATGCTGAAACACGCATTTGCTAAAACTGAAGTTGGTATCAAGATTCAATTTAGAACAAGTGGCGGCCTTATCAACTATCAGAGGTTCAAAGCCCAAACTCTAACTCGCACTGGTATAATCCGTGACTTACTCTTTGCTGACGATGCTGCTAATGTAGCTACGTCTTTCGAAGAAGCTCAACAACTGATGGACAGATTCTCTGCAGTTGTTCACCAACCTACCCCTGCACCGAAGCAAATAAGAGGAGTGAAACAGAACTCACCAGTTAACGTGTTTCCTGAAAATCAAATCAAAGTTGACGGCCATAACTTCAAGTATGTGAAAAACTTAGTATCTTGGTAGCAAAGTTAATGCGAGTGGAACTTTAGATGATGAAATTGTTAACCGAATAGCTAAAGCCTCTAGCGCATTTGGGAAGCTTTGCCATCGAATCTTAAAAGACCGAGGGATAAGGCTTGAAACCAAGACACAAATCTACAGGGCTGTAGTTCTTGCAACTCTTTTGTATAGCTCAGAGTGTTGGACATTGTATAAGAAACAAATTCAACGGTTGGATGTTTTTCACAAAGGATGTCTTCCAGAAGTTTGCGGAATAACCTTTAGTTATGGGATGACCCATGCTGACTTTTTCACCATGAGTAGTATTGATGGTATTGAGTCTTTTCTCATGAGATCACAATTACGTTGGGCCGGTCACGTGCAATAACAAAAGCCATGCTTGACAAGCTGGATGCGTGCTACCGCAGACACCTCCGTTCGATCACAGGTCACTGCTGGCCGAAAAAACTTATCAGCAACAAGGCACTATACGAGCTGTGCAACGAAAAAACCCTTTTCACAAAGGTCGCTGAACAAAGACGGTCTATGTTAGGCCATGTCCTACGAATGGGCCCTGACACTCCCGCAAAGAGGGAACTGAAGTTTACCGTTACTGGCTCGCAAACCTACCAACCGCGACTAGGACGGCACTGCACAAATCTGCTGGGCACACTACGTGCTGACGTCAAACAGGCGGGACTAGGACCACTACATACAGCGAAACAAATTCATTGCCTACGACAACTTGCACATGACAAGGCCAGATGGCCTGGGATTAGCATGGAGGACTGATTGCAGCTACGGGATGTCATTTGACTACCGTAGCCGCAGAAAACAGTTTTTAATAATAAATAATAAATAATATCACGTGATACGTATAGAAGATAACAGAATTCCAATTAAACGGTGATCATCAAAACGTGGGTCGACCGTTGCTTAGATACAAAAAGACAAGCTAAAAAGTAACCCCATAGCCACGAATAGTGACCATGCTTCCTTTGAGAACAGAGCAATTGATCATGATGAATGGAGAACATGGTACAATGGCATCAGAAATGATGCAGAATCGAAATTTGTCAAACTTCGTGAAACTAGGGAAAGAAACAAAATATCTGTTGCTGTTTCAGCCATATGCTCAAACGATTTTCACTCTTGCACAATCTGTGAACTTCTCTGCAAATCACTTGCAGGGATGAAGAGGCATTTGCGACTCAAACACAGGGTTATATAAACAGGGTTGACGGAACCTCATACGTCGAAACCGACTGGAGAGTCCACCATATATATATATATATATATATATATATATATATATATATATATATATATATATATATATATGAAGAGTTCGAATGCCAAACGCGATAAACGCCATTTAAAAAAATATGAAGCTTGCACTATATAAAGTGTTACATTACAACACTCGACCACACACTTGAATTAATGTTTACATAATATGATACCAGAATAATTAATGTTTGCTTTCAATTAAAATAAGCTTATATTCGAAGTCTATATTTAATATATTCGTTCTTTTATTGATTACGGTCTCAATTTAAACAAATTGGATTTATCGCGTTTTGCATTCGAACTCTTCATATATATATATATACATGGAAAATAACAAAATTTCCGTTACCAAATTTCCGTTACCTATTTTTCCGTTACCTAATTTTCATGAATTTATATAGGTAATAATAATAAATATTTGTAAAAAAAATATTGTTATTGTTCACTTAAATACAAGGATTAGGGTTCTGAGATAATTTATCATAACCCTTTATCCTTTATGTACCCTTTTGCCGGATGCCCATTTTCTCCCGAGGCAGAAGTGGGTACACAACTGCAATAAATTATTTTAGAAAATCGGGATCTCATGTCTGGATTGTTGTTATTGCATTTCTTATTTCATTTTATGAATTGCTGTGCGTTCATTGGTCCGTTTCTAGGTTACTCCATTCCGATTGGTTGAGAACGAAGGCAATTATTCCGAGTAAGGAAAATACCCGTGAACCTAAAGGTGCTTTCCTCTCCCGAAGGAAGCGTCATATTTTGTCCTTTGTGATAATGTCGGTGTGCTCTTATCGACTTAGCATTTGCCAATAAGCAAGTCACGGTTGACGGACGGATCCGCAGCTATAGCTTTCATAGATACGTCCTAGAATCTGGACTATTCTGGATCTGTATGTCACGCTAAAGTTATTTATATATCTATTATTATACTAAATATGAGTAAATAAACGTTTGTTTTCCTAAGGCTTTTTATTCTATATAGTTTAACTAGAATGCTCGTCTCAAGAAAGGTAAAATTAATTTCCCGAACAGAACAGTTTTGCACTACGTTTATGACCCCTTTACGAAGATTAAAATAACGATATAACGCTATTAAACCTTATGTCTAGAATCCTTATTCAGAATTTTGATCAAAATCTATTTCATGATTTTGATTCTAGAAAATGTCTATAATTTAACGATTAAACTGAAGGAGTCTTGAGAATAAATTAAAATTCAAGGAATCTTGCTTAATCGGTGTCTAATGACTATCGATCACATTCAATGCAAATCTGAAATATTTTAATTTTAAAATGGGAGATTGTGCCTATATTATGTCCATAAGACGCCTTTAAAATACTCCAAAGAAATGACATTTGTGGAATATTTATTACTTGATGTTTTATATTTATTGTTAAAATTTCACAAAAATCGGGCATATCAGAATTCCGCTTTTACCCATTTGCATGAAACTAAATAAAACTTAATATAGCCAACATTGCCCACTGTTACCCATTGTCATTGCTGTCAAATATCAACATCTTACACACTACGCACAATGTTTCAAGCGAACTACAACACCCTTTTAGAGAAAACGTATTTTCTGTAATTTTTGTCTTTCGACCGCAATTTTTTTAATAAGTAAAAATGTTCTCGTTTCGCGAAAGGAAATCTTTAAGAGGAAGAAATCAATACCGGTGGAAGTACCGAAGGTTTTGCCATTAAAACGTCTTGGCGTTAATCGCTGTGTCACGTGATCAAGCACTTCGTACGTACGATTTCGCCAGTTTTAGTGAACATTATTCGTGTCTATTTCGGATTTTTTTTTAGATGTGGATTGATAATTTGTAGCATTTGGATTATTCGGACTATCCTTCTCACCTTGGTTGTTATTTCCACAACGTTTCGGCCGATATGATTTACTAAAATATAAACTAAAAAATAACATAATAATTAATTAAAACTTTAACCCGGCCCTGGCTGACGGAACGAGGACAAATCTACACGCGTTGATTAAATGAAAGGTTCAGTTCGACATTCCGTATAGGTTCTCGAGTTCGACATAAAGATTCCCGAGTTCAACAGGACGCACCTAAAGGCTACTATTCTCATCTCGGTTGAGGTAACAACCGAGATGAGAATAGTAGTCCGAATAATACAAATAATAATTTTAAAAAAAAGTATTCGTATAGTAATTGAAAGTTCCGGCTATATCACGTTGAAAAGCAGGTTCTCAAAGTTAAGCAATTTTGAACTTGGTCAGTACTTGGATGGGTGACCGTAGGTTTGGAAGTGGGGTGGCTGTAAGATACCTTTCACTTAGCATAGGCGTAAGATCCCTTGGCATGGGTGTGAATCGATCTCTTCTTCCCTAGCTATCGGTTGAATAGTAGGGTAGACTGGACTCTCAAGCCTTTGTAAGGCAACTAATCGCGAAGAAGAAAAACACCAAAATAACATCGGTCCTTATATCAAAGAGTAGTATCTGTTCCAATGGATACTACACCCCATACACTGATATTGTCTTGGACTTCGGGGCTTGATTTACGCCTGTCTATGGGTTTGTCCTGTGCAGTTCTAGGAGGTGCACCCTCCCAGGCTTCGCCTCCCCTCTTTGGGGAGGAGTAAATTTATTGCTTACTGTCTGAGGCGCCCGTACCGGGGAATGCCGACGGGGCTGCCCAGGCAATTTTTAATGGCCAGAGTGCTCACCTCTCGGGCGCTGGCTTTTCAAACCCCACTTTCCCGACCCGACCTTGGGTCACATCTTACTTGTGGGAGTAAGAGAAAACTGGCCTTGTGCCTAACTCCTGGAGAGGAGTAAATATATACTCAACCCATTGGCCTTTTGGCTAAGATCAAAGTGTAGTATCTGTTCCGATGGATACTGCACCCCATAGACTGGTATTGTCTTGGCCTTCGGGCTTGATTTACGCCTGTCTATGGGTCTGTCCTGTGCAGAGGTATGGAGGTAAATAATACTCGACCCATCATTGCTGGTCGTATCGTATTTCTCATTGCATTAAACAACAAAAAAGAAAATGGTCTCTGTGAAGTGCGATTTGTTATTACGCCACCCTTGATTCATTATTATCAAGTCTTTATCGCCGCAGGTACTCCTTTAACGGGTATCCATTGTCGTTGAGACAGGGGGATGTTCTTATTTACTTGGCTCTGCGCGAGGGCAATGCTAGACACAATGTCGTTTTTAATGTGGGAGAAAAACAAGCCCCCCCCCACCACCACAAAAAACGGGCACTCTTGATTGGGACAACAAATTAAAATTGCCTCAGCATAAAAGGATTTCTCTTTCACTGACGGAAGATGTAAACAAATATAGTTTGGTATCAGAATGGATACTATACTTAGCTCCTAAATAAAATGCAAATAACAACTACAATAAACTATTTTGGAAAATAGGGGGCTCACGGTGTAGACATCATCATCATCAGCAGCAGCAGCAGCATTTTCATCATCATCATCATCATCATCATCATCATCATCATCACCATCATCATCATCAGCAGCATTTTCATCATCATCATCATCATCATCATTATCATCATCAGCAGCAGCGGCGGTATCATCATCACCATCATCGTCATCAGCAGCAGCATTTTCATCATCATCATCATCATCATCATCATCATCATCATCATCATCATCATCATCATAATCAGCATCAGCATCATCAGCATCATAATCATCACCATCGTTGTTGTTAAGTTGTTTCTTTGTTATTATTATTTTTATTGTTTTTATTATTTCATTTTATCGAATTTTGTGTGTTCATTGGTCCGTTTCTAGGTGACGCCATTCTGATTGGTGAAAAGCGAGGTCAATAATTTCAAGTAAGGAAAATACCCGTGACACGTAAAAGTGCTTTCCTCTACGTAAGCGTCATTTGATTTTTCATTCCTTCGGGAAAACAAAATGAAGCTGAGTTGACAGATCCAATGTTCAGATGGGTCTTCATGTCTTTACGAGAAGCGTTCTATTTGGGTCGGTCTATTCGTCTGTCGCACTGTCGGTCTGTCAGGTTTTTTTTTTAAATTTAATAAATCTTGATAATTTAAAAGCCAACGGCACATTTTATGAGAATTGGAATGTCGACTGTGACACCAGTACTTAATTGGCTCTTAGTATTTGGTTTGCATTTACTCAAGAGTTTAGACGTTGTTTTAATAATACAATATCCATTGGTCAGTCAAGCTTATGTTTGGAATAGCATTTTGGTCGGTCTGTCATGTTTAAGATTGAAATATCATCTTACTCGAACTGTATTGTTCAAATTTGAAATAGGATTTTCCTCGGTCTGCTACGTTTAAGTTTGAAATATCATTTTTGTCGAACTGTAATGTTTGAATTTGAAATAGGATTTTCGTCTCTCTGTCACGTTTAAGATTGAAATATCATTTTGGTCGAACTGTATTGTTCAAATTTGAAATAGGATTTTTCTCGGTCTGTCACGCTTAAAATTGAAATACCATTTTCGTCGAATTGTAATGTTTGAATTTGAAATAGGATTACCCTCGGTCTGTCACATTTAAGATTGAAATATCATTTTGGTCGAACTGTATTGTTCAAATTTGAAATAGGATTTTCCTGTGTCTGTCACGTTTAAGATTGAAATAGCATTTTGGTCGAACTGTATTGTTCAAATTTGAAATAGGATTTTCGTCTGTCTGTCACATTTAAGATTGAAATATCATTCTGGTCGAACTGTATTGTTCAAATTTGAAATAGAATTACCCTCTGTCTGTACCGTTTAAGATTGAAATACCATTTTCGTCGAACTGTAATGTTTGAATTTGAAATAGGATTTTCCTGTGTCTGTCACGTTTAAGATTGAAATATCATTTTGGTCGAACTGTATTGTTCAAATATGAAATAGGATTTTCCTCGGTCTGTCACGTTTAAGCTTGAAATATCATTTCCGCCATCATGGAAAGCTTATGTTTTAAATAGCATGTTGGTCAGTCTATCACGTTTAAGTTTGAAATATCATTTTCGTCGAACTGTGCTGTTTAAATTTGAAATAGCATTTTTCTCGGTCTGGCACGTTTAAGTTTGAAATAGCATGTTCGGTTGTCCGTCACACTTAATTGTTTTTAAATATAATTTTCGTGATCATGGTAAGCTTCGTTACAGTTTTTAAAAGTAATTTTTTCAACATGTTACGCTTAAGTTTCAAATATGATTTTTCGCTAGTATGTCGCGCTTAATGTTTTAGTAACGTTTTCGTAGGTCTGTAACGGTTGGAATTGCGTTTTTGTCTGGGTCCGTTACACTTAAGTTTTTAAAATATATTTTTTGTCAACATGGTACACCTAAGTTTCAAATATCATTTTTCGCTAGTTTGTCGCGCTCAATGTTCTAGTAACGTTTTCGTAGGTCTGTAACGGTTGGAATAGCATGTTCATCGGTCTGTTACACTCAAGATTTTGAAGTATATTTTTTGTTAACATGATACACTTAAGTTTTAAATAGCATTTTCACGTTTGAATATTTCTTTTTAAATAGTATTTTCGTTTTTTAAGGTTTTGAAATATAACTGTTGACGGCATATTATGCTTAACTTTTAAATAACGTTTTTTTTTTTCGATTTGTAACGTGCACATTAAGCTGATTTATTTAAACAACATTCGTTCCCGTTTTCAAATTATGTCCTTCGCAATAATGTCACGGCTGACATTTTGTCACAGTTAACGAGATGGTGATGACGTCATTATAGCAACCAAATCAACACAAGAAAAAATCGTGTTTGTAAACAAATCTTATAAAATGTGAATTTCATCGTTCGTCATATCTCTGACTGCGTTACCGACGTTTCTGTAACAAAAAAGAAAAGAAAAAGATCTCTCATTTATCAAATATTTCAAATATTTTTGTTTTAATTGTATGGCATTCTTTTGCGGTTAAATGATTTTATTTTATTTCAGGATCGTTTCAAATGAACAAAAACATCGTTTTACGGTTGATTTGTAGATTAACGCCCTTCGTTGAATCACTTCTGCAAATAAAATGTATTTTAAAATTTTTTTTAGGCGATCACGTCTGAAAAACAACAAATATTTTAGAATTTATTGTAGGAGATCAGATTTGTATTAAAATTTAACGTAAAATGACCCCCCATTTCCTGGCTATTCTAGCCTTTTAGAGATGGTTAGACAAATTTTTTTAACCATTAACCATAAGTCCGAGTGGTAAGATCGTAAAACAACACATAATTGCCTTAAAAAGTAGACACCCCCCCTCCAAAAATAAAACGCAGAGAATTTATTTCTCAGAGGAGAAATAAAATGGTGTAACTGGCCTAAAAATCTAGAATTGCCAGGAAATGGAGGATCATTTCAGGTAAAATTTATACGCGAAACCTACTCTAAATTCTAAATTAATTATTTGCTTGTTTATTCTTTTACGCAAAGTTTTTCAGACTGTTTACACATAACCGCCTAAAATAGTAGAATCTTGTTGTTTAGGGGGTGATTCAGCGGCGGGTATTAATCTACAATAATACCTATTTTACATATTTAGGAATTTTACGAATTAAGTTTAATTGGATTATATGACTTCAGAATCATGATAATTAACGAAACATAGATCATGGATTTTGATAGATTTTAATCAAGGCCATCCTTATAAAAGGCCGAGAGATCTAACATTTGGAGTATCTGACTGCAAGCAAGGTTTACAATTAGTCACCAGAGATCTGTTTAGCTTTTAACATTCAAAATCATTGCTCCCAGGAAAGCTCATTCTGAGAGGATTCTAACCGTGGCCATGATTAAGTACGCATTCTCAACAAAAGAAAAACCCGCATTGAAAAAAAAAAACACTCATTTAATAATGCATTTGCCATAGTTTATTCAAAGTTATCTGTCCCTTAATTTGTTCTAATTGTAAATAATTGTCAAATCTATCAATCAACTCATTGTGGTTCTTATTATTCCGTGTGTAAAACATGTAAAAAACATCAAACTAATCACACAGGCAATTTTTTTCCGTCTCTTTTTAACTGTTATATCAATTATCTTCGAAAATTCACATCGTCTGTAGTAAAATACACGAGTCGCGCGATCGCATGGCCTGTTATAGGGATGAACAATGTTTTAATCCGGTGAAGAAATATCAGACAGAATAAAATATCGATATTTAAAACTTTTACTGCTGCTTTGTACGGCCTCAAGTGCTAGCCGCCGACGAAGGAAGCAAAAACTTTAAACAGGCACGAGTTATTTTTATGGGGTCTCTATTTACTTATTTCATGTCTGTGTATATATTTATATTTGCAACATTGCTTGTCATTTCTGTTATCTTCTGAAATAATAGTTGAACGATCTAACAAGGTTAACAAAGGGATAATAATAATAATAATAATAATAATAATAATAATAATAATAATAATAATAATAATAATAATAATAATAATAATAATAATAATAATAATAATAATAAAACAGACGTACCAGAGTGCATGACCAAAGGAAGAACAACGCTCATACAAAAAGACGCCAAGAAAGGAACGACCCCAAGCAATTACAGACCAATAACCTGTTTATCGACAATGTGGAAAATCCTAACGGCACAACTTAGAGAGCAAATTTAGCATTCCCTGAACAATCGTGGACTGCTTCCCGAGGAACAAAAAGGATGCCAGAAAGGGGAAAAAGGGACGCGTGAACTGTTATACATAGATCAAAAGATCCTGAAAGAAGTTAAAAGCATAAAAAAGAACATATCTATGGCATTGATTGACTACAAGAAAGCGTACGACAGAATACCTCAAGCATGGATAATTGAATGTTTAAAAATGTACAAGATAACTCGACAGGATTATTAATCTCATCAAGAAAGTAATGGAATTATGGAGATTAGAACTGACAGCTGGAGGACAATACTTGACGGAGATAAAAATACAGAGAGGCATTTTCCAAGGAGACTCCCTATCACGACTACTGTTTATATTAGCCATGATGCCACTCAACTACATACTCAGGAAATGTGATGCCGGATACAAGTTCACAGGCAGAGAACAGCGAATAAACCATCTCATGTACATGGACGACCTGAAGCTATTTGCAAAAATCAAAAAGGAACTGGAAAAACTGATAAATACGACCAGAATCTTCAGTCAGGGCATTCAAATGGAATTCAGAATGGAAAAGTGTGCATTGCTAGAGATTAAAAAGGGAAAGTTGGAGACGACTGAGGGCATGGAACTACCCAACCAAGAGCAGATGAGGGCGCTAGATGAACAAGAGAGCTATAAATATTTGGGAGTTTTGGAAGCAGACACAATCAAATCAACAGAAATGAAAGAGAAGATTGGAAAAGAATACCTGAGAAGAACAAGAAAGCTCTTAGAAACAAAATTATATACCAGAAACCTAATCAAAGGAATAAATACCTGGCCAGTATCACTAATAAGATATTCTGGACGATTCATAAACTGGACTAAAGAAAAACTCAGGCACCTTGATCAGAGGACTACATCCAAAAGACGATACAGACAGACTCTACGTGAAGAGAAGCGAAGGGGGAAGAGGACTGGTAAGTATAGAAGAAGTAAGTGGACGACACTAAATAAGAGCTCGAGAAATACATAAACCAGAACACAGATAGGCTGATCACCGCAGCAAGAGATACCGTCCCAACGAATAACGCAGGAAGCATCGAAACTGGACACAAACAGACAATAAAAGAAAAATGGGAAGAAAAACAACTATATGAACGCTTCATAAGACTCACAAGAGAATAAAACCAACGAAAATAGCTGGACATGGCTAAGAAAAGGAAACTTGAACAGAGAAACGGAATCTTTACTGATGGCTGCACAGAACAATGCGATTAGGACAAACTACATTAGAGCTAAAATAAATAAAACCCAGGAAAACAATAAATGCAGACTGTGTTGACAAAGTGACGAAACAGTAAATCATATAATAAGTGAATGTAGCAAACTTGCTGAAAAAGAATACAAGAACAGACATGATTGTGTTGGGAAAGTAATACACAGGGAACTGTGCAAACAATTGAATTTCGAATATGCAGACAAATGGTACAAACATAAACCAGAAACAGTACTGGAAAACGAAAAACACAAAATCCTCTGGGATATTGATATACAAACAGATAAACTCATACAAGCAAGGAGACCTGATGTTATTATAATAGACAAAAAGGAAAAATCTGGTAAAATCGTAAACTTCGCCGTTCCAGCAGTCCACAGAGTGAAGATCAAAGACACGGAAAAACGAAGTAAATACACAGAACTAGCCAGAGAACTGAAAATAATCGTAGGAGCACTAGGAACAATCCCGAAAAATCTGGAGAAAAGACTGGAAGAAATTGGAATCAAAGGGACTATCGAAACCATACAAAGGACGGCAATGATCAAAACAGCTCCAATCTTAAGTTAAATCCTCGAATGCGGAAACTAACATACATAAGCACCAAAGGCTAACCAGTCACAAGGAATTTACAACGGAGAAAACAAAACCATACGAAGAACACCACAACAAGAGTCAAGGAACAGAAACTGCAAGAAACAGCACTTCATAATCTCCCCCCCCCCAATAAATTACACCGGCCTCAGCTATCACTACACAAAAATGAACCAAAGAAACAGAAATTACAAGAAAAAAAATTAGAAAGAATTTTTTTTTTTTAAATAAGGAAAGAGAAAAGGAAAACAAATAAGGAATTGAAAGGAAAAAATTTTAAAGTTAAAAAAAAATTAAACTTAAAAAAAAAATTAATTTAAAGAAATATTATTCTATTCATTTTTTTTTTTTAACTGGTGCCGGCCTAGACTGCCACCAGACAACATATTTGTAAATAGTCGAGGAGGATGAGAAGACCTAGGAGGGACAGCACAAACCAAACCTCCACTGAAAAAGTGCAGAGAATGCTGGGACCTTGGGGAGGCTTATTGCCACCCAAATCCTAGAGAAGACCAATTGTCCTTACCAGCGAGAAATCAATGGTAAGCGGCTGTTGCGATACAGCAACGTTATCGAAAAGAGGTGAAAGAATACTGGAAGTCTGGGGAGACTTATTGTCACTCAGACTCCAGGAAATACGACTGGTTGTTGTCGGTGAGCAATCACTGACGATTATCTGTGTGAGAACTCCTAGTGAGTAATAATAATAATAATAATAATAATAATAATAATAATAAAAATAATAATAATAATAATAATAAAAATAATAATAATAATAATAATAATAATAATAATAATAATAATAATAATAATAATAATAATAACATATTAAAAAAAGAACAATGGTACAAGCCTAGGCTGATACAATACAACATATTTGCATGGGGTCAAGAAGGATTAGATGACCGAGGAGGGACAGCACAAACCAGACCTCCACTGGAAGTGCAGAGACTGCTGTGACCTTGGGGAGGCTTATTGCCACCCAAATCCCAGAGAAGATCAATGGTCCTTACCAGCGAGAAATCAATAGTAAACGGCTGTTGTGATACTGAAAGTTTATTTGCCGTGGCTATCGAAAAGAGGTGGAGAATGCTGGAAGTCAGGGGAGACTTGTTGTCACTCAGACTCCAGGGAATACCAATGGTTGTCGGTGAGCAATCACTGATGACCTATGTGAGAACTCCTAGTGAGTAAATAATAATAATAATAATAATAATAATAATAATAATAGGAACAGAAATTACAAGAGACACCATAAGCTCCCCTCCTTCACCCCCCCCCCCCCAAAAAAAATAAGAAATGGTGTCGGCCTACGCTGACACCAGACAAAATATCTGTAGAGGGTCGAGGAGGATGAGAAGCTCGAGGAGGGACAGCACAAACCAGACCTCCATTGGAAAAGTGCGGAGAATGCTGGGACCTTGAGACGGCTTATTGCCACCAAAATCCCAGAGAACACCAATGTTCCTTACTAGCGAGAAATCAATGGTAACAGGCTGTTGCGATACCGCAAGGTTATTTGCGGTGGTTATCGAAAAGAGGTGAAGAATACTGGAAATCTGGGGAGGCTTGTTGTCACTCAGACTCCAGGAAATACCACTGGTTGTTGTCGGTGAGCAATCACTGACGATGATATGTGTGAGAACTCCTAGTGAGTACAAATAATAATAATAATAATAATAATAATAATAATAATAATAATAACAACAACAACAATAATAATAATAATAATAATAATAATAATAATAATAATAATAATAATAATAATAATAATAATAATAATAATAATAATAGCAACAATAACAACAACAATACAGTCTAAGTAACAAAGAACTTTATTTCGCCTTCATTGTTCTTCTATTCTTTCATGTTTAATACTTCATCAACGCCCTTCTTCTTTCTTGAAATAAAACATCGACCAAGTACTAAAAAAGAAACAAAAAGAAAGTAAAACAAAAAGAAAGGAAAAAACGATGAAAAGAAAGAAAAATTAAAAGAAAGAAACAGGAAAGAGAAACATTGTTGTTTCTTTTTATAAATTTTCATCTGGGCGAAAATGTAGGTCGCACGAGTGTGGCACGGCATGCGCCTTCATAATCGCTGATATATTTGAATTAAAAAAAAAATGGCGGCCGAATTCTCCGTGACGCCGCCTTGTTTTTCGTCGTTCAGGGTCTTTTCCGCGGCGAAGAATTCTCGCCCTCTTTTTCAACCAATGAGGATCGCCGTCACACAGAAACAGACCAATGAACAGACAAACGAACATCCCCCTTCCCCTTCACCCGAAATACAATAAGAAGAAACGGGCGTTAATAAAAATTATCAAAAATATTAGAACTATATTTTTTCCGTAAAAATAGTTCCTATTTACTTGCCTCCCCACGAGAACAAAGCTATACAAAAGATCCCCTTTTCATGTAGTAATGCCAAGCTCTTACAAAAAGAGGCATTCTGGATGAGGCAAAAATATGAATATCCACAGTTAATGAGGATTTTTCCTCTTCTGACTAAGACCAGAAGAGATACTACACTTTGAATTATTTAAAAATAATTAAAAATGTAATTCATCTACAACGCAGGAATAAGGCCATCAAAAATGTGAGTAGTGGGAGGGGGTCGGTGGTCATACTCTTAGCTAGAATCATTACAATCACCACAATAGCATATTTACTCTAGGGGCCATCATGCTTAAAATATCCCTAATTATTGAAACTTTATTTTGTTTATAAACTAGAAGGCCCGTCACAGGACAGGTAAAATTAATTCCCCGAACTGAACATTTCCCCACCATTTTTATGTCCCCTTATGAAGATTAAGATCAAAACATACTAAACCTTGTGTCTAGAATCTTTATTCTAATTCAGATCAAAATCCATTACATATTTTTGATTCTCGATTAAGGGCTCTTGAGAAGAAATTGACATTCAGGAAATATTGATTATGAAATTCAATGCAAATCTGAAATATTTGAATTTTCAAAGGTTGTGCCCATATTTAGCTCCTAACAATTCTACAAATTACTGCAAATACAGGGTGGGCAAAAATAAGGGTCCTATTTTTAAAAATTCATAACTTTTTTATTTATTGATTTAAAAAATTTTTTTTTTTAGAATAAGTAAAGGACCCCTTCCGAAGCAAGCATGAGCCGTATTAGCCCTAAGGAACGTACCCTCATTTAGAAAACATTATTTTTGCTTAAAAAACTCAAAACAGTGTAAAAAACAATACTTTAGTTTTTGTAAGTTTTAAGAAGTGTTTTTCGGCTAAAATTTGTTTTGTTTATTTCAAAAAATCTCGGAAGGGTCAGTCTACACACACATAAAGTTTGGTGAGTTTAACTTTTATTTTGTGGAAGTTATTCAAATTCAAGTTATTCAAATTTAAAGATAGGACCCTTATTTTGGCCCACCCTGTAGATAGAAATTTGGATAATATTTATTTATTCATATTAAATCCACAAGCGGTCCCCGCTCGCACGTGAATCTCGGTCAGATGAGATGATTTTAACGGCATTAGTTTTTACAGGGAAATGTCGCCGTCCCCCCACACCCAGCACCTGGTACTGACCAGACTCGACGTCCCTTAACTTTGGTGATCTGATAAGAACTGGTGTGTCAACGTAATTAGTTCCACTATTATTCACATTGTCTTGCTTTCATCAATATTGATGTTTATATTTATACCCTGTTTAAACCGATGTGTTCTCCCGCCTTCTGCAGGGGAATCATTATATTCATGTACACTGATTTTTTTTCCTCGTGTGAAAATATGTTGATAATTTATTTATGTTAATGTTTCTTAGGTACGGATAATGAAGTAGTCGTGAAATTTTGTTACATTGGTGATACCATTGGAGCACAGGGTGGAGCAGGTGCTAGTGTGATAGCACAAAATAGGAGTGGATGGAGTAAGTTCAAGAAACTTTTGCTTATTACTAAACAGCAGAGCGTTACGACTGTCGACCAAGGAAAAAGTCTATCAGACATGTGTACGCAGTGTGATCTATGGGAGCAAAACCTGGCCAGAGGAGATGAAAATATGCGTTGCATCGAGAGGAATGCTATGAAAATGATACCATGGATGTGTAATGTGAGTCTTAAAGACTTAGATCTGATGACCTCAGAGGAAGATTAAATCTGGAGAGTATAGGAAGATGTGTGAAGAAGAGTAGACTTTGATTGTATGGCCACGTTGAAAGAATCGATGAGAGTTGTTGGGTTAGCAGATGTAGAACAGTTGAGGTAGCAGGTTTTGTCCACATGGGTAACCCAAGAAAAACATGTGTCGTAGTGAAAAAAATGGACATGAAGGATAAATAAAAAAGGAGAGTTTGGAAGTCGATTTCTAAAATGGATGTAGTAAAGAATAGTAGAAAGTTGACCATAGGTTTACTTTCGGCAGTCTCGTAACTCTTGCTTCCCTTATTTTGTCCATGACCGACGTTGCTGACAAAAGAGGAAGAATTGCTGTTTTCTGGGTCGGAATCTATCTATCTAACACTTATTGTTGGCTAGTGTTTTTTTTTTAACCTCGATGTAGATGTATTTTCTTTTCTTTATTTAGCTCCTTACACCAAGTGGCTTCATGCCTTGTCTGGAGCGATTTCCATAAAAAAAATTATGTCTAATACGTATTGTTTCAATTAAAAAAAAATCAGAGATATCTGAATATGAACAAAGAGCTTCGACCCTCTTCATACTCAAGTTACATATAGCTCATATTTTGACGGCTTATTCCTAGAAACTTTGTTCCAAAATTCATATTGATCAGTTAATTTAGGTGTGAATCCTCTTCATTTAAATACATATAGATATAGATATATTAAACTATATATATATATATATATATATATATATATATATATATATATATATATATATACGATGTATTTCTATGTAATTATTTTAATAGGTGATTGCAGCGTTAGTTGTTATTAGCTTACTTATTATTTCAATTGTTTCACTTCCTAAGTGATTAAGATGCAGAAAAACTGCACTACTAGTCGCCCTCAACTTATATGACGTATTTTTACGTTAATATATATAATTTTATTTAATACGCACATAAAAGTTATCCGTGGACACATGTGAGCCAGAAACACGTGTCCATGGATTACTTGTATGTGCGTATTAAATAAAATTATATATATATATATATATATATATATATATATATATATATATACAAGTAGAATACTGTCACAGTACATGTATAAGCAATACATATAGCATTAGTTTTAATTTTAATATTTTTTCTTTCTTTTGAACAAGGGTATGCGCTCACGTGACAAACCCTGTTGCCTAAAATACATATTCCATATTCAATAATTCATAATAAGTTCAATGGTTTAGGATTTTACCAAGCACATATTATTGATGTTCATGCGTGCGCACCGACCATCTTAAAATATATTATTTAATATAACTTAAAAGTCAATGCAGAGTAATTGTTTTCTCTTAATCTAAAAATGTATTACTCGATATTTTATGTAGAGCTATTCTTTTCTCTATTAAATTGTATGGATTTAACTTATTTTAAAAGTTTTTTTATACTAAAGTTTACAAAAAATATAATGTGCTCATGTTACTCACCGGATTGCTGAGAATATATATTCCAAAATTCATAATGATAGGGTCATAAAAAAAAAAAAAAAAAATATATATATATATATATATATATATAGAGAGAGAGAGAGAGAGAGAGAGAGAAAGAGAGACAGGGAGAGAGAGAGAGGGGAAGGGGATAGAGGGGGAGAGAGGGGGACAGAGAGGGAGAGACAATTTCAAAATAATCTGAAAAAGTTAGCGTATTTGTTCCTAAAACGAGCCAGCAAATCAGTGATTACGGAGGGCACTGGAATATTAAGTCCCTCAAATTCTAGAGAAAACTAATGGTCGTTTTCAACGAGAAGTCAATGGTAAACGACTGTTACGAGAACGCAAAGTGCGTTGCAACGGTTTTGGAATGAGCCGAAGAATGCTGGAAATCTAGAAAGACTTATTGTCACGCAGACTCCAGGGAACACCACTTTTTATTGTATTTTCGTATGTCGATCACGTTTATCTGTAAAATATAATTTTCGTTAGTCTGTCAAGCAAACATTTGAAATAAGATTTTGTTTGCCATTTCCGCTTAAATCAGAAATAACATTATTTATTTTTATCTATCTTGTTTTAATTTGAAGGAGCGTTTTAACTAATTTCTCAGGATTAAGTTTTAAATAGAAGATGTGGTCCACTTAAAAGTAGCCCGATCTCTCAGATACTTAGTTTAAGTGTCATATTTTTTAAATACTATTGGGACACCACTTTTTAAGGCCCAAAGGCAATTCAAAAGCCACTCTAGGATAAAGAGTTAAAGAGATTGTCAGCTGGACGATTAACAACATCATGAGAGGATTGGAAACTATATGTGGAATAATCAGAATCTAATTAATTAAAAGTAAGACTTTACATTCGACTTGAAAACGACCATGTTGTAGTTCGCTAGGAAGTAGCCCCATAGTAATGTTTTCCCGGATGGAAAGTTAAAGAAAATAATCGTTATATATAAGGTACAGAGAAATAGAGATGGAAAGTTATTTGCACTGGCTGTAGCTAGACGAGTTCTTGCTGCAAATGAGTCCCTACCAGAAAAATAATATGTAATATATAATTTTCATTAATTTGTTACTTTTACCTTTGAAATAGCATTTTTGATCCGTAATGTTTTAGTTTAAAAAGTTGTGTTCCCTGGAGTCTGCGTGACAATAAGTCTTTTTAGATTTCGTAGGTCTGTCAGGCTTAAGTACTTTTGTTAGTTTATTATGCCAACGTTTGAGATAGCATTTTCGTTGGTCAGTCACGCTTAAGATTGAAATAACACGGTCGTTGGTCAGTCACGCTTAAGATTGAAATAACACGGTCGTTGGTCAGTCACACTTAAGATTGAAATAACACGGTCGTTAGTCAGTCACGCTTAAGATTGAAATAACACTGTCGTTGGTCAGTCACACTTCAGTTTGAAATAGCATTTTTATTTGTCTGGCACACTTAAGTTTGAAATAGCATTTTCGTTGGTACGTCACGTTTAAGATTGAAATAACACGGTTGTTGGTCAGTCACGCTTAAGATTGAAATAACACGGTCGTAGGTCAGTCACGCTTAAGATTGAAACAACACGGTTGTTGGTCAGTCACGCTTAAGATTGAAATAACACGGTCGTTGGTCAGTCACGCTTAAGATTGAAATAACACCGTCGTTGGTCAGTCACGCTAAAGATTGAAATAATACGGTCGTTGGTCAGTCACGCTTAAGATTGAAATAACACGGTCGTTGGTCAGTCACGCTTCAGTTTGAAATAGCATTTTTATTTGTCTGGCACACTTAAGTTTGAAATAGCATTTTCGTTGGTACGTCACGCTTAAGATTGAAATAACACGGTTGTTGGTCAGTCACGCTTCAGTTTGAAATAGCATTTTTATTTGTCTGGCACACTTAAGTTTGAAATAATATTCTCGCTGGTCTGTCACGCTTCAGGTTGAATACCATTTTGACTGGTCTTTCACGGTTTAGTTTAAAATAGCATTTTCGTTTGTCTGTCATCCTTAAGTTTCAAATAGCATTTTCGTTGGTCTGCCACGCTTAATCCTAAAATATCATTTCTATTACTAAATACACTGATTAAAAGAACATATCTTTGGGATATCCGCTCTCGTTAGACCTGTGACCGAATCTATGTAAATAATCCCTCCAGTTTGTTATTATGAACCCCATTTAAGGGGTAATTTCCCCATCGCATTTGTGAAAATGCGATAAAAATAATAGGGACCATTTCTATTTGTTTTTGTCCGTTTATTTCTTGTCGCGTTTATGGGTCCTCATCGTACATTATGGGCCCATTTCGAGCCATTCTCGTTACTTATAATTAAAGATCTGGGGATTCTGCTTCAAACATCCAGGGACTTAATTGCTTTGCCCGAAGGCACTTCAAACATGGCTTTTGAATTGACAAAAAAACCGCTTTGTAGATTCGGCGATTTGTGTCGTTAGGGGTAATCAAGATTTCAACGTCGCCATTATTTTCGATGGTCATTGAATGGCGCTAATGGCGCCAAACGTTTGAAACCGCTCGTTGCGCAAGCGGACTTTAGTTCCTCTATTGAGATCGGAACGTGTTTGATTTTGGCGTGTCATCGATGACTAAGTTGATTTGATTTCCGATGATGATCGTAGATGCGACATTAAAACGGACATAAGCAGTTCGATTACGGACGAAGGCAATCGGAGGTTCGAAAGATGAAATAATCGAACACATTGATGAGTCATTCAATTATTGTCAGAATTCGTATTCAATAAACAAACAAATAAACACATTTTTCTTAGTAATAAAGAACTATATATATTCCGAGTTCGAATTCTGTCAGTGTTACAGCATCACTTTCATTTATACCTTTGGAAAGGTCTAAATCCATATATACCCCCCCCCCCCGGATTAAATAGTAAGGTAGACTCTTAAGCCTTTGCTGTGAAACTAATTCATGAGAAGGAAAACTCCGAAATAACGCCACGTTTTCTGTCTTTGATAATCTTGGCATAATAGGATGTATTTCCTCATCACTTCGTATAGCTATTCTAATTAGTCATATTGGTTAAGGCGTTGGGATTTGGAGTTAAATGTGACTCTTGTTCCAGAGTTCGAATCATCGGTGTTTCCACAAGGATGAAATATATACATCTGTATATAATTAAATATTTCTTATTAAATAATTATATATATATATATATATATATATATATATATATATATATATATATATATATATATATATATATATATTTATATATATATAGTTGTGTTATTGTGAAATAAATTACAGAAAGAAATCCGGGTATGAGATCTTAATGTAATAAACAGAGTAAAGAATAAAATAAAAAAAGTAACACGGAATCACATAATCACCGGTGCAATAATTTATTTCAACTTTCCGGCATTGTCAAGCAGGTCCTTTGTAAATCTTAAAATTTCCCCCTCTCTTTATATATATACATTGCTCTCGTTTCCCCTCTCTGTATTGCCTTCCGTTATAAATTGTGCAATCACTCTAAATATATATATTAAATATGTTTTCACTCATCCTCGATTTACGTCTTAAATAGTTCATTTCCCCTCTCTCTCAAGATATGTATTCGATATGTTGTCGCTCTCTCTATATGTATACTGAATTGGTGAGTGTGACTTTGTCTTTTCTCATTTTCAAAAATATAATCACCTCACTTGGATGCTTGACAATGCCGGAAGGTTGAAATAAATTATTGCACCGATGATTATGTAATTTCGTGTTACTTTATTTTATTTTATTCTTGCAAAATAGAGAATGCTTCATCCGAGTACCCTCCACAGGCACAGGCAGTTGCCGAAATCCGGGCGTTCACAAGCCCACGAATAGGCCATTGGTGAACATTTATTACAGTGCCAAGTTTGCACTGGAGGGTACTCGGATAAGGCATTCTCTATTTTGCACAGAGTTCGTTCGTTAAAGATTCTTGAAGCGTTTGTTATCAATTTACGACAACCGTCTCTGTGCAAACAAAAAGAGTACACCCATAACTTAGAACTAATGGCTGTACATTAAGAATGGCTCTTCCAATTTTTCTTTTTTATAATTTTCTTTATAATACCCTCGATAATTTTGACCACGTTTTTAATCGTGATTCCCCGTCATAGTCGACGATTACCTTGAAAACTCTCGACTGAAAGACGTCTCGGCAATTTTATTTTATTTGTTTTTTACCTTTTTTTTCCTCAATACTCGTTTGGAAAAGGAAAAAAAAATCCTCATAGTGAAAGAAGAAAAAGATACGAAGTGATTCATCTTTGTTCCCCTTCTCGTGTTTTTCTTTTCTTCTTTTATGATATAAATCATAAAAAGTAATCCTCATTATAGATAATAATGGCAGTGTGTCTAACATTATTTCCATGTATATATATATATATATATATATATATATATATATATATATATATATATATATATATATATATATATATATATATATATTATATATACAGATTAGAAGAATTACTGTCTCAGTGCGGGTAAAATTAATTCAATTAAAAGAACTATCCCCCATGTGATACTATGGACTATCCCCGATGTGATACTATGGACTATCCCCCATCAAGAGGCGAGGAAATTATTCACTTAGTCGAACAATGGATCGCCCTCTTCCCAACTGTCCAGAGCCGAGAACCCGGACAATGATAAGAAATGACTCATCAATCAAACAGAAAGTGTAATGGTAAGCTGGAGAGTTGTCGAGGAGAAAAAAAGACCGGACATAGGATTTCCAGGTATGACTAAAAAATATTTAGAAGTTAGAGTTGTTTGCGACAGCTTTTGCGACAGTATGAGTTTTATGAAGAGTTTCAGTTAGTTTTAAGTTTAAGACAGTTTACGGCAGTTTTTAGTTTCGGACAGTTGGCGTTAGAATGTGGCAGTTGGCGTCTCAAAGATGAGACGATCAGATGGAATTAGATTAGCCAAAGCGTTAGCAAGACTCGAGATGAGCTGACGACTTCGGGTACCGACAATGGGGGCGTCGACAGTCAGCGACGGTGTCACATACATTCAGAGTTTCAATAGTATACAGACTGTATCTGAGTTTGTGTTTTTATTTCTTGTA
>OY744518.1:202429100-202431600 GCA_963556195.1 Sepiola atlantica
TATAGTTTATCTTTTGATTAATCTTTAGATTTTCTTTTCTACCACTTCTCATGAAGGCGGAATGGTTTGTAAATAGGCTTCTTACTTTTACCCTTTTCTTACCCGATTGTTTTATGACTCTTTGAAGCCTTTATAACCTTTTTCTCATTCTAATTACATATATGTAAGTGATTTTTCCTCCTTCTAACTTTTATATGTTAATATGTGTAATATGGTTACTATTTTGCTGTTTCTTTAGGTGTACTACTCCTCACATGTAATGTTGCATCCGTTTTCTTTAACTTTGAACCCCTAGATACATCCCTGAACAATGTTTAAGCCTGGTCTGCTACGATTCCAGGACTACATACATCAACTCCTCTCTTTGTTTCTAATTTGCTGTGTAATTGAGGATGTTGGTATATGGTCCATTGATGCTGTCTATCTATATACCTTTAATTTAGTGTCATTACTCTGCGCTGACGATGTGATCTGGTAATAATAAAAAAAATACATTGTCTCTGAAACGAACGTACACAATTCTGCTGTTGTTGATTTCTTGGAACGCAAATTGATCATGTAATTGTCTTCACATAAATCTATGACATATATATATATACATATGTATATACATATATATATATACATATATATATATATGTATATATATATATGTATAATTATGTATATATATATGTGTATATATATATATTTATATATAGATTTATAATATTAATATTAAATAAATAATATAATTTTTTTTTCGACAATATATGTATATATATATATATATATATACATATATTTGTATATTTATATTAATATATACATATATATTTATATATATGTTAATATATTTATATTTATATATATATATATATATATATAATATATATATATATATATATATATATATATATATATATATATATATATATATATATATATGTAAACAGTCTGTATGTAGATGAATATATATATATATATATATATATATATATATATATATATATAAATCCAAGTATGAGAGCACAATGTAATAAACAGAGCAAGAATAAAAAAAAAATAAAGTAATACGGAATCACATAATCACCGGTGCAATAATTAATTTCAACCCTCCGGTATTGTCAAGCATCCAAGTGGGCTGATTACATTTTTGTGTGTGTATATATATATATATATATATATATATATATATATATATATATATATAAGAGTTATTTTCTAGAAATATATTATGGTACACGGTCCTACGCATTAGATCACTGCTAGTATTCTTGCCCAATCGAGTAATATTTACTAATAATAAGACAAAAACAAATCACTTGTTTTTGTCTTACTTATCAACGTCGACATATTTCCATTTCTTGCATTGTGATAGATTTTTAATACTCCTCTATATACGTATTACACACAATGCTTCAAACAAACTACCTCTCCTTATTATATATATATATATATATATATATATATATACATATATATATATATATATATATATATATATATGTATATATACATACATGTATATACATAATTATATATATATATATATATATATACATATACATATATATATATATATATATATGAGTATTTTTATTTACACAGACATTGCAAATATGATCTCAGGTAAAGATCGGATTTTAACTCTGCCTGATGAGATCTCAGTTTATAATAGCTGTTGATCGATAACATCTACATGCCAGTGTCGCAGATGTTGTACATGTCTGTGTAAATAAAAGTAATCATATATAAAAGCTCTATTTGATATTGAGCACTTTTTAGAAACCCGGTTGAAATTCTTTGGATTACTACCCTGTGGATGTTCTACCATTATATATATATATATATATATATATATATATATATATATATATATATATATATATATATATATATATATATATATATACATATATACATATATACATATATATATATATATATATATATATATATATATATATATATATATATATATATATATATATATATATATCGAGGCAGCTTTTTTTCTTTAAGACACGTATTATTAAAAATAACCGACAATTTTTGTCTGGTTATTTTAGTATTGATCCTTTCAATTTTCCGGATTAAAATCTTAATCACGGAAGAAAATTGGCTGATGAAACTGCCGTCGGTTATTTTTAATATATATATATATATATATATATATATATATATATATATATATATTAAGCGTGCCCTTATTTTTGGGGAGTAACAAGAAGAGAGGTGAAAAGGGTACAGCAGTATAATCGACTTTTTCAGAGAGAGAGAGAGAGAGAGAGAGAGAGGGGGAGAGAGAGAGAGAGAGAGTGGCTGTGATAGAATTTTGTGGGTGGAGAAATGTTAAATATATTTTTCACGGAAAATATATTTAGTATCAGCCGATCGTCACTTACGGCGATACGTTCGGAAGTTGCAGTGATGCGGGTGGGAGGAGTGATGTGAGATGATTCTTTTGTTTGCAGGCGTGGGGTTTCCTTGCCGGTGCAAAATATATGACACTGACACA
>OY744518.1:202436600-202444100 GCA_963556195.1 Sepiola atlantica
GAATGAAATGAGAAACGAATACAAAACAAAAAAAAAGAATAGAACTGAACGAAAATTAGAAGGAAAATCGTAGGAAATAAGGTACGAAGATATGTAATGATAATTCGACGATATGATGATAGAAAAATAGATGCGATCGAATAGGGGGAAAAAAGGGGTTTTGTGCGAATAAGGTAAGAACTGTCATAATTTTATGACAAATCACCCCCAACCCTTTTATTTTGCTAGGGGACACACCACAGACACACCCAGACGGACACACACAGACACACGAGGATGCTGTCCGTGTAGATAGGCGGATCCCTAATATCGATCCTCAGATCGATAAAACCCATTAACTGGGATCCGACACTTTACCAATGGCGGCTGTTCTTAAAACTAGCAAACATAAATTATGCAAATGAACTGCCATTGTTCGGAGAAGAATTTTTGTAATTTGTTTTAAACAAACACAAAAAAACAAAAAACAAACAAAAATAACATTTTGTTTACACATAATGTTTTTATTTGAAGAGGGTTTTAAAATACGCTTGCACTTTTAAATATGTGCAACTTAATACTGTCACATGATAGAATTAAAGGTAACATTGTATATTAACACCCTCCGCTGAATCCCCCTCCCCTCAACAAATAAAACCGAAATTCTTCTTTTTAGGCGATTACGTGTGAACAGCCTGAAAAACTTGGAGGAAAGAAGAAAAAAGCAGAAGAAAAAAACACAATTTTTCGGGAAATTCTATCTGTTAGGGCAGTTAACCAAATTAGTTTTACCACTAACCGGAAGTCCGAATGGCAAGGTCGTAAAACCACACGTAATCGCCTAAAAAAATAGTTAACCCCTGAAGAAAAACGCACAGGATTTATTCCTCATAGCAAAACAATAGTTAATGCCTTAAAATGTCTTAAAACGCTCGAATGACTGTTTTAAAACAAATGTGTTTTTAAAATCTTTTTTTCGCCAAGTTTTTCAGTGTGTTCACACGTAATCGCCTAAAACAGTAGGGAATTATGTTAATCTACAAAATTATGCTTAATATTTCGTTGCCACCTGGGTATATACGGCATAACCACATTGACGCACCGGTTCTCGTTAAAGTTAAGCGACTTTGTGTTTGGTCAGTGCAAGATGGGTGACCATTTGGCAATGCTAAGTGCTGTGTGGCGAAACCTCCCTGTAAAAATAAAATGCAAAAACTAACGTCGGTAACATCCTTTTAACTGACCTGGATACCCAATCGACTGCGGAACGCGGGTGGATTTACTATTCCCTAGAAACTTCCTCCTTCAAACAAAGGCTCGACCCTCTCAGGGTTCGTGCCGCACCAGGATACATGAGCTGGCTCTGTGGGTTGGTTTCTGCACTCGAGTTCCGTTGTTTGTACGGTGTCAATTCTCCGTGTGATTTAAATTTCTGCGATTCATTTTTCCAGGTTTTCCATATTCTTTTTTAGCTATCTGACAAGTTCCATGGATTTGTCGTATTCTTTTGGCAAGACAGAAATGATCTATTCGGCAGAATTTACCTTCTTATTAATTATTACTGTGCCCGGTCTTCTTGCTTCAATAACTTGGTCCGATTGTATTATTGTCTTCCGGTTTCAAAAAACGTCACTGATTTGTGCGTGTATCATATGTCTGTTGGTTTTATGTGCAATCGATTGCACAGTTCCCAGTGTCTACATTCTCAACACAGTATTGTTATCATCATTTCTTCTTCTTCTTCTTCTTCTTCTTCTTCTTCCTTTCCTCTTTTTCTCCTTCTTTTCCTTCCCATTCTTCTTCTTTTTCTTCTCCCCCTCCTCCTCCTCTTTGTTCCTCTTCTTCTTCTTCTTCTTCTTCTTCTTCTTCTTCTTCTTCTTCTTCTTCTTCTTCTTCTTCTTCTTCTCCTCCTCCTCTTTGTTCCTCTCCTTCTTCTTCTTCTTCTTCTTCATCTTCTTCTTCTTCTTCTTCTTCTTCTTCTTCTTCTTCTTCTTCTTCCTTCCTTCCTTCCCTTTATTCCTTTTCTTCTCATTCTTTACATTCCCATTCTTCCCCTCCTTATTCTTCCACTTCTTCATTTTTTCTTCTTCTTCTTTTTCTTAACCTCCCACTTCTTCTTCTTCTTCTTCTTCTTCTTCTTCTTCTTCTTCTTCTTCTTCTTCTTCTTCTTCTTCTTCTTCCGTTCTCCTTCTTCTTCCCCAATTCCCCCACTTCTTCTTTTCTCTCGTCTTCCTTTAATTCTTTTTCTTCTAATTTCCCATTGTTCTTCGCATTCTTCGCCTTCTGATTCTTTTTTACTTCTTCCTCTTCTACTTCTCCTCCTTCTCTTTCCCTTTTTTTTCTTCTCGTTCTTTTCGTTTATCTCATCCTCCTTCTACTTCTTCGCTTTCTTCTTCCACTTCGCTTTTCCTTTTTCCCTCCCCCTTCCCTTTTATTCTGTTTCTTCTCGTTCTTTTCTTCCCTCTCCTCCGCCCCGTCTTCTTATTCTTCTTCTTTATCTCCTTCTTCTTCTTCTTCTTCTTCTTCTTCTTTCGATTTAATTCTAACTTAACTTCAACAACTGTAAAAACTCTATTCCGAAGGGCCTTACTCCTGTCCGTAGCGAAGGGCATATCATATCTGATTGACAGCCTCACTGAAGGTTCTGCTCCATGAATCTTCACCATTAGAGTTTCGCCATTCCCTTTTCTATCGCACTACCCCTACATTCTCCAATACCACATATGTGTGTGGCGAGACGGGGATTTAATGGATTGTTGAACCTCCCATTTATTCCCAGATTCTGTTTATATCTGGGGGTTTCATCCCTCATCCCTCATCCCGTCCGAACCGTATTTACTGATTTCCTCCCGTTACAGCAGGTGAGAGGACGGGGGAGCGCACTGGTCACCATTATAATAACAATTAGGACACACAGAACACACAAATGTACGAGAGACGTAACGATTATACAAATATACCAATCATTTAATATGTACATATATATTATCTATTATATAAAAGTTAATGTTTGTGTGTTATAGAAATTGATATATTAACTGTTAGAATATTTAAATAGGTTTTCATAAGGGTTACATTTTTGTAAGGAACCTAGAGACACCGTTTAAACTTCCCTTTGAATCCATCATGGGTCACTAAGACAATTATGGGTTAGATCCATAAAATAACTGAAATATATTAAAACGTAAAGAAATGAAATTCATTTTTAAAAAAAGATTTATTTTGTTTCATAAAACAAAAATAAAAATGTATTAGAAAAAGGTTAAGTATTTAAGTAATTATTTTTATTGGCATTTTTAATATTTAACATGAATATCTAATATTAATAAAGTGGAAAATTAACTAAATTAATGTACATATATCTGTTTATATAAAGTTAGGTATATGCATATGTTTATATATTTCTATGTATAGGATTCACTCCTAAACGATTTAAGTAATCATTATTAACTTTGGCATACGGATCCTGGCGTAATACTAGATAAATTATGCTATATTTAGTTTAATTTAGTTATATACAGAGAGGGCAAAGACGGGGTGGTATTCTTTCGTTAAAATTTACCTAAAAATTTTGTGAAATTTTAACAATAAGTATTAGACATCAATTAATAAATATTATCCAAATTTTAATTTCTTTGGAGTATTTTTTATGGATTTTAGATGGAACAATATGGACACCAGATCCTATTTTAAAATTCAAATATTTCAGATTTGCATGAGATTTAATCTATAGTCATGAGAATGAGAAGAAGAAGAAGAAAAAGAAGAAGAAGAAGCAGACGAGGAAGCAGACGACGAAGAAGAAGATAAAGAAAAAGAAGAAGAAAAAGAAGAAGAAGTGACAGGTGTAAGAGGAGAAGAAGGAGTAAAGAGAACGGAGCAGAAGACGAAAAAAGGAAGAGAAGAAAGAAAAAGAAATATTTGAAAAACAGAATGAAAGAGAAATCGATACGTACAAATAAAAGAAAAGGGAACAGAAGAAGAAGAAGAAGAAGAAAAGACAAAGAAAAAGGAAGAAAATATGATAAAAGTTTGTAGAGAAGAAACGAAACAGTCAAGAAAAGATAATAAGGAAGTAATAGGTTAAGAGAAGAGAAAGGAAACATGAAGCAAGTTTGAAAAAAGAAAAAACAGAAACAGAGATGAAAATAGTCATAAGAAGAAGAAGAAAGAACAGAAGAAGAAGAAGAAGAAGAAGAAGAAAGAACAGAAGAAGAAGAAGAAGAAGAATGGGAAGGAAGAGGACGAGAAGAAAAAGAATACAGGGAAGGGGAGGATGGGAAGAAGAAGAAAGAAAAGGAAGAAGAAAAAGAAGAAGAAGAAGAAGAAGAATAGAAAGGGGAGAAGAAAGAGGAGGAGAAGAAGAAGAAGAAAAACAAGGAGAAGTAGAATGGAAAGGAAGAAAAAAAAGGGAAGAAGAAGAAGAAAGGGAAGAAAAAGAATAAATGGATTCTTAATTAATTAAGAACCAATGAATTTCAATTTCTTCTTAAGACCACTTAAGCTTAGCGCTTTACATTTAAGGCATTTTCTAGAATCAAAATCACGTAATAGATTTTGATCAAAATTAGAATAAAGATTCTAGACATAAGGTTTAGTATCATTATGTATTGATTTTAAACTTCGTAAAGGGATATAAAAGTGGTGCAAACATTTTCTGTTCGGGGAATTTTTACCTGTCTTGGGACGGGCATTCTTTTTGTATATATATATATATATATATACAATGGCAGTATATAGACACGTATGTACACAGGATGTTCGAGATAAATTTGACGCGTTTGTCTCAATATGAAAATATAGCAAATAATTGATGAACTCTCAAAATTCAAAATGCATTGCTTAAAGCATCTTTTGCTGAATTCCAGTTTGATCCTGACAATCAGCTCATCTTTGGTGTTGTAAGAGGTACGGTTGGTGTCTTCTTTAACTGCGCCCCACACATAATAGTCCATAGTTTTAATAGCATGAATTTGCAACAACACAAATGTAATACGGATCAAAATGGTATTACACTATTGTTGTATCCTATCTAAATAAGTTAAATACAATCGTCTTTTTCCTATAAAAAAGAACGAAACCAAATAATTTATCAGGAGACTTGCTAGCTCAACCTAGATGTAGCTCAATTACTCTGTTCAGTATGTCTTTTTTGTTAAATATAGATAGGTAAGATTGACCCTTTCTTTTATAAGCTAGACATCGTGAAAAAGGAAGTGGGTAATATTTAGCCGGATATGTCGTCAGACATAACGACAGAGAAGGTGGCAAGCGCAACCAACGGGTCATGATCATGGAGTTTGAATTGGCAAGATGCACTGAAAATGAACTGATAACGCGCTAATAATTAGGCCATCCGATTCAAACGTAATTGACTGTGTCTATACTTTTGTTTCTTTCCAGCCTACTCAGTTGACCTTTCGGCCTACTTGACGATCATAGTCAAATCAATCATTCATCATATAAAATGATGTTGTTGAATTAACTGCATGATAATTGATGTAAGTCTGGCTGTTTTTTTTATTACACCTAATGAAATTGTCCTCAGTTAACAGGATAACATCAACATACGCTCAGATGATGACGTCCTAGAAAAAATTGATGAGTTTAGCTTTATTTATGTACAAAAGATTTATATGGGGTGTTGCTTATACATCTAGAGAGATGCCGCTCAGAGCACTTTATTGACAAATTATAACATCGATTTCGTAGTCTTGTAGGGAATTAGTTCTTCTATTCTGTAAAGTCTTTTTCTCATGGGCGAGACGTCATCAGCCATTTTCTATTCTATCGTTATTTTCTTACTGAGCTCCTTGTAAGACATTCACGGCAAGAACTCGTCTTACTACCAAAATTGTAAAGAACTTTCCAGTCTTCCTTCGTGTACCATGTGTCAGGCTGACTTTCCATGAAAAGAGTTTCTGTCCAAGAATTTAAAACCTGCTGATCACGTACCACAGAACTACTTCCTTGCATGCTACAACATGATCGTCGTCAAATCAAATGTCAACAAATACGTGTCAAAAATTGTCATCATAAGTAATCAAATTTTGTTCATGACATCCATCATTTTCAATCCTCTCATAATATTCATCATCATTCAACGGACAAGCTACCAATCTCATTAATCCTTATCCTCGAGTTTCTTTTAGCCGTGAAAATTCTGAATAGTTAGTATAAACAAAAATAAAATAATTTGGCCCCACTCCCAAAATTGAATTTATAAAATGTATTTTTGTTGGCATCCGTCTCTTGGGAGACAACTGAGTTCTGCGCCCAAGCTCAGTTCGTTGTCGAATTACAGTATGTATTATGACTGTTCAGGCCTATCCTGGATCGGCAGGCTCTACTGCTGTTGCCACAGATGTAGGTAACGGCTGGTTCTGAGAGCTCTGCTGCAGCTCTATGTTGCCTGTTCTATCTACTTACCTTTCTCTGCTACTCTCTCTTCTTTTGGCTAAGATCAAATTGTAGTATCTGTTCCGATAAATACTGCACCCCAACGACTCGTATTGTCTTGGCCTTCGGGACTTGATTTACGCCGGTCTATTTGTCTGTCCTGTGCAGTTCTAAGAGGTCCACCCTCCCAGGCTTCGCCTCCCCTCTTTGGGGAGGAGTAAGTTTATTGCTTACTGCCTGAAGCGTCCCTACCGGGGAATGCCGACGGGGCTGCCCAGGCAATGTTTAATGGCCGGAGTGCTCACCTCTCGGGCGCTGGCTTTTAAAACCCCACTTTCCTGACCCGACCATGGGTCACATCTTACTTGTGGGAGTAAGATAAAACTGACCTTGTGCCTAACTCCTGGAGAGGAGTAAATAAATACTCTCTCTTCTCCTTACTCCTTCTGGAGCACGCCTTCACAGCACTTCTCTGGCTTTTGTATAAATATATGAAGAATATGTTATGGACGTGAGGCAGGAGAACATAAGGTTCATCACTTAATCCCTGTCAATGCCGGCTCTTCTTGCTAGTCGCGCTAATATGACAAAAAACTCGTGGGGGTTTACGTGTCGAGATATATAGACCCCTATAGACGTACATATTAAAGGGGTTTACGTGTGTGAGATATATAGACCCCTATAGACGTACATATTAAAGGGGGTTACGTGTCGAGATATATAGACCCCTATAGACGTACATATTAAAGGGGTTTACGTGTCGAGATATATAGACCCCTATAGACGTACATATTAAAGGGGTTTACGTGTCGAGATATATAGACCCCTATAGACGTACATATTAAAGGGGTTTACGTGTCGAGATATATAGACCCCTATAGACGTACATATTAAAGGGGTTTACGTGTCGAGATATATAGACCCCTATAGACATACATATTAAAGGGGTTTACGTGTGTGAGATATATAGACCCCTATAGACGTACATATTAAAGGGGGTTACGTGTCGAGATATATAGACCCATATTGACGTACATATTTAATGGGGTTTACGTGTCGAGATATATAGACCCCTATAGACGTACATATTAAAGGGGTTTACGTGTCGAGATATATAGACCC
>OY744518.1:202446600-202499100 GCA_963556195.1 Sepiola atlantica
AAGTATTGCAGTGCTGACAGTAAATGTCTGAGACATTTATTTGACGCTTTTACGAAGATTTTGCTCGACAAGTGCTCGAAATTGCCCATTCTCAAGATTACACGGCCGTCATCTACCTTCTTCATCTTCAAGGCTCATATCTCCAGTACGGAATTTCTGGACCATCTTCGTACTGTCCGATCGCTTGTGGATCTATATCTCCCCATTTTCTATTGATATTGGCAGAAGTTTGAAATCATGCAACATAAGAAGGCGAAGGTCATGTTTTGGCATGTTCATCATTGAGAGTTTTCTATTCTTTAAATATACTTTCTATCTGAAAAAAGTTACAGATTATTATTGAGAACACATTAATTATTATATAAGTTAAATTTAGCAGATATAAACTACACAATTCTGTGTTAAAATGACTTTTTAAATCGGATATTATTTTTGTAAAGATTTAATATATATGTATATATGATAGTATAGAAATTAAATAACGAAAAGAAATTAGTTACGAATCACTGTACCTCACCGTTTTGTTCATTAAATCCGTCCAGTATTTTGGGGCATTTTAGAAGTATCTAAAATATATAGTTTTCATTACTTCCAAGTGGTGTGGGGTGTGATGGACGAATCTTTTAATTGTTTAATGCAGTTAAATATTGTAGACTATTACTCATCTATTTATTAAAAAACAACATCTTCAAACGAGTTATGAAATATGATATTTCTGATGATGAAGTTTTAGCATTACTGTATTTATTAGCAAAAAAATAAATAAATAAATACATTTTCTTTGGAAATAAAACACAATTAAACTATTATTAAAACGCTATTTTCTCCAACATGCTAGATTTCAACCACGCTTCCTATGACCGTATTAATGAAGCCAATCCATAACAAAACTCTTCGCTGACTTCCTGACTTCTTTTAACGATGGCTTGTTTCTTCTTTTAACGATGGCTTGTTTCTTCTTTTAACGATGGCTTGTTTCTTCTTTTAACGATGGCTTGTTTCTTCTTTTAACGATGGCTTGTTTCTTCTTTTAACGATGGTTTGTTTCTTCTTTTTACGATGGCTTGTTTCTTCTTTTAACGATGGCTTTTTTCTTCTTTTAACGATGGCTTATTTCTTCTTTTAACGATGGCTTGTTTCTTCTTTTAACGATGGCTTGTTTCTTCTTTTAACGATGGCTTATTTCTTCTTTTAACGATGGCTTGTTTCTTCTTTTAACGATGGCTTCTTTTAACGATGGCTTGTTTCTTCTTTTAACGATGGCTTATTTCTTCTTTTAACGATGGCTTGTTTCTTCTTTTAACGATGGCTTGTTTCTTTAATGATTGCCCTGATCCTTGATACGCTTCCAGTATTGACTTTCATTCCAGACCTGAAATGAAATGGTTACACCAAATCTGTTGCTAAACTCGCTAGAAAAATGGTAGGATCATACTATCGCTGTAGAAAGTACCTCACTCCTGGCGCAATCCTCTACCTATATACGACCCAGATCTATCCCAAGATAGAGTACTACTGTCATATCTGGAAAGATTACCTTCGGAGCACTATTTATTGCCTTGGCAGAGTACAAAGCCGACTTAGCAATCTAGTGGTAGAGGGGGTGATCTCATGTCTTCCCTACTGCATTTTTTATACATTAGCGATATTGCTAACCTTTCTCTACTATATCGTTATGTGCATAGTAGATGATCGTCTAAGCATCAATCCCCCCAGTAAAACATTCACAACAAGAACCCGCTTAGCCACAACTACAGCAATAAACATTTTTTTTTCTCTCTCTGTACCCACAATCAAACAGAACTTCAACAGACAAAGTTCGTTTCTAGAAGATGCCACCTGTGGGAGAAAATACCATGATACTGATTCCGAACCGACTACAACATGGCCATCTTCAAGTCTAATGTAAACAAATACTTGTTGAAATAATCTACTCCTCTTAATTTTATATTTTATCCGTTCATCCGTTTTTCTATTTAATTAGTAATATCAAGGTGGTAGATATTAATTTTTATCTGCTCCCATTACCTATTCCCCTTCCATCTTATACCACTTCCTATTCATCATACCAAGTTGCCCCTCGCTCTTTTACACCCCCAAACCAGAAGTGTATTCTTTCCACTTTTCCCCCTTTATACCACGTGGCCTACACCCGCTACAAACGTAAGCGTTACACAAAAGAACAGAAAGAACGAAACTGGCGCATTAATATTAAAAACTATCAGGGCTACCCGGCGTTGCTCGTGGTAAGTATTAAGTAATTTATTGTTATCAATAACAATTCCCAGGGGTATTTTTACCCCACCTAATAAACCAGTATCGTCCGGGCCTTTGGGTCTGGATTTACGCCGGTCTATTGGTGGTTGTTGGTCCTGTGCAGTTCTAGGAGGTCCACCCTCCCAGGCTTCGCCTCCTCTCTTTGGGGAGGAGTAAGTTTATTGCTTACTGTCTGAGACGCCTCTACCAGGGAATGCCGACGGGGCTGCCCAGGCAATTTTTAAATGGCCAGAATGCTCACCTCGAGTGCTGGCCTATCTAATCCCACTTTCTCGACCTTGTGTCACATCTTACCTTGTGGGAGGTAGATAAATATAACAATTGATTTCATACTATTGTCACACACGAGGTAAATCTTACTGTAAAAAAGACAGAAACACATAATTGCGGTAAAAACTTACCCCAATTAAAAACATTAAATACCCCGGTTAAATCTTAGTTAGTAAAAAAATACGCGAGTAAAGTTTTCAAAATAAAATAAATAAAAAAATAAGCGAGATAAGTCTTACTTAAAAAGATAAACTAATCCCCCTCCCCACTCTCTCTCTTTCCCTCTCTCTCTTTCTCTCTTTCTCATCTTGACCTGTAAATAAAGCATTTGTGTGTCCGTAGATTCATACCTTTTCGTCACAAAAACAAAAATATTGAGAACAAGAGAATTATTTGTGTCTATTGAAAGCGAAATAAATTGTTTCCTTTATTTTCATTATCAGTTATTAAGATTAAGCCTCCTCTTCTTTGCTCATAGACATACATTTGCATACGTGATTATTCTTACCTTTCTTTATTAGTATAGGTTGTTATGAAGATTAGGATTAAGCCTCCCCACCTTAGCTCATAAAACCAGTTATTATTAAAATTAAGAGTAAGCCCCAATCTGTTTTGCTGATAAAAAATAAATTTGCATACGTGATTAGTGAAGCCAGCCGGACACACGTACGTTAATTTTAATTATGTCGATAATTAAATGTGAATAAATCTTTCAACATTTTTAAATTATTAATTTTACACGATACGAAGGACGGGTACTTATCTTTTTTTTTAAATTCTATTTATTTCTGTTTGCCTAATCTGAAAAAACACTTGCTATCATTTTTACGCGACTGATCTTTCAAGCTGTGCACTAAAAGTGCAAGTGACACTCCGGGCTCCTCCGCCTCCCCTTGTTTTCCCCACCCTCTCCCCTCGCTGTCGATGGAGCGAGGGTAGACGAGATCCCTTTGTGAACGCCACGAAATATTTCCCATAAACTGCTAAGAAAAGGCGTACGTGTTTTCGGGTCTTTTTTTGCGCGAAAACCGCGAGATTCGAAAAAGATTGGCGGAAAGATGCACACGTCACACTTATTGTCAGCCAATCAGAGAGCACAAAAAGAAAGGAGAGTTTTTTTTCAAATTGAAAAGATGTTCAAGTGTTCTTACAATTCAATTGCTTTGTATTTTTGGCGGGAATTCTAACCACACCAACAGCATTCTACGATGCCCCTCCCCCACCAGGAATCTATCCGTCTTTATAGTTAGGTATGTGTATATGTATTTGTATGTAAATAGGATTCACTCCTTAACTGTTTAATCAATCATTATGAATCTTGGAACAAAGCTACGAGGCGTAAGGGGTCAACATGTAGGCTATATTTTATGCAAATACGGTAAAAAGGGACAGAAATCTTTCTTAAAAATTTAGATTTTCGTGAAATTTTAACAATAGATGTTAGACATCAATTAATAAATATTCGACGAATTTCAGTTTAAGTGGAGTATTTAAAAAAATATTTTATGGTTGAAAATATGGGCACAAGCCCCATTTGAAAATTCAAATATATAAAAAAAAATAATTGAATTTGATCCATAGTCATTAGACACCAATTAAGCACCTGGTGCTACCAGATCAGGCTGTCTGAAGATATTGGCTTCCTGACCTAAAATGCACTAAACATTGATGTTTTATTTTTTTTCTCTTTGCTAAACTCAATCATGTTCTGCAAAACCCAAATAAAACACAACAATTTTAAACACTATCACGTCGGCTCTGGCCTACCATAGTGGGGTAGGTTTTGACGACGACGACGACGACGACGACGACCACGACGACGACCACGACGACGACAACGACTTAGAAAATAGTGATACTGCTTCTTCATTAGGTATGCCGGGCAGCAAAGAAAACTGCGATCTTTCAAAAAATAGAAGCGAATTTTAACCATAATTAATTTCAATAAAAAAGGACTGGTTTAATTTAATGCCACTTCTTAATAGTTATAATAATAAATGAATAAATGAACTAATGAATGTATTTCTTATTCACGCATTTTTTTGTTTATGAAACTAAGCAGAAACAGTAAGTGTTTCTTGGCCAGGTTGGCTCTAAGCTCGTACATGAAGGCCGCTTATATCATTTAATGAAGACAATATGTTAGGTTTTCAAACGAATTGAGATAGAATGTTGCATCCACATTTTGCGTCAGATTATTTTGCAGGGAGAATAAAAAATTGCATTAATATGTAATAATGCTTATTTCTGTGTATATTTTATGTTCCGTAATATTTTTCTTAATGGAAATCGCTCCAGACAAGGCATGAATCCACTTGATGTACAGAGCTAAAAAAATACTACTTCAATATAAAAAAAAACTAGCCAACGATAAGTGTTAGAGGGATAGATTCCGACCCCAAAAACAGCAATTATCCCCCCTTTGTCGGAAACACTGCTTATGGAATTTGAGGATCACAGAACAAAATAAGGGAAACGAGAGTTACGAGGCTGTCGAAAGTAAATCCAAGTTAGTCACTTTCTACTCTCTCTATTAACTTTTGATCAAGACGATCCTTATTAGCATTGTAATGTTTTTGATGGTTGATTACTGACACTGATTTACTACTAATTCGCCTTCGCTCGGAGGATGGGGTCCATAGTTAAGCAAGAGTGTGCAATCTCAACCGCAGTTCTCCTGAAGAGGCATTTTTTGAAGATGGTATTAACACCGGTTTATTTATTTGATGTTTGATTTATTTCAATAAATCTATTTAATTGTAACGTATCCTCAGAAGTTTTATTTCTTACATTTCAAATTCGACATTAAAACATCGCATCCCCCAAAAGAAATCTTGAACTATCCCCCCCCCCCCTCGTCCCGGCCACGTCTCCAAAGAAGCATTGAGAATTTGTGAATGTTAACACGTTTGCTTCAATTATATCGAAAATCTGATAAAAAAATTGAAACGTTATATTTCCAAGTAAAAGGAAATACAGTAAAGTCATTTTATATAGTATGAATAAAATGTTATACTTCTGTTCAGCATCCACTAGTCAGCAGATATATTGTGAGGAATAGGTGTAGATTTGAATACTTATCCTTGTCCAAAGTAATCATCGATGCGAATGATAATTATCCGTCTGAATATTAAAACAGATGTCCAAGTGTCCGAAAATCCAAAATAAATACAGCAAAATCCGAAATGTGTGAGTGAAAAGTCAGAATTCAAAATATGTATGGATTATATGATCGTTATATTTTCTTCTTTGATGGATTTTGGCTTTTTTCACAAGTATAATTCAAACTCAAAGAATTTAAGCAATTTTCCAAAAATAATTGAAGCAAAAGTTTTTGCATTTACAAAACTGTCTTTACCCTCTGATGAGAAAGATTATTTTTCCTGTGAACATCTATATTTAAAGGACGAGAAAAAATGGCTGACCACAGTTTTTATTCGTATTATTTTTGTCGTCAATCCTAGTTTTAAATTTTTGGGGGGAGGGGGTGAATACTTTAAAAAAATATCTGAATATAAAGATTATTAATTATTATGTTTGAATTATAAAAAAAAATATATTAATCAAATCTTTTCATTCATTCGGGTAACAGTTTTCGGCCATTTAAAAAAAGTCACATTAAGACTATCGTATATTGAACGAAATATTAAAATCCAATAAACAACACGCAAACATACTGATCCAGATAGGTAGAAAAATAAATTGTATTGTCTTTAGTAACAGTTATTTGCTTACTATCTGTTCTTTTTTACCCCTTTTTTCTGTTGTTTATTCTTAATACGCGCCAGTTTTTTTTAATATAAAGTAGTTTCTCTTTTTTACTTTATATTCTCTTTCAATTCTATCTATCTATCTATCTATATATATATATATATATATATATATATATATATATAGAGAGAGAGAGAGAGAGAGATTTATGCAACCATTATTTTTAAATAACAGAATTCGACTGTTTAATTACCCCTTCTTTATGTTTTCAATTTTTCTGATGGTCTTTTTTGTATTAAAATTTAAAAAGAATAATAAATGTTCTATAGGTTTCACAGGTTTCACGATCGGTTTCGATTCTTCGTCGAATCCTCCTCAGGTGTCAAAAGCAAATGAACAAAAAAGATGAAGAAGTAAGCGAATTTTAAATAGACGGCGGAGAAACGCGTATATAACGTTTTTCGACTTGTTCTAAGAAGTCGTTGACGTAAATATATATATATATATATATATATATATATATATATATATATATATATATATATATATATATATATATGTGTGTGTGTGTGCGTTGACTTACACGACTCATGTGCATACTTCAGAGAGCTTCACCACATGCTTGAGAACAAAATTCTACCAATTATCACGGTCTTGGGCCAATATTTCGACTTTCCAGAGCTTCATACCATAGCTGACCGGCTCTCTTGATCTTCATTAAATGAAATATTCTTATATGACTTCCTTAGAGCTGGAGTTCAGTATCCGGGAAAAAAATGTCCAAACCCTGTTAATCGCGCTGTTTAGAATAACGTTGTTCATTGATATGTTAATATGACGCTTCTTTCTGCTATCTGTATTTCTTCATCTATCTAACAAAGCTTCTCAATGGATAGTTATCAAGCATTTCATTTCAAAGACATTGAGCTTTCTCCAATGCTCTGCGAGTATAAGCCTTTTGAACAGCAATAAAATTGAACTTCGATTATCAATTAAACTTCGATTATTCATTGAAATTCGATTATTCATTGAACTTCTATTATTCATTGAGCTTCAATTATTCATTAAGCTTCGATTATTCATTTAACTTCGATTATTCATTGAACTTCGATTATTCATTGAACTTCGATTATTCATGTAACTTCGATTATTCATTGAACTTCAATTATTCATTGAACTTCAATTAATCATTGAACTTCGATTATTCATTGAACTTCGATTATTGATTGAGCTTAAATTATTCATTAAGCTTCGATTATTCATTTAACTTCGATTATTCATTGAACTTCGATTATTCATTACACATCGATTATTCATTGAACTTCGATTATTCATTGAGCTTCGATTATTCATTGAACTTCGATTATTAATTGAACTTCGATTATTCATTGAACTTCGATTATCCATTGAACTTCGATTATTAATTGAACTTCGATTATCCATTAAACTTCGACTATTCATTGAACTTCGATTATCCATTGAACTTCGATTATTAATTGAACTTCGATTATTCATTGAACTTCGATTATTCATTGTACTTCGATTATTAATTGAACTTCGATTATTCATTGAACTTCGATTATTCATTGAACTTCGATTATTAATTGAACTTCGATTATCCATTAAACTTCGACTATTCATTGAACTTCGATTATCCATTGAACTTCGATTATTAATTGAACTTCGATTATTCATTGAACTTCGATTATTCATTGAACTTCGATTATTAATTGAAATTCGATTATCCATTAAACTTCGATTATTCATTGAACTTCGATTATTCATTTAACTTCGATTATTAATTGAACTTCGATTATTCATTACACATCGATTATTCATTGAACTTCGATTATTCATTGAACTTCGATTATTCATTGAACTTCAGTTATTCATTGAACTTCGATTATTCATTGAACTTCGATTATTAATTGAACTTCGATTATTAATTGAACTTCGATTATTCATTGAACTTCGATTATCCATTGAACTTCGATTATTAATTGAACTTCGATTATTCATTGAACTTCGATTATTCATTGAACTTTGATTATCCATTGAACTTCGATTATTCATTGAATTTCGATTATTGATTGAACTTCGATTATTGATTGAACTTCGATTATTCATTGAGCTGCAATTATTTATTGAACTTCGATTATTAATTGAAAATTCGATTATTCATTGAACTTCGATTATCAATTAAACTTCGATTATCCATTGAACTTCGATTATCCATTAAACTTCGATTATTCATTGAGCTTCGATTATTCATTGAACTTCGATTATCCATTAAACTTCGATTATCCATTGAACTTCGATTATTCATTGAACTTCGATTATTCATTGAACTTTGATTATCCATTAAACTTCGATTATTCATTGAACTTCGATTATCCATTAAACTTCGATTATTCATTGAACTTCGATTATTCATTGAACTTCGATTATCCATTAAACTTCGATTATTCATTGAAATTCGATTATTCATTGAACTTCTATTATTCATTGAGCTTCAATTATTCATTAAGCTTCGATTATTCATTTAACTTCGATTATTCATTGAACTTCGATTATTCATTGAACTTCGATTATTCATGTAACTTCGATTATTCATTGAACTTCAATTAATCATTGAACTTCGATTATTCATTGAACTTCGATTATTCATTTAACTTCGATTATTGATTGAGCTTAAATTATTCATTAAGCTTCGATTATTCATTGAACTTCGATTATTCATTACACCTCGATTATTCATTGAACTTCGATTATTCATTGAGCTTCGATTATTCATTGAACTTCGATTATTAATTGAACTTCGATTATTCATTGAACTTCGATTATCCATTAAACTTCGATTATTCATTTAACTTCGATTATTAATTGAACTTCGATTATTCATTACACATCGATTATTCATTGAACTTCGATTATTCATTGAACTTCGATTATTCATTGAACTTCGATTATTAATTGAACTTCGATTATTCATTGAACTTCGATTATTCATTGAACTTCGATTATTAATTGAACTTCGATTATTAATTGAACTTCGATTATTCATTGAACTTCGATTATCCATTGAACTTCAATTATTAATTGAACTTCGATTATTCATTGAACTTCGATTATTCATTGAACTTCGATTATCCATTGAACTTCGATTATCCATTGAACTTCGATTATTAATTGAACTTCGATTATTAATTGAACTTCGATTATTCATTGAACTTCGATTATCCATTGAACTTCGATTATTAATTGAACTTGGATTATCCATTAAACTTCGATTATTCATTGAACTTCGATTATCCATTGAACTTCGATTATTCATTGAACTTCGATTATTCATTGAACTTCGATTATCCATTAAACTTCGATTATTCATTGAAATTCGATTATTCATTGAAATTCGATTATTCATTGAGCTTCAATTATTCATTAAGCTTCGATTATTCATTTAACTTCGATTATTCATTGAACTTCGATTATTCATTACACATCGATTATTCATTGAACTTCGATTATTCATTGAGCTTCGATTATTCATTGAACTTCGATTATTAATTGAACTTCGATTATTCATTGAACTTCGATTATCCATTGAACTTGGACTATTAATTGAACTTCGATTATCCATTAAACTTCGATTATTCATGAGCTTAGATTATTCATTTAACTTCGATTATTGATTGAGCTTAAATTATTCATTAAGCTTCGATTATTCATTGAACTTCGATTATTGATTGAGCTTAAATTATTCATTAAGCTTCGATTATTCATTGAACTTCGATTAATCATTGAGCTTCGATTATTGATTGAACTACGATTATTCATTGAGCTTCGATTATTCATTGAGCTTCGATTATTCATTGAACTTCGATTATTCATTGAACTTCGATTATTAATTGAACTTCGATTATTCATTGAACTTCGATTATCCATTAAACTTCGATTATTCATTGAACTTCGATTATCCATTGAACTTCGATTATTTAATGAACTTCGATTATTCATTGAGCTGCAATGATTTATTGAACTTCGATTATTCATTGAACTTTACACTTAAGTTTTACTACACAAAACATATACACATGATCACTCTGGGCCACGCCTATTGCGTTCTCGCTCGACTGCTTGCTGGATAGCCGCCGTGATTGCTGTTTAGATGTTCATTTACTTCCCATTTTTAGACAATATGCGTTGTAGAATTGGTGTGCGCCTCGGCTACTGAGTCAAAGATAACTTTTGTATTGGGGTTCGAACCGTGTGACTGCCAGGGATTATCTCATTTCATACAGACAATAGAATGTTTGGCATGAAACACATGTGTATATGGGTTTATTGTGAACATAATATTTATAAATAAATAATTATATATATATATATATATATATATATATATGAAGAAAAATAGAAACAATGTTTCAAACAGAATGCAAAATAAAAGTTAACGTTCTGATTTCCAACCGAGGATGATTACTTTCTAACAACTGAAATATTTTGGTAGAGCTTTTATATGTGTTTGAGTTTTTATTTTTGTTAGTTTGTTGATTCGCTTATCCTCAATTCCATTTTTATTTTGCATATATATATATATATATATATATATATATATATTAGTAGTAAGTTTTTGAAAGGCTGTGGGCAATGCAATTCCGGGTAAGATGCAAGTTGAAAGGAAAGGAACAAAAACAATAAAAATAAATCGAATACGATATAAGACTTACTATTTATTTTTCCTTTTTTTTTCCTTTTTTTTTTTTTTTCCTTACATAACAGCAAGAGTGTTTTAGCTGTCCGGGTGATTAAAAATCACTATTTGATATTTCGGGAAAAGACATCCCTTTTTCAAAAATAATTAGACCAGAAGAAGAATAATATTTTATTCTTCTCCGACTGTGTAGAGAATAATACAAAACAAAATGGCTGCCAGATATAGACCGCAGCAAAAACAGTTTCACAGGGAATATAAATTAAGTTAAGTTTTATTTTAATATTATGTTAAATATATGATTGGTGTTTAGAATATTAGTGTAATGTTGGTTAGGTGTATGGTGTTCGATAAACTGTTAGTTTTGATAATATATATATATCATTTTTTATTTTATTTTTTTTTTTTTATATTTGAATATTTACTTTTGTTTTATCTTCGTATTTTTATTTTGTTTATCTTTCTATCGTAATTTAAGAATTTTAATATAAATTAAAGTAATTAGTCTCATATTTTAAATATTCTAGATCTATCTACTATTGATTTCGATTATCATCTATTAAAGAAGTGTTATTAATTACTAATTGTGAGTTTCGTCAAATTAGATTAACGAATTAACTTATTAACTTGATATATTTATCATAAGATAAAGGGGAGTAACTCTGGATTTTTAAAAATATTTTTTTTATAATTAATTTTTTTTTTAATTTTTTTTTTTTTTAATTTTTCTAAATTTTTTTTTTTTTTTGGTGGAGATCTGTATAACAATATTAGTATATATATACAACATATATACACAAATGCATATATACATATATATATACATATCTATGTATTATTGTTTGTTTAATTGTTTATCTATATATATTCATCAATTTCTTTACATATTTGTTTGTTTGTTTTGTTTTTTTTTGTTTTTTTTTTTTGTTTTTTTTTTTTATTTTTTTAATTTTTTTTATTTATTTATTTTTTATTATTATTATTTACTTGTTTAATTTATTTTATGAATTATTTATTTAATATTTGTATGTTATTTGTATACATTCTATATGTGTTTGGATTTATTAATTAATAATGCTAGGTTATGGAGTGACTTATTTTGGTGGGTTAGACGAGTATGCTGAATATGGTTTTTGGTTTGTGGTTCAAGTGTGTAAGGATGGAAGTTCATATGGGGAGGGGCCTGTTTGATTGTTTGGGTGTATGGTGAGTTTATTATGGGAGGTGAGTAATGGGTGAAGTGGTGGAAACGGACTCTGTTAAGTGTTAGATATGGGGGTTGGTTGGTGGATGGGGGGTAGATATTATAGAATGAAAGGTGAGTAGAGCTCGTGACGTTGATTGAGTGAGGGGTTTAATCTGGAGATGAGGATTGATTCTGTGATTCTAAGGTCACCGATGTTTCTGACAGACGCTAAGATGGAGACGTGAATATCGCGCTGAGTGTTTGAGCAAATCTCTATGTGTTTGTGGAAAGAGGATATACGGGTATTCAAGTGCTCCTTTATGCGCAAGTGTAGCGGTCTTGTAGTGTTGCCGATGTAAAATTTTTTGCATTTATTACACTGTAGTTTGTAAACACAGTTAGTGCGAAGGCACAGACCTGTGTTGGAGATAGGGCAATTGGCCAGGGAGCAGGGTTCGGGTGTGTGGTTAGTGTGTTTATTAGATAGATGTTGGCGTAAGGAGGTGCCAGTATGTGTTAGTTGTATGTTAAGGTTTTCCTTATGTATTGCCTTGCGGATGGAGGTGGTGATCTTATCGCTGAAGAAAGGGAGTTTTAAGAAGCATGTGTTAGCGAGGGTGCGGTGTCTACGTGTTTTGGGCTTATTTAGGTGGGCTATGGTGGGGGCGGGGTAGCCATTATTTTGGAGGGTTTGGTGGAAGTTTTTAGTGTGTGATATTTTGTCAGCAGCAGAAGAGCATTTATTTTGTATTCGGGTAATTTCATTATGGGCATAACTTAATTTGGCTTTTGTGGGCAGGGCAGACTTATAGTGTATGAAAAGGTTTTTGCAGGCAGGTTTCCTATAGAAGTTAGTGTGTATAGAGCCATCTTCGGTGATGTTAAGGTTGAAATCAAGGAGAGAGAGTGAGCCGGACTCGTTTGGGTGTTCTATGGTGAATTGTATGTGGGGGTCGGTGTTGTTGAATGTGTTGAATATTTGTGTGGCTTCGTCTTGAGAGGATGTAAGGATTAGAATGTCATCTATATATCTGGAGAAGAATATATAGGAGAGGCAGGAGTTAAGTGCTCGTTGTTCTAACCGGTTCATGTAGGTGATGGCTAAGAGACCGGAAAGGCTAGAACCCATGGGGAGGCCGGAGATTTGTTTGAAAGTGTGCTGCTGAAAGGTAAAGTATGTGTTGTCGATGATGATGTATAAGAGATTGTGAATGTCAGTAGGTGTTAGTCCGTACACCTAACCAACATTACACTAATATTCTAAACACCAATCATATATTTAACATAATATTAAAATAAAACTTAACTTAATTTATATTCCCTGTGAAACTGTTTTTGCTGCGGTCTATATCTGGCAGCCATTTTGTTTTGTATTATTCTCTACACAGTCGGAGAAGAATAAAATATTATTCTTCTTCTGGTCTAATTATTTTTGAAAAAGGGATGTCTTTTCCCGAAATATCAAATAGTGATTTTTAATCACCCGGACAGCTAAAACACTCTTGCTGTTATGTAAGGAAAAAAAAAAAAAAAGGAAAAAAAAAGGAAAAATAAATAGTAAGTCTTATATCGTATTCGATTTATTTTTATTGTTTTTGTTCCTTTCCTTTCAACTTGCATCTTACCCGGAATTGCATTGCCCACAGCCTTTCAAAAACTTACTACTACTATACCCAGCAATGCTTCAAGCAAACTACCATTCTCTACTATATATATATATATATATATATATATATTTAAAATTATATATGCATTGAAACAGAAACATGTTCAGCTAATTCAATATAAAAACATAATTTTACATTCTTTGTCGGCGAGAGAAACATAGAAACATGGAGTGAGGAATTTTATTTGTATTTGCTGAGTTTTTTTTTTGCATTTCTGAATATTTTTTTCTTACTTTTTATTCCTTCTTTGCTTCTTTTTGCTGAGAAATATTTTGCCGTTGGCAAAACCTGAACCGAATTCTTGTCTTGAGATTATATTTTCATTACTACGAAACAATGATCGATTTAGCGACGTTGGAATCGAAGCAGAGCAGTCTATATTATTCCAAACCTAGACACCGACCGACACACACACACTCGCGCGTGCCCATACACACACACATATATGTGCCTTTTGCATCACGTGAGTTTTCTTCTATGTACTCTAAATGTCTATGCTTTCATGGAACGCTCATTGTAAAAATCCTCCCGCTTTTTCGTTCGTTTTTCTATCCTGTTTTTTTACTTTATGAGATGCTGCTACAATTTCATTGACAGACATTGATGTATTTACCTCCTCTCCAGGAGGTTAGGCACAAGGCCAGTTTTATCTTACTCCCACAAGTAAGATGTGACCCAAGTTCGGATCGGGAAAGTGGGGTTTGAAAAGCCATCGCCCGAGAAGGTGAGCACTCTGGCCATTAAAAATTGCCTGGGCAGCCACGTCGGCATTTCCTGGTAAGGGCGCCTCAGGCAGTATGCAATAAACTTACTCCTCCCCAAAGAGGTTAGGCAAAGCCTGGGAGGGTGGACCTTCTAGAACTGCACAGGACAAACCTACAGATCGGCGGAATCAAGCCCCGAATGACAAGACGACACCGGTCTATAGGGTGCAGTATTCATCAGAACAGATACTACACTTACTTCCTAGCCAAAAGGTGACACTGTACTAACTTTTCTACCTATTTGCCAAGAAACACGTGTAAGATTGCAAAAGATTAAAGATGAACACATTGCTTTTATATATGACAGACACCCACCGAGGTGTTTAGATAATAATGAAATAAAAAATGAAGCAAATAAAACCATTGAATGATCTCATGAAAATTATGACGTGGATTCATTTCTGCATAGTCATTGGATCGCTATTTAAAATTGGCCGTGCGGTCAAGACGTCGGATTGGAGTTGCAAAATACCTGTAATCCGGGGTTTCGAATCGCATGACCGGTAGTAAATAGTCATATCTCTATGCTGATGAGTCCCGATTATTAAAAAAGGACGAAACATATTCGTACACAGATAATAAACAATAACAAATATTTATTATTAGTTGTCGCTCCTCGAAAAAGTAGAGCACTGTAAGTGTAGTATTAACACAGCATGACGTCACTAGTTTTAATTGCATCGTTCTTTCCATTAAGAAAGTAGAACGCTCTAGACGTTAAGCCGCCAATTAAGTGTTAAAATTATCACCGTTTATTCGCTATTTAAAATTGGCGATGTGGTTAAGGCGTCGGATTTGCGTTGTAAAATACTTGTAATCCGGGGGTTCGAATCGCATGACCGGTAGTGAATAGTCATATCTCTATGCTGATGAGTCCCGATTATTAAAAAAGGACGAAACATATACGTACATAGATAATAAACAATAACAAATATTATATATATATATATATATATATATATATATACTAAATGTGAGGTAATCAACGTCTGTTTCCCTAACACTTTTTTACTATATAGTTTAAATGCATAAAATACATGCCAAAATATAACTTAGTTCTGGAATTGAGTTATTGTTAAAAAAAACAATCTATTTTAATTGTTCTACTTAACCGTAATTAACAAATCACGTCTCTTAACTATCAAAGTATTTTTCTCGCCCCCTTCTCACTCTGTGTTTTTCAACAACTGTCTAATACTATTAAATTACTCTGTAAGCATTTAGAGAAAGAGTTACCCTTTTTCTTCATCTAATTTTTAAACGTAATCTAATTTACAAACGTGTATCTGTGCACATAACGAACATGGATGCAAATCAAAGGCAATGATGATGATGATGATGATGATGATGATGATGATGATGATGAGGAGGAGGAGGAGGAGGAGGAGGAGGATGATGATGGTGGTGGTGGCGGCGACAACGACAATGATGATGATGATGATGATGATGATGATGATGATGATGATGATGATGATGATGATGATGATGATGATGATGGCGGCGACGACGACGACAATGATGATGATGATGATGATGATGATGATGATGATGATGATGATGATGATGATGATGATGGCAACGACGACGACAATAATGATGATGATGATGATGATGATGATGATGATGATGATGGCGGCGACGACGACAATAATGAAGATGATGATGATGATGATGATAATAATAATAATAATAAAAATAAAAATAATAATAATAACAATAACAATCATAATAATAATAATAATAATAATAATAATAATAATAATAATCATAATAATCATAATAATAATAATAATAATAATAATAATAATAATAATAATAATAATAATAATAATAATAATAATAAGGAGAAGAAGAAGAAGAAGAAGAAGAAGAAGAAGAAGAGAAAACACACAGAACTAGCCAGAGAACTGAAAGGAACATGGAGCATGAAGAAAGTCAGTAAAATACCAATAATCGTAGGAGCACTAGGAGCAATCCCCTTAAAAACTTAAGAAAAGACTGGGAGAAATTGGAATCAAAGGAACCATCGAAACCATACAAAGGACGGCAATGATCAAAGCAGCTTCAATCTTAAAGAAAATTCTTGAATGCATAAGCTACAAAGGGTAACCAGTCGCAAGGAATTTACAACAGGGAGAAAACAAAACCACTCGAAGAACACCACAGCACGAACCAATGAACAGAAACTGCAAGAAACATCACTTGATAATCCTCCTTTAATAAATTACACCGGCTAACACCACACAAAAATGAACCAAAGAAAAAGAAATTACAAGAAACATCATAAGCTCTCCCCCTTCCCTCTCCACCGCCAAATAAATAAATAATTTAAAAAATAAATGAATAAACTAATAGAAAATAAAAAATTAAAAATTAAAATTAAAACAAATTAAAAAAAAAATTTCTGGCCTAGGCTGACACCAGACAATTTTTTATAGAGGATCGAGGAGGATGAGAAGATCGATGAGGGACAGCACAAATCAGACCTCCACTTGAAAAGGGCGGAGAATGCTGGAAGCTTGGATAGGCTTATTGCTACCCAAATCCCAGAGAAGATCAATGGTCCTTACCAGCTAGAAATCAATGGTAAGAGGCTGTTGTGATACCACAAGGTTATTTGCGGTGGTTATCGAAAAGAGGTGAAGGATACTGGACATCTGGGGAGGATCGTTGTCACTCAGACCCCAGGAAATACCACTGGTTGTTGTTGGTGAGCAATGACTGACGATATCCGTGTAAGAACTCCTAGTGAGTACAAATAATAATGATAATAAAAATAATAGTAATAATAATAATAATAATAATAATAGTAATAATGATAATGATAATAATAATATTAGTAATAGCAATGATAACAAATGAAGAAACGCTCAAGATAACCTTTACAAAAATGACAAATTGGAAAGCACCAGACTACGATGAAATACATGCATACTGGCTTTAAAAGATTTACGAAACTACATAAAACGCTAACGCAAAACCATGAAGAAAATGTATCCACGAAGCAGACGTATCAGAATGGATGACCAAAAGAAATAAAACATAAATACAAAAACACACCGTAGAAGAGAACTATCACGTAACTACAGACCAATAACCTGCTTACCAACCATGTGGAAAATCTTTATGCCACAACTGAGAGTACAGATCTACCATTTTCTTATTAGTCAGGGACTACTACTCCCCGACGAACCAGAAATAAATAGAGGTACACATAACCTGTTATTCATTGACCAAATAATAAAAGGGGAAAAAGAAAAAAGAAAAACATCGCCATGGCATGGATCGACTACAAGAAAAATTTCCACAGAATCCTTTAAACATGAATAACTGAATTCTTAAGTATGTTCAAAGTATTTGACAATATTATCAAGCTTATTAAGAAAGCAATGGGAACATGGAGGGTGGAACTTACAGCTGGAAGACAACGCCTGATTGAGATAAAAACAGAAAGATGCATCTTCCAAGGAGACTCTTTATTACCACTACTGTTTATCATAGCCATTATGCAATCCAACAACATTTTCAGGAAATGTGATGCCGAATACAAATTATGTTACGTATGAGTTCGAGTTGTATTTTATACTATTGAGCTACTGCAAGACATTTGTGTAGACCTGAAATACTATTGAGCTACTCCATGACATTTGTGTAGACCTGAAGAAATGAATATATATATATATATATATATATATATATATATATATATATATATATATAAATTATCATTGGTCTTTGTTATAGAGTGTAGAATATATATATATATATATATATATATATATATTATATATATATATATATATATATAAATGATCATTGGTCTTGGTTATAGAGTGTAGAATATATATATATATATATATATATATATATATATATATATATGTATATATATAAATGATCATTGGTCTTTGTTATAGAGTGTAGAATATATATATATATATATATATATATATATATATAAATGATCATTGGTCTTTGTTATAGAGTGTAGAATATATATATATATATATATATATATATATATATATATATATATATATAAATGATCATTGGTCTTTGTTATAGAGTGTAGAATATATATATATATATATATATATATATATATATATATATATATATATATATATATATATATATATATATATATATATAATAATGGTAATAATCCAGGTGAAAAATATCCACAGGGTGGTAATCCAGAGAATTTTAACCGGGTTTATAAAAAGTGCTCAATATCAAAATAGAGCTTTATATATGATAATTTTATTTACACAGACATGTACAAAATCTGCGACACTGGCATGTCGATGTTATGGATCAACAGTTACTATAAACTGAGATCTCATCAGGCAGAGTTAGAATTAGATCTCAGTTTTTAGTAACTGTTGATCGATAACATCGACATGCAAGTGTCGCAGATTTTGTACATGTCTGTGTAAATAAAATTATCATATATATATATATATATATATATATATATATATATATATATATATAAATGATCATTGGTCTTTGTTATAGAGTGTAGAATATATATATATATATATATATATATATATATATATATATATATATAAATATATATATATATATATATACATATATATATGTGTGTGTGTGTGTGTGTGTGTCTTTATTCACGTATGAAACCAGTGGAACATTTGAAAATGCTTAAGGGAATTGCGATTTTATCCCGTGATGCCACTTCGGCGTCGCTGAATTTAAATTGTCAACGTCTTCGCTGGAACAATGCAAACACGTTTTCTGCGCGTTTCTCCGCCGTCTTTTTTTCTTTTTAATTCTCTTCTTTCTCCAGTTTTTTTTTTTTTTTTGGTTCATTTGGTTTTGACACCTGGGGATGATTTGACGAAGAATCGAAACCGTTCGTGAAACCTATGGAACATGTATTATTGTTTTTTTTTGTTTTTTTTAAATGCTCTTCTTTCTCCAGTTTTTTTTTGGGGGGGGGGTTCATTTGCTTTTGACACCTGGGGACGATTCGACGAAGAATCGAAACCGTTCGTGAAACCTATGGAACATTTATTATTGTTTTTTTTTTCTTTAATTTTTATACAAAAAAGACCATCAGAAAAATAAAAAAAATAAAGAAGGTATGATTATAGAGACGAATCTTTTTTTTTTAACAATGTTTGCATAAATATAACATATATATATATATGTGTGTGTGTGTCTGTATTGCCTCTCGAATTTATCATGATGAATATTCTAGTCATTCTTATTAGTTTTCTTCCCCTTTTTTAGTTCTATTACTTTAAGCCATTAACTCTCCACCCAGGATATCCCCCCCCCACTCTATAAATTTGGCTCCTATCAAAGTAGCCCCCTACTCTTCAATTTCGATATGCTTTGCTTGAGGTCAACTAAAGTATAAAAAGAAAACAAAAAAAAACATAAGATTTACTTTTTTCTTTGTTTCTGTAAACCTGTACCCAACATTGCATGGTAGGCTTAGCATGTTGCTGCACAGCATCCTAGTCATGGCGAATAGGAGTGGGAAAAGGGAGTCTCCCTGAATTTTTTTTTTTTTTTTAACTTTACTCCAATCTTGGCCAGGTGTTGTCTCCTAGTTGTCAGTTCCAGTCTCCGTTTTCTTATTCCCTTCTACACGAATTCATACTTTTATGCGGTATTTTAAACCTGATCCATATATTACTTTTGTTCTTCAATTATTATCACATGTAATATTGTTATATTGAATAAATTAATAAAACAGTGAAAATTCGGCTAATTCTCAAATGAGCCGCGTTTTCTCTAATCGTTCGCGTTTAAATGGCAAACATCAAAGAGGTCTTCCCGCCAAATTGTAATTATGGCGGCCATTTTAATTAGAGATGTCTCCTCTGGATTTTGAAAGGCATATTGCCAGCAGTAAAATAAATATAAAAGTAAACGAAAAACGTTTTATTTATTTTTCTTCTATGCTTCTGCTCTTAATTCTCGTAATTTTTAACCACTTTTCCTCTACGTTTGGCGATGCCATTTCTTTTAATATATCTGTAATATCTACTTATCTATCTCTATCTAGAATAAAGTGTGTGTATATGTTTATGTATATGTATTTCTATTATAAGATTCACTTATAAACTAATGAACCGATCATTATGAATTAGAAAATATATATTCTAGACAACACGGTGCGGAACATAATTTTTTTTTTTTTGACACTTTAACAATTAGCCGTGTTTTTAAAATAAGCGAGATATGAAAATATTGGAAGAAAAAAAGAATTGCTCTACACTAAATTTTGAGCTATATTATGTAATAAAATTTTAACCGGACTGGTACACGCGTGTTAGCTTCAATAATTGGTATGTGCGTGGTAAACATCTAAACTAATGAAAATATCATTATAAATCATGGAATACGTATTCTGGGTAACACTGTGAGTAATGTAGTCAGATTATATATTTTTTTAAACTTTACTATTTAGGAGCTCCCCCCCCCCCTGACTAAAAAAATAAGCGAGACACGTTTTTCTACCATCTGACAAATACGTTTTAAAAACAACACATACCTATATATGATACAGGTTTTCTCTTAGAAATAAAATAATTAGATTTCTTACCTGCGGATAATTTTGTTAATTCAGAACATTATAATAATTATTTAAGAGATTTACGTTGACCGAAATTGTTGGGTTTGATATTGAAAGTAACCGTTTTTGAACTCTGAGGAAGGGTAATCGCTAAAACGCGACTATAGTGACGTAAGCAATACTAAATGTATATATATATATATATATATATATATATATATATATATATATATATATATATATATATATGCTCTTAATGATAATTGACAACGAGATAAACGCGGATACATTGCTTCAAAAAAGGCAACGGTTTTCTAAAAAATTACGTAGATATCGCTTAATCTGACTTACGCGTTAAGACACAGAATATAACACAGAGTTAAACATGTTCAGTTTTATTCATTTAAAATTTAATAAAACATTTTTGATGAAGAGCAGAGAACTATTCGAAATAGTAAAATTTAAATCATATAAACACTTATCATTTTACAGGCTTTTATGTTTTTCATAATGTCATGTATTATTTGTCAAATGCGAAAAACAATATGATAATTAGCCAAGAAACACATTCATATATATATATATATATATATATATATATATATTTTTATATATATATATATGTATGTATATATATTGTAATTAATGGAATTAATTTGTAAATTAATTATGAAAATCTGTATACAATATATTGGTATATAAATTTATTATTTAATTAAAAAAAAATATATATATATAATTGATGACTCGTCCGATTAAGAACGGATTAAAAAAGGAAAAATGCGCTCATTTGCATATTCTTAAGTAATAAAAACAAAAACGCTTAGGGCAGCGAAAAATCAAAACGCACCGTAAAAACACCGATCACTATCACTAAAAAACAAAAACAATAGTAAATAATAATATATATATATATATATATATATATGTTTGAGATGCAAAATACTCGTAATCCGGAGTTTCGAATCGCATGACCGGTAGTGAATAGTCATATGTCTATGCTGATGAGTCCCGATTATTGAGGACGAAACGTATACGTACATAGATAACAAACAATAACAAATATTTATTATTATTTGTCGCTCCGAGAAAAAGTAGAGCACTGTAAGTGTAGTATTAACACAGCACGGCGTCACTAGCTTTAAATGCATCGTTCCTTTCATTTAAAAAAAGTAGAACGCTCTGGACGTTAAGCCGTCGATAAAGTGTTAAAATTATCACAGTTTATTCGCTGTTCATAATTGGCCGTCGGATTTGAGTTGCAAAATACTCGTAATCCGGGGTTTCGAATCGCATGACCGGTAGTGAATAGTCATATGTTTATGCTGATGAGTCCCGATAAAAAAGGACGAAACATATACGTACATAGATATAATAAACAATAACAAATATTATATATATATATAGATATATATATATATACTAAATGTGAGGTAATCAATAATATATATATATATATATATATATATATATATATATATATATATATATATATATATATATATATATATATATATGAAATGGATTACTTATATGTACGTAAAAATATATATATATATAGAAATGGATTACTTATATGTACGTAAAAATATATATATATATAGAAATAAAAATACTTCCTATTAAATTAAGGACGACTAAAATATAATATTCTGCATTTCTCTTTACAGATTAGGAAGTGCAAAAATAAAACTCTGTTAATATCCCTAGTAAGAAAGAGAAAAACAATAACAAATACGGAATTATATATATATATATATATATATATATATATATATATATATATAAAGAGTTAAAATTAAACTGTGAACATAAGGGAACACAAGCTACTTTTCTTGATTTGGATATAAAAATTGAACATAAAATATTTATCTATAAACTGTTTGATAAAAGAAATTCATTCCCTTTTCGTATCGTGCGAATGCCATATAAAAATAGTACTAGCCCTGTGTATATATTTACGGGAGTATTATGTCTGAATTTCTGAGAATTGCTCGTGTTACCTTAAAATTAGTAGATTTCATGCCCCCAATTTCTGATCTAATAATAAGAATGATTAACCAAGGTGGCGATCAAAATAAAATATTTGGACAATTAAATAAGGCAATTACTCGCCATCCTGATGCTTTTAAATCTTATCAAATTAATCAAAATAAACTGATAGAACAAATCATAGTATATATAAATAGAAATAATGTATAATATGTATAAACGTATATATAACACATCTGCTAATTTTAATAAGAAAAACAATAAAAATACAGTAGAAAGAAAGAAAGAAATGTTAAAAAAGAAGAAGAAGAAGAAGAAGAAGAAGAAAATCGACAGTTATGAACTCCGATTTTAAACACCGGGAGTTGGCAAAGAAGAAGAAGAAAAAGAAAGAAAAAAGGGAACAAATTAACGGTCAACTTATAGACGCAGATTTGAAACAATGAGAAAAGAAAAAAATCGACAGTTGTGAACACAGATTAGAAAAACGAAAGTGAACAAGGAAGATTAATATTTATTTGAGGTTGACAACAACGGGGAGATGGACAACAAAGTAGGACGAGGGAGAAAAGGAGGAACTAAAGGTATATATATATGTATGTGTGTATGTATATATATATATGTATATATAAATATATATATATATATATATATATATATATATGTATATACATATTTATTTATTTATCTTTTATTTTTTGATGTGTTGATGTTTTTTATATTTATAATATAAAACTAAAAATAATACATTAATCACTTAAATAATAGTGTCATGGATTCGTCCAAACACTTTAAAATGCAGCAACATTTTTGTAAGTAACGGATAAATTTTATTAGACAGACGAACAGCACAGGTAAATAATTATTTTTTTTGTCTTAAATAACTAATATAAGTTAGCAAAACATTTATATGGAACAAAACGTAGATTTAGTATAAGGAACGTTTATGTTTTTGTCTTTTAAGGGAAGTGGGGTCTGATCAACTCTGCTGGGAAGTCATGAAATTAAATACTGTCTTGTTTTTAAATTCCCGAAGCAGTTTTTCATGGTAAACAACTGATGATCCCTTAAAATAGTGTTAGAAACTAACTAATATAATAACTGTAAAAAATAAATTGTCTTACATGAGTGATTTTCCACTGGAAGACTTGAGACTATAAGTTTTCTTGTTTTTTTTAATATATTTTTTTGTTTTTTATTTTTTTATATAGTTTTAATGGTTGAGAAACTTCCGAGACTATATATATATATATATATATATATATATATATATATATATATATATATATATATATATCAACGTCCCTGTGTTATTGACTTTATTTTTCTTTCATTCTGCTCAACTATCACTCTGTATCTATTTCCCCCTTCTGTCTTTGTATTTCACATTGTCTTACTCTCGCCCTCTCCGCTCTTACACCCCCCCCATATCCGTGTCTCCCCATCCACTCTCACTTCTTTAACCAGTACACTGGCATTTTTTTTAATGTTTACATTTTTACCGCACACCGTCTCAATGATTGTTTTATGTTGTGTAAAGGATCATTTTTCTTAATGCTTAACTTCGCTTCAATGTGTCGATAGAGTATTGAACAGGCAACTTTTTTGCTGATGATCTCGAAGGATATGGGTGAAAAGCAAAAACGTCACAAAGCTTCAATTCATGCAGTTAAAAAAAAGCGACAGCGTGTTTGCAATTAACATAAAGAAAATGATTTGCTTGATATCATTTGATACATGAACACGCATAACAGTTTTTTTTAAGCATTTATATATATATATATATATATATATATATATATATATATATATATATATATATATATATATTATTTGTAGTTCCTAGAAACCCCTCTAGATGGGAAATGTAAGTTTAGTATTAAAACTGCACGACGTCACTAGCTATATAGGCATCGTTTCTTTTCATTAAGTAGAACACTCTCTGGACGTCAAGCCGCCGAAGTAAGTGTAAAAATTATCACCGTTTATTTAGTTATTCAGCGATGGCCTAGTTGTTCTAGATGTCGGAATTTGAGTTGTCAAATATTGGAGCCCGGGGGTTTCGAATAGTGAATAGTCATATCTCTATGCTGATGAGTACCGATTATAAAAGGACGAAACGTAAACGTACATAGATAATAAACAAAACACACACACACACACGCATATATATATATATATATATATATATATATATATATATATATATATATATATATATATATATATATATATATATATATACACACGCGTCGTTGAAGACCACGTTGTATCGTGGGCCATTATTAATAATAATAATAATGGAAATAAAAAATAAAAATAAGAAATAAAATAAATAAATAAATAATAAATAAACGAATAAAGATATATATATATATATATATAAATATGTAAATTAATAGATATATAACTGATAATAAAACTATAAATACGGCTCTTAGTAACAATAAGACACAGCCTCCTGAAGACGATCGAGAGACCGAAAGCGCTCGAGGAATGGCCCACGATACAACGTTAGGTGCCATACTCGACCAATTAACACCAGAAAACCAACGAATCGCTCGCCGCGTCGAGAAATTAAGAAGAAAGATAGCGAAGAGAGAAAACTCCGTGGTCTTTAACGACTCGTGTATAAGAAATGACTTGTTGCCGATATATATATATATATATATATATATATATATATATATATATATATATATATATATATATATACATATATATATAGTTATTGGTTCCTCGATGTTAATCCAATGCAACTTCAGGTTGAGCTGTATTATTGTATATTTTTTTATTTAAACAAATTATTGGCTACATATGTGCATACATGTTAACGCTGCGACTTTATTCAAATTCTAGTCTTGCCAGGCAATATAGACTAAACTTAGAGTGATAGATCAATTACATTCTTGCATATCGTTTTAATTGGAGGGGAGGAAGGAGGCAATAGTGGAGGAGGCAAGGTATGTATCCGTCACAGGCAGTTACTAGTCGATATACTCGCACATCTTTTTATATCCACATACATATGCATTCGTACACGTGTACGTATATACATACATATACACACACTCAAGCCCACTCCCTTCCGTATGTCTTTCCGTGATAGAGTTGTTAATTTTTTTTTATAGCTCATCTTTATATATGTCTTCATTTCAGATATCTACCCCCTTTGATACATATTTCCACATATTGCAAAAAAATATTACCTAATTAATTAATGAGACACAAATTAAGTAATCAAATCAATAGGAATATATTCATACACCTACATTGAATATTTAAACACATAGGTATGATACGCCTCCTCCCTCTTTATTCCAAAACTTTGTAGTTTATTTTTAATCAGAATTTGCGTTTCAAATGAAAATAGTAAAAAGCTCCACGCTTTTACTTTCTTATTATAATCATTTTTCTCTGTTCTTTCTGTTTGCTTCCCCTTCCCAGTTCAAAACCAACAGTAAATTCAGACTTCCGCTCCCCCTCCCTGGCCCCACATCCATTGTCAGCTAAGCTTGGTAATGACACATTTTGACCCAGACAAACTTCCCAGCTTAAAATAAACATGTTGAAGCTAATACGTCGAAGCCATCATCCAATTCACTTCGCGTCCTTTGAATGAAACAGACTGGTGGTGATAACGCCATATCCAAAATCATGATTATCATTATCTGCTTATTTCATTGTCTGCTACAGCCATGCCCAAGTCTGAACACTTTCTGGCAAATCAAAATTAATATTCTGTATTATTTTTCTACATTGTTTTCTTCATCCTGAGGAAGTCTTTCAATAAAGACGAGATGTTGATGAATACATAAATAACATAGTTTTTGGCTTTCCTTCTTCATTTTATACACACACGCACACACACACACACACACACACACACATATATATATATATATATATACATATATTATTCTGAAAATATAATTGATAAATATATGGACATCAAGTCTGCATAAGAGGGCATTGGATAACACAAATAACATGGATGATGGTTGCCGCATATATTTTCTTTTCATCTAGGGCAATGATCGAAGGGAGTAGTCGATTACTTTCTAAGCAGTATCAATGACAGTCCGAAGTGGCAATCAGTTCAGCAAGACAGAAATCAAATACGTCAGCACTTTATCAATGATGTAGTTGTTGAAGCAGAACGGTTGTCTCCACAAAAATATTTTGTTCTAATAAATTCCAGCAACGTAGAAGCGCTGCTGTGTATTCTTGATAAATTTAACGACTATCCACAATAAAACATGTTCCGTATGAGATGTTTCAATCTGCCTTATCCATTTATTCGTAATTCAGTTCAACTTACACATCGACGTCATCACGTGAGTAAAAATATGAGAACCAGAAAACATCATGGGAAGAAAAGGATGTAGTCTTTCCATAACTTAGTCCATTGGCAAAACGAAGAGAATATGAATATCGGGGCTTTAGTTTACACTAGAGAACAAAAGATCAATATTATTCATTGCTTATTCGAAAGTACTTGCATATGTAATTATACATGTCAGCTATATCCATCGCGGCAAGAGTGAGAGAGATCGATATCTCTAATAGTATAAAGATTGGAAAAAAGACGAAAATAAATAAACATAATCAGAGAAAGTGCGGATATATATCTATATATATATATATATATATATATATATATATATATATATATATATATATATATATATATATATATATATATATATGTATAATTTAGCAGCATTCTTTCTTTTATGCATGTTTGATGAAACAGGAGTGCCAACTTCTGCTTATACAGCTTTTGATCCTTTTTTTCTGATCTTCGTACGACGGATTTGATCTTATAATCCAAGGAGCGTAAAAAATCTCCGTATTTTGTACGAACGTTTTCGACCGACATCGGTCGTCGTCAGGCGGTTGCAAAATGAAATACATTGCTGAATCTATCAAGAGGACGCTTTTTAAAATTTTTTCAAAAGCACTTCAATACACCTTCACCCCCCTCATAAGGGAATGGTTGATGTTTGGTTTATTAATGCGTATAAACAATGCTTCCATTATGGGGAGGCGAACACTGCAACCTGAAACCGCCAAAATGGATGTGTTATTTGTTAAAATGTTCCTAAATTATTGCTTTATCAGATGTTGGTATATGGAACTTTGAGGGGAGGTGTGGTGGCAAGAAAAAACGGATCAAAAGCTGAATAAGCCAATAAGTTGGCACTCCTCTTTAATCACACATGCATAAAAGAACGAATGCTGCCTAATTATACATATATATATATATATATATATATATATATATATATATATAAGTGTTGATCGATAACATCGACATGCCAGTGTCGCAGATTTTGTACATGTCTGTGTAAATAAAAATTATCGTATATATATATATATATATATATATATATATATATATATATATATATATATATATATATGTTCGGGATTTTACAAGAGGTTATATCGTCCTATCACATGAAAATTAACTTTAAAAAAATCAATTTCTAAAAGCATAATTAAGGTAGCAGTTAAATCATTCTTGGCCTTTTGGCCAAGATCAAAGTGTAGCATCTGTTCCGATGGATACTACACCCCATATACTGGTACCGTCTTGGCCTTCGGGGCTTGATGACGCCGGTCTGTGGGTTTGTCCTGTACAGTTCTAGGAGGTCCAGCCTCCCAGGCTTTGCCTCCTCTCTTTGGGGAGGAGTAAGTTTATTGCTTACTGCCTGACGCACCCTACCCGGGAATTCCGACGGGGCTGCTCATGCATTTTTGTAGGCCATAGTGCTAACCTTCTCAAGCGCTGGCTTATCAAATACGACTTTCCCGACCTTGTGTCACATCTTATCTTGTGGGAGGAAGATTAATAAAATATATATTAATATATATTTATATATATATATATATATATATATATATATATATATATATATGTATATATATATGTATATATATATATATATATATATATATATATATATATGTATATATATATATGTATTAGTATATATATGTATATATATATATATGTATATATATATATATATATTAATACGATTTCGAAATGATACAAGTATTATTCAGAAATTGAATACGATTTCGAAATGATACAAGTATTATTCAGAAAGAGAATACGATTTCGAAATGATACAAGTATTATTCAGAAAGAGAATACGATTTCGAAATGATACAAGTATTATTTAGAAAGAGAATACGATTTCAAAATGATACAAGTATTATTCAGAAATTGAATACGATTTCGAAATGATACAAGTATTATTCAGAAAGAGAATACGATTTCGAAATGATACAAGTATTATTCAGAAAGAGAATACGATTTCGAAATGATACAAGTATTATTCAGAAAGAGAATACGATTTCAAAATGATACAAGTATTATTCAGAAAGAGAATACGATTTCGAAATGATACAAGTATTATTCAGAAAGAGAATACGATTTCGAAATGATACAAGTATTATTCAGAAAGAGAATACGATTTCGAAATGATACAAGTATTATTCAGAAAGAGAATACGATTTCGAAATGATACAAGTATTATTTAGAAAGAGAATACGATTTCAAAATGATACAAGTATTATTCAGAAATTGAATACGATTTCGAAATGATACAAGTATTATTCAGAAAGAGAATACAATTTCAAAATGATACAAGTATTATTCAGAAAGAGAATACGATTTCAAAATGATACAAGTATTATTCAGAAAGAGAATACGATTTCGAAATGATACAAGTATTATTCAGAAAGAGAATACGATTTCGAAATGATACAAGTATTATTCAGAAAGAGAATACGATTTCGAAATGATACAAGTATTATTCAGAAAGAGAATACGATTTCGAAATGATACAAGTATTATTCAGAAAGAGAATACGATTTCGAAATGATACAAGTATTATTCAGAAAGAGAATACAATTTCAAAATGATACAAGTATTATTCAGAAAGAGAATACGATTTCAAAATGATACAAGTATTATTCAGAAAGAGAATACGATTTCGAAATGATACAAGTATTATTCAGAAAGAGAATACGATTTCGAAATGATACAAGTATTATTCAGAAAGAGAATACGATTTCGAAATGATACAAGTATTATTCAGAAAGAGAATACGATTTCGAAATGATACAAGTATTATTTAGAAAGAGAATACGATTTCAAAATGATACAAGTATTATTCAGAAAGAGAATACGATTTCGAAATGATACAAGTATTATTCAGAAAGAGAATACGATTTCGAAATGATACAAGTATTATTCAGAAAGAGAATACGATTTCAAAATGATACAAGTATTATTTAGAAAGAGAATACGATTTCAAAATGATACAAGTATTATTCAGAAATTGAATACGATTTCGAAATGATACAAGTATTATTCAGAAAGAGAATACGATTTCGAAATGATACAAGTATTATTCAGAAAGAGAATATGATTTCGAAATGATACAAGTATTATTCAGAAAGAGAATACGATTTCAAAATGATACAAGTATTATTCAGAAAGAGAATACGATTTCGAAATGATACAAGTATTATTCAGAAAGAGAATACGATTTCAAAATGATACAAGTATTATTCAGAAAGAGAATACGATTTCGAAATGATACAAGTATTATTCAGAAAGAGAATACGATTTCGAAATGATACAAGTATTATTCAGAAAGAGAATACGATTTCGAAATGATACAAGTATTATTTAGAAAGAGAATACGATTTCAAAATGATACAAGTATTATTCAGAAATTGAATACGATTTCGAAATGATACAAGTATTATTCAGAAAGAGAATACGATTTCGAAATGATACAAGTATTATTCAGAAAGAGAATATGATTTCGAAATGATACAAGTATTATTCAGAAAGAGAATACGATTTCAAAATGATACAAGTATTATTCAGAAAGAGAATACGATTTCGAAATGATACAAGTATTATTCAGAAAGAGAATACGATTTCAAAATGATACAAGTATTATTCAGAAAGAGAATACGATTTCGAAATGATACAAGTATTATTCAGAAAGAGAATACGATTTCGAAATGATACAAGTATTATTCAGAAAGAGAATATGATTTCGAAATGATACAAGTATTATTCAGAAAGAGAATATGATTTCGAAATGATACAAGTATTATTCAGAAAGAGAATACGATTTCAAAATGATACAAGTATTATTCAGAAAGAGAATACGATTTCGAAATGATACAAGTATTATTTAGAAAGAGAATACGATTTCAAAATGATACAAGTATTATTCAGAAAGAGAATACGATTTCGAAATGATACAAGTATTATTCAGAAAGAGAATACGATTTCGAAATGATACAAGTATTATTCAGAAAGAGAATACGATTTCGAAATGATACAAGTATCATTTAGAAAGAGAATACGATTTCGAAATGATACAAGTATTATTCAGAAAGAGAATACGATTTCGAAATGATACAAGTATTATTCAGAAAGAGAATACGATTTCGAAATGATACAAGTATCATTTAGAAAGAGAATACGATTTCAAAATGATACAAGTATTATTCAGAAAGAGAATACGATTTCGAAATGATACAAGTATTATTCAGAAAGAGAATACGATTTCGAAATGATACAAGTATTATTCAGAAAGAGAATATGATTTCGAAATGATACAAGTATTATTCAGAAAGAGAATACGATTTCAAAATGATACAAGTATTATTCAGAAAGAGAATACGATTTCGAAATGATACAAGTATTATTCAGAAAGAGAATACGATTTCGAAATGATACAAGTATTATTCAGAAAGAGAATACGATTTCGAAATGATACAAGTATTATTCAGAAAGAGAATACGATTTCGAAATGATACAAGTATTATTTAGAAAGAGAATACGATTTCAAAATGATACAAGTATTATTCAGAAATTGAATACGATTTCGAAATGATACAAGTATTATTCAGAAAGAGAATACGATTTCGAAATGATACAAGTATTATTCAGAAAGAGAATACGATTTCGAAATGATACAAGTATTATTCAGAAAGAGAATACGATTTCGAAATGATACAAGTATTATTTAGAAAGAGAATACGATTTCGAAATGATACAAGTATTATTCAGAAAGAGAATACGATTTCGAAATGATACAAGTATTATTTAGAAAGAGAATACGATTTCAAAATGATACAAGTATTATTCAGAAATTGAATACGATTTCGAAATGATACAAGTATTATTTAGAAAGAGAATACGATTTCGAAATGATACAAGTATTATTCAGAAAGAGAATACGATTTCGAAATGATACAAGTATTATTCAGAAAGAGAATACGATTTCGAAATGATACAAGTATTATTCAGAAAGAGAATACGATTTCGAAATGATACAAGTATTATTCAGAAAGAGAATACGATTTCGAAATGATACAAGTATTATTCAGAAAGAGAATACGATTTCGAAATGATACAAGTATCATTTAGAAAGAGAATACGATTTCGAAATGATACAAGTATTATTCAGAAAGAGAATACGATTTCAAAATGATACAAGTATTATTCAGAAATAGAATACGATTTCGAAATGATACAAGTATTATTCAGAAAGAGAATACGATTTCGAAATGATACAAGTATTATTCAGAAAGAGAATACGATTTCGAAATGATACAAGTATTATTCAGAAAGAGAATACGATTTCAAAATGATACAAGTATTATTCAGAAAGAGAATACGATTTCAAAATGATTCAAGTATTATTCAGAAAGAGAATACGATTTCGAAATGATACAAGTATTATTCAGAAAGAGAATACGATTTCGAAATGATACAAGTATTATTCAGAAAGAGAATACGATTTCGAAATGATACAAGTATTATTCAGAAAGAGAATACGATTTCGAAATGATACAAGTATTATTCAGAAAGAGAATACGATTTCGAAATGATACAAGTATTATTCAGAAAGAGAATACGATTTTAAAATGATACAAGTATCATTTAGAAAGAGAATACGATTTCAAAATGATACAAGTATTATTCAGAAAGAGAATACGATTTCGAAATGATACAAGTATTATTCAGAAAGAGAATACGATTTCGAAATGATACAAGTATTATTCAGAAAGAGAATATGATTTCGAAATGATACAAGTATTATTCAGAAAGAGAATACGATTTCAAAATGATACAAGTATTATTCAGAAAGAGAATACGATTTCGAAATGATACAAGTATTATTCAGAAAGAGAATACGATTTCGAAATGATACAAGTATTATTCAGAAAGAGAATACGATTTCGAAATGATACAAGTATTATTTAGAAAGAGAATATGATTTCAAAATGATACAAGTATTATTCAGAAATTGAATACGATTTCGAAATGATACAAGTATTATTCAGAAAGAGAATACGATTTCGAAATGATACAAGTATTATTCAGAAAGAGAATACGATTTCAAAATGATACAAGTATTATTTAGAAAGAGAATATGATTTCGAAATGATACAAGTATTATTCAGAAAGAGAATACGATTTCGAAATGATACAAGTATTATTCAGAAAGAGAATACGATTTCGAAATGATACAAGTATTATTTAGAAAGAGAATATGATTTCAAAATGATACAAGTATTATTCAGAAATTGAATACGATTTCGAAATGATACAAGTATTATTCAGAAAGAGAATGCGATTTCGAAATGATACAAGTATTATTCAGAAAGAGAATACGATTTCGAAATGATACAAGTATCATTTAGAAAGAGAATACGATTTCAAAATGATACAAGTATTATTCAGAAAGAGAATACGATTTCGAAATGATACAAGTATTATTCAGAAAGAGAATACGATTTCGAAATGATACAAGTATTATTCAGAAAGAGAATATGATTTCGAAATGATACAAGTATTATTCAGAAAGAGAATACGATTTCAAAATGATACAAGTATTATTCAGAAAGAGAATACGATTTCGAAATGATACAAGTATTATTCAGAAAGAGAATACGATTTCGAAATGATACAAGTATTATTCAGAAATTGAATACGATTTCGAAATGATACAAGTATTATTCAGAAAGAGAATACGATTTCGAAATGATACAAGTATTATTTAGAAAGAGAATACGATTTCAAAATGATACAAGTATTATTCAGAAATTGAATACGATTTCGAAATGATACAAGTATTATTCAGAAAGAGAATACGATTTCGAAATGATACAAGTATTATTCAGAAAGAGAATACGATTTCGAAATGATACAAGTATTATTCAGAAAGAGAATACGATTTCGAAATGATACAAGTATTATTCAGAAAGAGAATACGATTTCGAAATGATACAAGTATTATTCAGAAAGAGAATACGATTTCAAAATGATACAAGTATTATTCAGAAAGAGAATACGATTTTCAAATGATACAAGTATTATTCAGAAAGAGAATACGATTTTCAAATGATACAAGTATTATTCAGAAAGAGAATACGATTTCAAAATGATACAAGTATTATTCAGAAGGAGAATACGATTTCGAAATGATACAAGTATTATTCAGAAAGAGAATACGATTTTCAAATGATACAAGTATTATTCAGAAAGAGAATACGATTTCGAAATGATACAAGTATTATTCAGAAAGAGAATACGATTTCGAAATGATACAAGTATTATTCAGAAAGAGAATACGATTTCGAAATGATACAAGTATTTTTCAGAAAGAGAATACGATTTCAAAATGATACAAGTATTATTCAGAAAGAGAATACGATTTTCAAATGATACAAGTATTATTCAGAAAGAGAATACGATTTTCAAATGATACAAGTATTATTCAGAAAGAGAATACGATTTTCAAATGATACAAGTATTATTCAGAAAGAGAATACGATTTTGAAATGACACAAGTATTATTCAGAAAGAGAATACGATTTTGAAATGATTCAAGTATTATTCAGAAAGAGAATACGATTTTGAAATGATTCAAGTATTATTCAGAAAGAGAATACGATTTTGAAATGATTCAAGTATTATTCAGAAAGAGAATACGATTTTGAAATGATTCAAGTATTATTCAGAAAGAGAATACGATTTTCAAATGATACAAGTATTATTCAGAAAGAGAATACGATTTCGAAATGATACAAGTATTATTCAGAAAGAGAATACGATTTCGAAATGATACAAGTATTATTCAGAAAGAGAATACGATTTCAAAATGATACAAGTATTATTCAGAAAGAGAATACGATTTCAAAATGATACAAGTATTATTCAGAAAAAGAATACGATTTTCAAATGATACAAGTATTATTCAGAAAGAGAATACGATTTCGAAATGATACAAGTATTATTCAGAAAGAGAATACGATTTCAAAATGATACAAGTATTATTCAGAAAGAGAATACGATTTCGAAATGATACAAGTATTATTCAGAAAGAGAACACGATTTCGAAATGATACAAGTATTATTCAGAAAGAGAATACGATTTCGAAATGATACAAGTATTATTCAGAAAGAGAATACGATTTCGAAATGACACAAGTATTATTCAGAAAGAGAATACGATTTCAAAATGATACAAGTATTATTCAGAAAGAGAATACGATGTTGAAATGATACAAGTATTATTCAGAAAGAGAATACGATTTCAAAATGATACAAGTATTATTCAGAAAGAGAATACGATTTTCAAATGATACAAGTATTATTCAGAAAGAGAATACGATTTCAAAATGATACAAGTATTATTCAGAAAGAGAATACGATTTTCAAATGATACAAGTATTATTCAGAAAGAGAATACGATTTCAAAATGATACAAGTATTATTCAGAAAGAGAATACGATTTTCAAATGACACAAGTATTATTCAGAAAGAGAATACGATGTTGAAATGATACAAGTATTATTCAGAAAGAGAATACGATTTTCAAATGATACAAGTATTATTCAGAAAGAGAATACGATTTCGAAATGATACAAGTATTATTCAGAAAGAGAATACGATTTCGAAATGACACAAGTATTATTCAGAAAGAGAATACGATTTCGAAATGATACAAGTATTATTCAGAAAGAGAATACGATTTTCAAATGATACAAGTATTATTCAGAAAGAGAATACGATTTCGAAATGATACAAGTATTATTCAGAAAGAGAATACGATTTCAAAATGATACAAGTATTATTCAGAAAGAGAATACGATTTTCAAATGATACAAGTATTATTCAGAAAGAGAATACGATTTCGAAATGATACAAGTATTATTCAGAAAGAGAATACGATTTCGAAATGACACAAGTATTATTCAGAAAGAGAATACGATTTCGAAATGATACAAGTATTATTCAGAAAGAGAATACGATTTCAAAATGATACAAGTATTATTCAGAAAGAGAATACGATTTTCAAATGATACAAGTATTATTCAGAAAGAGAATACGATTTCGAAATGATACAAGTATTATTCAGAAAGAGAATACGATTTCGAAATGATACAAGTATTATTCAGAAAGAGAATACGATTTTCAAATGATACAAGTATTATTCAGAAAGAGAATACGATTTCGAAATGATACAAGTATTATTCAGAAAGAGAATACGATTTCAAAATGATACAAGTATTATTCAGAAAGAGAATACGATTTTCAAATGATACAAGTATTATTCAGAAAGAGAATACGATTTCGAAATGATACAAGTATTATTCAGAAAGAGAATACGATTTCGAAATGACACAAGTATTATTCAGAAAGAGAATACGATTTCGAAATGATACAAGTATTATTCAGAAAGAGAATACGATTTCAAAATGATACAAGTATTATTCAGAAAGAGAATACGATGTTGAAATGATACAAGTATTATTCAGAAAGAGAATACGATTTCAAAATGATACAAGTATTATTCAGAAAGAGAATACGATTTCGAAATGATACAAGTATTATTCAGAAAGAGAATACGATTTTCAAATGATACAAGTATTATTCAGAAAGAGAATACGATTTCGAAATGATACGAGTATTATTCAGAAAGAGAATACGATTTCAAAATGATACAAGTATTATTCAGAAAGAGAATACGATTTCAAAATGATACAAGTATTTTTCAGAAAGAGAATACGATTTCAAAATGATACAAGTATTATTCAGAAAGAGAATACGATTTTCAAATGATACAAGTATTATTCAGAAAGAGAATACGATTTCGAAATGATACAAGTATTATTCAGAAAGAGAATACGATTTCAAAATGATTCAAGTATTATTCAGAAAGAGAATACGATTTCGAAATGATACAAGTATTATTCAGAAAGAGAATACGATTTCGAAATGATACAAGTATTATTCAGAAAGAGAATACGATTTCAAAATGATACAAGTATTATTCAGAAAGAGAATACGATTTCAAAATGATTCAAGTATTATTCAGAAAGAGAATACGATTTCGAAATGATACAAGTATTATTCAGAAAGAGAATACGATTTCGAAATGATACAAGTATTATTCAGAAAGAGAATACGATTTCGAAATTATACAAGTATTATTCAGAAAGAGAATACGATTTCGAAATGATACAAGTATTATTCAGAAAGAGAATACGATTTCAAAATGATACAAGTATTATTCAGAAAGAGAATACGATTTCGAAATGATACAAGTATTATTCAGAAAGAGAACACGATTTCGAAATGATACAAGTATTATTCAGAAAGAGAATACGATTTCAAAATGATACAAGTATTATTCAGAAAGAGAATACGATTTTCAAATGATACAAGTATTATTCAGAAAGAGAATACGATTTTCAAATGATACAAGTATTATTCAGAAAGAGAATACGATTTCAAAATGATACAAGTATTATTCAGAAAGAGAATACGATCCCGAAATGATACAAGTATTATTCAGAAAGAGAATACGATTTCAAAATGATACAAGTATTATTCAGAAGGAGAATACGATTTCGAAATGATACCAGTATTATTCAGAAAGAGAATACGATTTTCAAATGATACAAGTATTATTCAGAAAGCGAATACGATTTCGAAATGATACAAGTATTATTCAGAAAGAGAATACGATTTCGAAATGATACAAGTATTATTCAGAAAGAGAATACGATTTCGAAATGATACAAGTATTTTTCAGAAAGAGAATACGATTTCAAAATGATACAAGTATTATTCAGAAAGAGAATACGATTTTCAAATGATACAAGTATTATTCAGAAAGAGAATACGATTTCAAAATGATACAAGTATTATTCAGAAAGAGAATACGATTTCGAAATGATTCAAGTATTATTCAGAAATAGAATACGATTTCAAAATGATTCAAGTATTATTCAGAAAGAGAATACGATTTCAAAATGATTCAAGTATTATTCAGAAATAGAATACGATTTCAAAATGATTCAAGTATTATTCAGAAAGAGAATACGATTTTCAAATGATACAAGTATTATTCAGAAATAGAATACGATTTCAAAATGATTCAAGTATTATTCAGAAAGAGAATACGATTTCAAAATGATTCAAGTATTATTCAGAAAGAGAATACGATTTCAAAATGATACAAGTATTATTCAGAAATAGAATACGATTTCGAAATGATTCAAGTATTATTCAGAAATAGAATACGATTTCAAAATGATTCAAGTATTATTCAGAAAGAGAATACGATTTTCAAATGATACAAGTATTATTCAGAAAGAGAATACGATTTCAAAATGATACAAGTATTATTCAGAAAGAGAATACGATTTCGAAATGATACAAGTATTATTCAGAAAGAGAATACGATTTCGAAATGATACAAGTATTATTCAGAAAGAGAATAAGATTTCGAAATGATACAAGTATTATTCAGAAAAAGAATACGATTTTCAAATGATACAAGTATTATTCAGAAAGAGAATACGATTTCGAAATTATACAAGTATTATTCAGAAATAGAATAAGATTTCGAAATGATACAAGTATTATTCAGAAATAGAACACGATTTCGAAATGATACAAGTATTATTCAGAAAAAGAATACGATTTTCAAATGATACAAGTATTATTCAGAAAGAGAATACGATTTCAAAATGATTCAAGTATTATTCAGAAAGAGAATACGATTTTCAAATGATACAAGTATTATTCAGAAAGAGAATACGATTTCAAAATGATACAAGTATTATTTAGAAAGAGAATGCGATTTCAAAATGATACAAGTATTATTCAGAAAGAGAATACGATTTCGAAATGATTCAAGTATTATTCAGAAATAGAATACGATTTCGAAATGATACAAGTATTATTCAGAAAGAGAATACGATTTCGAAATGATACAAGTATTATTCAGAAAGAGAATACGATTTCGAAATGATACAAGTATTATTCAGAAAGAGAATACGATTTCGAAATGATACAAGTATTATTCAGAAAGAGAATACGATTTCGAAATGATACAAGTATTATTCAGAAAGAGAATACGATTTCGAAATTATACAAGTATTATTCAGAAAGAGAATACGATTTCGAAATGACACAAGTATTATTCAGAAAGAGAATACGATGTTGAAATGATACAAGTATTATTCAGAAAGAGAATACGATTTCAAAATGATACAAGTATTATTCAGAAAGAGAATACGATTTTCAAATGATACAAGTATTATTCAGAAAGAGAATACGATTTCGAAATGACACAAGTATTATTCAGAAAGAGAATACGATTTCGAAATGACACAAGTATTATTCAGAAAGAGAATACGATTTTCAAATGATACAAGTATTATTCAGAAAGAGAATACGATTTTCAAATGATACAAGTATTATTCAGAAAGAGAATACGATTTCGAAATGACACAAGTATTATTCAGAAAGAGAATACGATTTCGAAATGATACAAGTATTATTCAGAAAGAGAATACGATTTCGAAATGACACAAGTATTATTCAGAAAGAGAATACGATTTTCAAATGATACAAGTATTATTCAGAAAGAGAATACGATTTCGAAATGACACAAGTATTATTCAGAAAGAGAATACGATTTCGAAATGACACAAGTATTATTCAGAAAGAGAATACGATTTTCAAATGATACAAGTATTATTCAGAAAGAGAATACAATTTCGAAATGACACAAGTATTATTCAGAAAGAGAATACGATTTTCAAATGATACAAGTATTATTCAGAAAGAGAATACGATTTTCAAATGATACAAGTATTATTCAGAAAGAGAATACGATTTCGAAATGACACAAGTATTATTCAGAAAGAGAATACGATTTCGAAATGATACAAGTATTATTCAGAAAGAGAATACGATTTCGAAATGACACAAGTATTATTCAGAAAGAGAATACGATTTTCAAATGATACAAGTATTATTCAGAAAGAGAATACGATTTCGAAATGACACAAGTATTATTCAGAAAGAGAATACGATTTCGAAATGACACAAGTATTATTCAGAAAGAGAATACGATTTTCAAATGATACAAGTATTATTCAGAAAGAGAATACAATTTCGAAATGACACAAGTATTATTCAGAAAGAGAATACGATTTTCAAATGATACAAGTATTATTCAGAAAGAGAATACGATTTCGAAATGATACAAGTATTATTCAGAAAGAGAATACGATTTCGAAATGACACAAGTATTATTCAGAAAGAGAATACGATTTTCAAATGATACAAGTATTATTCAGAAAGAGAATACGATTTCGAAATGACACAAGTATTATTCAGAAAGAGAATACGATTTCGAAATGACACAAGTATTATTCAGAAAGAGAATACGATTTTCAAATGATACAAGTATTATTCAGAAAGAGAATACAATTTCGAAATGACACAAGTATTATTCAGAAAGAGAATACGATTTTCAAATGATACAAGTATTATTCAGAAAGAGAATACGATTTCGAAATGACACAAGTATTATTCAGAAAGAGAATACGATTTTCAAATGATACAAGTATTATTCAGAAAGAGAATACGATTTCGAAATGACACAAGTATTATTCAGAAAGAGAATACGATTTCGAAATGACACAAGTATTATTCAGAAAGAGAATACGATTTTCAAATGATACAAGTATTATTCAGAAAGAGAATACGATTTCGAAATGACACAAGTATTATTCAGAAAGAGAATACGATTTCGAAATGACACAAGTATTATTCAGAAAGAGAATACGATTTCAAAATGATACAAGTATTATTCAGAAAGAGAATACGATTTTCAAATGATACAAGTATTATTCAGAAAGAGAATACGATTTCGAAATGACACAAGTATTATTCAGAAAGAGAATACGATTTCGAAATGACACAAGTATTATTCAGAAAGAGAATACGATTTTCAAATGATACAAGTATTATTCAGAAAGAGAATACAATTTCGAAATGACACAAGTATTATTCAGAAAGAGAATACGATTTCGAAATGACACAAGTATTATTCAGAAAGAGAATACGATTTCGAAATGACACAAGTATTATTCAGAAAGAGAATACGATTTCAAAATGATACAAGTATTATTCAGAAAGAGAATACGATTTTCAAATGATACAAGTATTATTCAGAAAGAGAATACGATTTCGAAATGACACAAGTATTATTCAGAAAGAGAATACGATTTCGAAATGACACAAGTATTATTCAGAAAGAGAATACGATTTCGAAATGACACAAGTATTATTCAGAAAGAGAATACGATTTCAAAATGATACAAGTATTATTCAGAAAGAGAATACGATTTCGAAATGACACAAGTATTATTCAGAAAGAGAATACGATTTTCAAATGATACAAGTATTATTCAGAAAGAGAATACGATTTCGAAATGACACAAGTATTATTCAGAAAGAGAATACGATTTCGAAATGACACAAGTATTATTCAGAAAGAGAATACGATTTTCAAATGATACAAGTATTATTCAGAAAGAGAATACGATTTCGAAATGACACAAGTATTATTCAGAAAGAGAATACGATTTCGAAATGACACAAGTATTATTCAGAAAGAGAATACGATTTTCAAATGATACAAGTATTATTCAGAAAGAGAATACGATTTTCAAATGATACAAGTATTATTCAGAAAGAGAATACGATTTCGAAATGACACAAGTATTATTCAGAAAGAGAATACGATTTCGAAATGACACAAGTATTATTCAGAAAGAGAATACGATTTCGAAATGACACAAGTATTATTCAGAAAGAGAATACGATTTCAAAATGATACAAGTATTATTCAGAAAGAGAATACGATTTCGAAATGACACAAGTATTATTCAGAAAGAGAATACGATTTTCAAATGATACAAGTATTATTCAGAAAGAGAATACGATTTCGAAATGACACAAGTATTATTCAGAAAGAGAATACGATTTCGAAATGACACAAGTATTTTTCAGAAAGAGAATACGATTTTCAAATGATACAAGTATTATTCAGAAAGAGAATACGATTTTCAAATGATACAAGTATTATTCAGAAAGAGAATACGATTTCGAAATGATACAAGTATTATTCAGAAAGAGAATACGATTTCGAAATGATACAAGTATTATTCAGAAAGAGAATACGATTCTGAAATGATACAAGTATTATTCAGAAAGAGAATACGATTTCGAAATGATACAAGTATTATTCAGAAAGAGAATACGATTCTGAAATGATACAAGTATTATTCAGAAAGAGAATACGATTTCGAAATGATACAAGTATTATTCAGAAAGAGAATACGATTCTGAAATGATACAAGTATTATTCAGAAAGAGAATACGATTTCGAAATGATACAAGTATTATTCAGAAAGAGAATACGATTCTGAAATGATACAAGTATTATTCAGAAAGAGAATACGATTTCGAAATGATACAAGTATTATTCAGAAAGAGAATACAGTTTCGAAATGATACAAGTATTATTCAGAAAGAGAATACGATTTCGAAATGATACAAGTATTATTCAGAAAGAGAATACGATTTCAAAATGATTCAAGTATTATTCAGAAAGAAGATACGATTTCGAAATGATACAAGTATTATTCAGAAAGAGAATACGATTTAAAAATGATTCAAGTATTATTCAGAAAGAGAATACGATTTCGAAATGATTCAAGTATTATTCAGAAAGAGAATACGATTTCGAAATGATACAAGTATTATTCAGAAAGAGAATACGATTTCAAAATGATTCAAGTATTATTCAGAAAGAGAATACGATTTCGAAATGATACAAGTATTATTCAGAAAGAGAATACGATTTCAAAATGATTCAAGTATTATTCAGAAAGAGAATACGATTTCGAAATGATACAAGTATTATTCAGAAAGAGAATACGATTTCGAAATGATACAAGTATTATTCAGAAAGAGAATACGATTTAAAAATGATTCAAGTATTATTCAGAAAGAGAATACGATTTCGAAATGATACAAGTATTATTCAGAAAGAGAATACGATTTCAAAATGATTCAAGTATTATTCAGAAAGAGAATACGATTTCGAAATGATACAAGTATTATTCAGAAAGAGAATACGATTTCGAAATGATACAAGTATTATTCAGAAAGAGAATACGATTTAAAAATGATTCAAGTATTATTCAGAAAGAGAATACGATTTCGAAATGATACAAGTATTATTCAGAAAGAGAATACGATTTAAAAATGATTCAAGTATTATTCAGAAAGAGAATACAATTTCAAAATGATTCAAGTATTATTCAGAAAGAGAATACGATTTCGAAATGATACAAGTATTATTCAGAAAGAGAATACGATTCTGAAATGATACAAGTATTATTCAGAAAGAGAATACGATTTCGAAATGATACAAGTATTATTCAGAAAGAGAATACGATTTCAAAATGATACAAGTATTATTCAGAAAGAGAATACGATTTCGAAATGATACAAGTATTATTCAGAAAGAGAATACGATTCTGAAATGATACAAGTATTATTCAGAAAGAGAATACAGTTTCGAAATGATACAAGTATTATTCAGAAAGAGAATACGATTTCGAAATGATACAAGTATTATTCAGAAAGAGAATACGATTTCGAAATGATACAAGTATTATTCAGAAAGAGAATACGATTTCAAAATTATACAAGTATTATTCAGAAAGAGAATACGATTTAAAAATGATTCAAGTATTATTCAGAAAGAGAATACGATTTCGAAATGATACAAGTATTATTCAGAAAGAGAATACGATTTCGAAATGATACAAGTATTATTCAGAAAGAGAATACGATTTCAAAATGATACAAGTATTATTCAGAAAGAGAATACGATTTAAAAATGATTCAAGTATTATTCAGAAAGAGAATACGATTTCGAAATGATACAAGTATTATTCAGAAAGAGAATACGATTTAAAAATGATTCAAGTATTATTCAGAAAGAGAATACGATTCTGAAATGATACAAGTATTATTCAGAAAGAGAATACGATTTCGAAATGATACAAGTATTATTCAGAAAGAGAATACGATTTCGAAATGATACAAGTATTATTCAGAAAGAGAATACGATTTCGAAATGATACAAGTATTATTCAGAAAGAGAATACGATTTCAAAATGATACAAGTATTATTCAGAAAGAGAATACGATTTCAAAATGATACAAGTATTATTCAGAAAGAGAATACGATTTAAAAATGATTCAAGTATTATTCAGAAAGAGAATACGATTTCAAAATGATACAAGTATTATTCAGAAAGAGAATACGATTTCGAAATGATACAAGTATTATTCAGAAAGAGAATACGATTCTGAAATGATACAAGTATTATTCAGAAAGAGAATACGATTTCGAAATGATACAAGTATTATTCAGAAAGAGAATACAGTTTCGAAATGATACAAGTATTATTCAGAAAGAGAATACGATTTCGAAATGATACAAGTATTATTCAGAAAGAGAATACGATTTCGAAATGATACAAGTATTATTCAGAAAGAGAATACGATTTAAAAATGATACAAGTATTATTCAGAAAGAGAATACGATTCTGAAATGATACAAGTATTATTCAGAAAGAGAATACGATTTCGAAATGATACAAGTATTATTCAGAAAGAGAATACGATTTCGAAATGATACAAGTATTATTCAGAAAGAGAATACGATTTAAAAATGATTCAAGTATTATTCAGAAAGAGAATACGATTTCAAAATGATACAAGTATTATTCAGAAAGAGAATACGATTTAAAAATGATTCAAGTATTATTCAGAAAGAGAATACGATTTCGAAATGATACAAGTATTATTCAGAAAGAGAATACGATTTCGAAATGATACAAGTATTATTCAGAAAGAGAATACGATTTAAAAATGATTCAAGTATTATTCAGAAAGAGAATACAGTTTCAAAATGATACAAGTATTATTCAGAAGGAGAATACGATTTCGAAATGATACAAGTATTATTCAGAAAGAGAATACGATTCTGAAATGATACAAGTATTATTCAGAAAGAGAATACGATTCTGAAATGATACAAGTATTATTCAGAAAGAGAATACGATTTCAAAATGATACAAGTATTATTCAGAAAGAGAATACGATTTCAAAATGATACAAGTATTATTCAGAAAGAGAATACGATTTCAAAATGATACAAGTATTATTCAGAAAGAGAATACGATTCTGAAATGATACAAGTATTATTCAGAAAGAGAATACGATTTCGAAATGATACAAGTATTATTCAGAAAGAGAATACGATTTAAAAATGATACAAGTATTATTCAGAAAGAGAATACGATTTCAAAATGATACAAGTATTATTCAGAAAGAGAATACGATTTCAAAATGATACAAGTATTATTCAGAAAGAGAATACGATTTTAAAATGATACAAGTATTATTCAGAAAGAGAATACGATTTCAAAATGATACAAGTATTATTCAGAAAGAGAATACGATTCTGAAATGATACAAGTATTATTCAGAAAGAGAATACAATTTCGAAATGATTCAAGTATTATTCAGAAAGAGAATACGATTTCGAAATGATACAAGTATTATTCAGAAAGAGAATACGATTTCAAAATGATACAAGTATTATTCAGAAAGAGAATACGATTTAAAAATGATTCAAGTATTATTCAGAAAGAGAATACGATTTCGAAATGATACAAGTATTATTCAGAAAGAGAATACGATTTAAAAATGATTCAAGTATTATTCAGAAAGAGAATACGATTTAAAAATGATTCAAGTATTATTCAGAAAGAGAATACGATTTCGAAATGATACAAGTATTATTCAGAAAGAGAATACGATTTCGAAATGATACAAGTATTATTCAGAAAGAGAATACGATTTCGAAATGATACAAGTATTATTCAGAAAGAGAATACGATTTCGAAATGATTCAAGTATTATTCAGAAAGAGAATACGATTTCGAAATGATTCAAGTATTATTCAGAAAGAGAATACGATTTCGAAATGATACAAGTATTATTCAGAAAGAGAATACGATTTCGAAATGATTCAAGTATTATTCAGAAAGAGAATACGATTTCGAAATGATACAAGTATTATTCAGAAAGAGAATACGATTTCGAAATGATACAAGTATTATTCAGAAAGATAATACGATTTAAAAATGATTCAAGTATTATTCAGAAAGAAGATACGATTTCGAAATGATACAAGTATTATTCAGAAAGATAATACGATTTCGAAATGATTCAAGTATTATTTAGAAAGAGAATACGATTTCAAAATGATTCAAGTATTATTCAGAAAGAGAATACGATTTCAAAATGATTCAAGTATTATTCAGAAAGAAGATACGATTTCAAAATGATTCAAGTATTATTCAGAAAGAGAATACGATTTCGAAATGATTCAAGTATTATTCAGAAAGAGAATACGATTTCAAAATGATTCAAGTATTATTCAGAAAGAGAATACAATTTCAAAATGATTCAAGTATTATTCAGAAAGAGAATACGATTTCGAAATGATACAAGTATTATTCAGAAAGAGAATACGATTTCGAAATGATACAAGTATTATTCAGAAAGAGAATACGATTTAAAAAGTATTCAAGTATTATTCAGAAAGAGAATACGATTTCAAAATGATTCAAGTATTATTCAGAAAGAGAATACGATTTCAAAATGATTCAAGTATTATTCAGAAAGAGAATACAATTTCAAAATGATTCAAGTATTATTCAGAAAGAGAATACGATTTCAAAATGATTCAAGTATTATTCAGAAAGAGAATACAATTTCAAAATGATACAAGTATTATTCAGAAAGAGAATACGATTTAAAAATGATTCAAGTATTATTCAGAAAGAGAATACGATTTCAAAATGATTCAAGTATTATTCAGAAAGAGAATACGATTTCAAAATGATTCAAGTATTATTCAGAAAGAGAATACGATTTCAAAATGATTCAAGTATTATTCAGAAAGAGAATACAATTTCAAAATGATTCAAGTATTATTCAGAAAGAGAATACGATTTCAAAATGATTCAAGTATTATTCAGAAAGAGAATACAATTTCAAAATGATACAAGTATTATTCAGAAAGAGAATACGATTTAAAAATGATTCAAGTATTATTCAGAAAGAGAATACGATTTCAAAATGATTCAAGTATTATTCAGAAAGAGAATACGATTTCAAAATGATTCAAGTATTATTCAGAAAGAGAATACGATTTCAAAATGATTCAAGTATTATTCAGAAAGAGAATACAATTTCAAAATGATTCAAGTATTATTCAGAAAGAGAATACGATTTCGAAATGATACAAGTATTATTCAGAAAGAGAATACGATTTCAAAATGATTCAAGTATTATTCAGAAAGAGAATACGATTTCAAAATGATTCAAGTATTATTCAGAAAGAGAATACGATTTCGAAATGATTCAAGTATTATTCAGAAAGAGAATACGATTTCAAAATGATACAAGTATTATTCAGAAAGAGAATACGATTTCGAAATGATACAAGTATTATTCAGAAAGAGAATACGATTTCAAAATGATTCAAGTATTATTCAGAAAGAGAATACAATTTCGAAATGATTCAAGTATTATTCAGAAAGAGAATACAATTTCAAAATGATTCAAGTATTATTCAGAAAGAGAATACGATTTCAAAATGATACAAGTATTATTCAGAAAGAGAATACGATTTCAAAATGATACAAGTATTATTCAGAAAGAGAATACGATTTCAAAATGATTCAAGTATTATTCAGAAAGAGAATACAATTTCGAAATGATTCAAGTATTATTCAGAAAGAGAATACGATTTCGAAATGATACAAGTATTATTCAGAAAGAGAATACGATTTCGAAATGATACAAGTATTATTCAGAAAGAGAATACGATTTCAAAATGATTCAAGTATTATTCAGAAAGAGAATACGATTTCGAAATGATACAAGTATTATTCAGAAAGAGAATACGATTTCAAAATGATTCAAGTATTATTCAGAAAGAGAATACGATTTTGAAATGATTCAAGTATTATTCAGAAAGAGAATACGATTTCGAAATGATACAAGTATTATTCAGAAAGAGAATACGATTTCAAAATGATTCAAGTATTATTCAGAAAGAGAGTACGATTTAAAAATGATTCAAGTATTATTCAGAAAGAGAATACGATTTCAAAATGATTCAAGTATTATTCAGAAAGAGAATACGATTTAAAAATGATTCAAGTATTATTCAGAAAGAGAATACGATTTCAAAATGATTCAAGTATTATTCAGAAAGAGAATACGATTTCAAAATGATTCAAGTATTATTCAGAAAGAGAATACAATTTCAAAATGATTCAAGTATTATTCAGAAAGAGAATACGATTTCAAAATGATACAAGTATTATTCAGAAAGAGAATACGATTTCAAAATGATTCAAGTATTATTCAGAAAGAGAATACGATTTCAAAATGATTCAAGTATTATTCAGAAAGAGAATACGATTTCAAAATGATTCAAGTATTATTCAGAAAGAGAATACGATTTCGAAATGATTCAAGTATTATTCAGAAAGAGAATACGATTTCAAAATGATTCAAGTATTATTCAGAAAGAGAATACAATTTCAAAATGATTCAAGTATTATTCAGAAAGAGAATATGATTTCGAAATGATACAAGTATTATTCAGAAAGAGAATATGATTTCAAAATGATTCAAGTATTATTCAGAAAGAGAATACGATTTCGAAATGATACAAGTATTATTCAGAAAGAGAATATGATTTCAAAATGATTCAAGTATTATTCAGAAAGAGAATACGATTTCAAAATGATACAAGTATTATTCAGAAAGAGAATACGATTTCAAAATGATTCAAGTATTATTTAGAAAGAGAATACGATTTCAAAATGATTCAAGTATTATTCAGAAAGAGAATACGATTTCAAAATGATTCAAGTATTATTCAGTAAGAGAATACGATTTCGAAATGATACAAGTATTATTCAGAAAGAGAATACGATTTCGAAATGATACAAGTATTATTCAGAAAGAGAATACGATTTCAAAATGATTCAAGTATTATTCAGAAAGAGAATATGATTTCAAAATGATTCAAGTATTATTCAGAAAGAGAATACGATTTCAAAATGATTCAAGTATTATTCAGAAAGAGAATACGATTTTCAAATGATTCAAGTATTATTCAGAAAGAGAATACGATTCTGAAATGATACAAGTATTATTCAGAAAGAGAATACGATTTCGAAATGATACAAGTATTATTCAGTAAGAGAATACGATTTCGAAATGATACAAGTATTATTCAGAAAGAGAATACGATTTCGAAATGATACAAGTATTATTCAGAAAGAGAATACAGTTTCGAAATGATACAAGTATTATTCAGAAAGAGAATACGATTTCGAAATGATTCAAGTATTATTCAGAAAGAGAATACGATTCTGAAATGATACAAGTATTATTCAGAAAGAGAATACGATTTCGAAATGATACAAGTATTATTCAGAAAGAGAATATGATTTCGAAATGATTCAAGTATTATTCAGAAAGAGAATACGATTCTGAAATGATACAAGTATTATTCAGAAAGAGAATACGATTTCGAAATGATTCAAGTATTATTCAGAAAGAGAATACGATTCTGAAATGATACAAGTATTATTCAGAAAGAGAATACGATTTCGAAATGATACAAGTATTATTCAGAAAGAGAATATGATTTCGAAATGATTCAAGTATTATTCAGAAAGAGAATACGATTTCAAAATGATTCAAGTATTATTCAGAAAGAGAATATGATTTCAAAATGATTCAAGTATTATTCAGAAAGAGAATATGATTTCAAAATGATTCAAGTATTATTCAGAAAGAGAATATGATTTCAAAATGATTCAAGTATTATTCAGAAAGAGAATATGATTTAAAAATGATACAAGTATTATTCAGAAAGAGAATACGATTTCGAAATGATACAAGTATTATTCAGAAAGAGAATACGATTTCGAAATGATTCAAGTATTATTCAGAAAGAGAATACAATTTCAAAATGATTCAAGTATTATTCAGAAAGAAAATACGATTTCGAAATGATACAAAACAAGTTGGCTGATTCGCTCTCCGGACCTCGAACCGGTGAATTTCTGGTTTGGGAGCGCTTTAAATGCGATATTGTTTTACTACCAGAATCCTTGAAGAACTTCAAAGTCGAATCGATGAAGAATGCACAAGTTTCAGGCGTGTCATGCGCTGAACAACGGTGTTGCTTCGTGTTCGTTGCGTGTTGATTTGATGCTGAGAGTAATATAGTGTTATGAAAGAAGAAAGTGCTCAATTACTGGTGCAAGAGTATCTCAGTTGACACTAAGTTCGATCTTCCATCTATATATTCTGTTTCAATGAAACACTAGAAGTCCAGCCCGCAGGACTAAATATACTAATTTAAAAAAAAATTGTTTCACATAGTTCACCCCAAACAAGGCAGGCCGCCACTGTAGACGTAAGGGGCTACTGAGAAAAAAAAGGAGACGGTTTGAAGGGGTCAACCTAAATTGGGAGCTGCGTATCGAGATACCTGTTTACATTAGTTTTAAATTCTGCATGTCAGTACTGTCGGGGAAACAGGGGGCAGGGAGGGAGTTCCAGAGGCCAGCAGCACGAGGAAAAAATCTATTGGAGTAGAAGGCTCTCCGGCATCTGGGGACCTCCACGGGGAATGGATGGGATTTAGCTGATTGTCAAGTTGGTCTAGTGAATTTACGTCGAGGGGGCACCAGAGTAGTCGATTCATCGGAGCATTATCCATTGAAGTATTTGTAAAACAAGCACAAGGATGCTACATCGCGGCGATGGGACAGGGACTGGAGCTTGGTTGACAGTGAGGGAGCTGTTAGGTTGGAGACTCCTTTTTGGACTTTGTCAAGGAGGAAGAGAGTAGTAGATGATGCCCAGATGTGGCAACAATATTCCATGCATGGGCGGATGGTGGCTTTGTAACCGATTCTTCAACTAAATATAGATAAAGGTAAAGGTCGCATAGCCTGGACGCGCATGAGTGTCGTTGCCAACATCGCACACTGCCGCGGTGATTTGTTAAGAATCACCGTGTCTAGCGCACAGCAGGCCCATCCCTCTCCTTCCGCTGAGTTTTAGTCAGGTACCAATTTACTGCTGGTGGACAGACCCGAAAATTCCGTGACCCGGGTCGTCCAGCCCAAAGACAAGTGCTATAACCACTCGTCCACTAAATATGCTTAAATATGCTTTAAAAGTACAAATATGGCCTAAAGCATTGCCTAAAATGGTATATCCTGCCTAAAACTAATGAATATCCCCCAAGTAAATTAGCAAGATGTAACCTTAGTTTGGCTGAATTTGTTTCAATTTTTACTCATGAGCCTATAAATTAATAACTTAATTAAAAAAAACCTTTAAAATAATCATTGTATTGAGGCAAAGCCTTTACAAAAGTAGTGACATTCCATGATAAATGCCAGTATACTGAAATCATATGCCCTTAACAGGGTTAAGATGAAAATTCATATACATTAAATGTACAAAAGCAAGGAAATTCCCAAATTTTTACACTTTTATTGTCATTAAGGATATGCGAGCACAACAGGGCTATGTATTTTACTGGTAGGAATTTTTCTTCAGCGCACCTCACACACTTCATCCACTCATGCACAGAGATTAATACTGTAGTTATGTGATAATGAAATGGTTCGGTTTATATGTAGTCATACCCTTAATTAATGACAATAAAAGTGTAAAAATTTGGGAATTTCCTTGCTTTTGTACATTTAGTGTATATGAATTTCCATCTTAACCCTATTAA
>OY744518.1:202504100-202544100 GCA_963556195.1 Sepiola atlantica
GGTGATCGGGCATTAATAAATCACAGTTTAAATATTCAGTTAGAAAATTTAAACCATAGAATTAACCTTTTATTGTTTTGTTATTATTTTTAACTATGGTTGTTAATTTTTGGTCTTATATTCTAGGAAATGGAACGCGAATTAAAATAAATGTAATGAATAATTACGAATAATTTCCCCTTTGGAGAACTCTCCTGTACGTCTTAACAATATAAATAGCAGCGCTGATATTGCACTGATTGACAGTTATGCCGAATAAAGCTTTCTTAAGTTACGACTGTTCTCGTTTGTCATTACAATAAATATATACGAAATTTGGACATAGGTATATAAATTAGCAGTATATTTTTGTGTTGTTTTTATTTATTTCTTTACTTATTTTAGCCACAAACAAAGCCCATTGCAACTGAGACGTAAAGGGACTACTGTGTATTAGGGGTCAGAATTATTGAGGCATCTTAAGTAGGGAGTTGTGCAGCAAGATGTTAGTTCACATTACATTTAAAATTCTGCATGTTCGTATAGTCAAGTAACCAAGGACCAGGGATGGGATTCTAAAGGCAAGCGGGTCAAGGAAAATAAACTATTAGAGTAGAAAGATTTCAGGAATCTGGAGACCTATACAGTGAAGGGGTACGATTTTGCTGATTGTTGGGTATATATATATATATATATATATATATATATATATGTTTGCTTTGTAATTGAATTTGCTGTCTTTTTGCTACTTCTAATATCATTTAGTATTGAAATCTGATGGGTTTATTTTCATAAGACTTATGTATGTGATGTTATAAAAAGTGCAGACGAAGTTATGCATTGGAATCATCGAAAATATAATGAAAAATAAAATATTGGCAAAAAGTCCTGGAAACGATCGTACGCCTAATAAGAGATGTGTTTTTTAATTCTTGGAACGATGGTAAAATTTTGTTGATCTCAACTAAAATTATATATATATATATATATATATAATAAAATATGAAACTAAAAGTATACTTTTAGAGGATATAACCTATAGTGAAATGGTTTAAGCTCAATATACGAGATAGAGCAATTATATATATATATATATATATATATATATATATATATATATATAAAGATAAATGAGGAAAGAGAGATAAAGATGTATGAATGACAAATCTATTTCGACTTCGATTGTTCAATGGAAGGTATACTCGATCAAAACATGTTTATTTTTCATCGAGTACACCTTGCTTTGAACAATCGAAGTTGAAATAGATTTGCCATTCGTACATCTTTATCTCTCTTCCCTCATTTATCTTTATAATTGCTCTATCTCGTATATTGAGCTTACACCATTTCACTATAGGTTATATCCTCTAAAAGTATACTTTTAGTTTCATATTTTATTATATATATATATATATATATATATATATATATATATATATATATATAATTTTAGTTGAGATCAACCAAATTTTACCATCGTTCCAAGAATTAAAAAACACATCTCTTATTAGGCGTACGATCGTTTCCAGGACTTTTTGCCAATATTTTATTTTTCATTATATTTTCGATGATTCCAATACATAACTTCGTCTGCACTTTTTATAACATCACACACATAATTCTCTTGAAAATAAACCCATCAGATTTCAATACTAAATGATATTAGAAGTAGCAAAAAGACAGCAAATTCAATTACAAAGCAAATATATATATATATATATATATATATATATATATATAATGTACTGATATTTTATGTACATATATATGTACTTCAAACCCATCATTCGAGGGAAGTGAGAGGCTGAGACAATAATCAGAATTAAGAGGGATTTTATCCTGCCTTTGCAAAACTGATCAATACTAAACAAAGGGTTCGCGCGTTTCGCTCACGCATGCGCACTTCTGCTACTTTCTGCTCATTTCACCCTCCTCCTTGCCCTCACACTGCATCCAGACAGTCTCCTCCCACTTCTTTACCGGCGTCTACTCCACCTATTACCCCTCCCCTTCAACCTTTTTCCATGTTTAGTCTACAAACTTAGACTGACTTAGAAACAGTATTGATCCCTCCCTTACAGGGTCTCCTCCGCCTCGTCTTCTCCTAACAGCTGTTGCTACCTTCTCTCGACGCCCCCTCTCTCTTTATATGTCCACAGCAAAGATGGCGGCTCCCGGGCGCCGAATGCCTTTGTTGAGCTTTTTTGCAATTCTCGATGCGTCCTTTTCGTGCATGCAATATTTTCGACAGGTTCTATTTTAACAAACGGACATTGTTTCTTTGTTTTCTCACTAAATCACTCATTTCTTCTTCTTCTTCTTCTTCTTCTTCTTTTCTTTCTTATTATTATTATTATTATTATTATTATTATTATTATTATTATTATTATTATTATTATTATCATTCTCTCTCATTTTCCGTTTCTCTTCCTTAATTTTTTTCTTCTTTTTTCCTCCAATCTTCTTCTTTTCCTTCTCCAACTTCCCCTTCTTCTTCTTCTTCTTCTTTTTCTTCTTTTCTTTTTATCGTTCTCTCTTTTTTCTTCTCCTTCACCCTATTCTTCTTTTCATTACTCTATCTTCTTCTTCTTCTTCTTATTCTTTTGTCTCTATCTCCTTTTTTCACCCTCCATCACCTTCTTCCTCTTCTTCTTCTTCTTCTTCTTCTTCTTCTTCTTCTTCTTCTTCTTCTTCTTCTTCTTCTTCTTCTCTCTTGTTTTTCTTTTCTTCTCCTTCATCTTTTTCTCTTCTCAATCTTCTTCTTTTCCTTCTCTATCTTACCCCTCTTGTTCTACTTGTTTGCCTGTTTCCTTCTTCTTCTTCTTCTTCTTCTTCTTCTTCTTTTTCTTTTCTTTTTTCTTCTCATCCTTCATTTTTTCTGCTCCTGTATCCTTTTCTTCTTTTCCTTTCTCAATATTCGTCTACATCTATATCCATCTTCTTCTTCTTTCACCCTCCTCCATCTTCTTCTTCTTCTTCTTCTCCTTCTTCTTCTTCATTCTTTTTATTTTTCTCTCTTCTGTATCCTTCTTTCCCGAATACACCTTTCTTCTCCTTTTTCTTTTTTTTCTCTCTATTATTTTTACTTACCTCACTTACCTCCTAACACAATCGCTCGTTCTCTCTTTATCCTTTTTTTCTTCTTTCCTGCCTCTTTTTCGTTGCTCACTTTTTCTCTCTCGTTTTCCCTCTGCTTGTTTCTTTCTTTCTTTACCACTAATGTTTTCTTACTCTTTCTCACTTTCTTTATTTTCCTTCCGTTTCTTTTCATATAATTCCTTTCTCCCATCTTTTCTTTCTTTTATCTACGAACTGAATGTCATTTTGCTGCAGATTCCATTTTGACATGTGAAATGCTTCTAAAAATCAGTCGAAGTCCTCTTTCCTTTTAATATGTTTCTTGTTTTATTTCTTTTTCTCGTACCATTTTCTGTTTCTTTTTTGTTTTCTTCAAACTGCCTTCATGTTAACCTTTTTTTCTTTATTCTCTTTTTTTTGACGTGTTTATTTCTTTTCTTCTTTCTAAAAAAAATACAAACTTTTATCATATTTTGTTTCATTTTCTTCTTTCATAATTACATCATTTTCTTCTTCTTTCTCCTTTCACGTCTTCTCTTTTTCTCGGTCCTCTAATATTATTGTCGCTGTTTCCTTCTTTTTTTATTTCTTATTCTCATCTCTGTTTCTGTTTTTTTCTTTTTTCAAACTTGCTTCACGTTTCCTTTCTCTTATCTTAACCTATTACTTCCTTATTATCTTTTCCTGACTGTTTCGTTTCTTCTCTACAAACTTTTATCATATTTTCTCCCTTTTTCTTTGTCATTTCTTCTTCTGTTTCTTTTTCTTTTATTTGTACGTATCCTTCTTTTTGTCTTTTCTCTTTCATTCTTTTTTATAATTTCTTTTTCTTCTTCTCTTCCTCTTCTCTGCTCTTCTTCGTCTTCTCTTCCTTTCCCTTTTACTCCTTCTCTTTTACCCCTACCCATCCTCTTACACCTGTCACTTCTTCTTCTTCTTCATCCTCTTTTCACATTTTATCTACTCGCAATAAAAAGCAAAAATGCAAAATATTTGTTTAAGTTTTCCACTTCTAGTTCATGCACATGGCGACATTTTAAATAAATCGTGACCATTTTTCCTAAAAAAAATGTTGGATTTGCATTTTCCAGATTTCCGAACGAATCACCATCCAACACAATATTTGGTTTACCAAGAATGCGTCTAAATATTCTCAAAAAAAATCTGCTTTTATATCAATCTTTTACTCTAGAAAGGTTTAACATCGATATCTGATAGGCGTTCGAAGATAACAATGATTCGTAAGTTATCTCTTTATTTTTACGCCCACGTCAACGGATCGATTAATATATTGATTCCATTAAAAATAAATACTGGTTAATTTATTTTTTGCTGGATGTTAATTAAAAGGGGTCATCGTGTTAATGAACACCGATCATTGTTAATTATATTTTATGATGTTTAATTATTATTCTACGAAAACTGCCAGTATACTGAAATCATATGCCCTTAATAGGGTTAAGATGAACATTCATATACACTAAATGTACAAAAGCAAGGAAAGTCCCAAATTTTTACACTTTTATTGTCATTAAGGGTATGCAAGTACAACAGGGCTATGTATTTTACTGGTAGGAACTTTTCTTCAGCGCACCTCACACACTTCATCCACTCATGCATAGAGATTTATACTGTAGTGACGTGATAATGAAATGGTTTGGTTGATATGTAGTCATACCCTTCATGACAATAAAAGTGTAAGAATTTGGGAATTTCCTTGCTTTTGTACATTTAGTCGATCCTTACATTTACCTGTCCAATTTAAAGTCACCAGAATTAAACCATTAATATTAGCCATTGTCTATATGTATTATAAAGTTTTAAAAATAATTCTAGATTAACTATATATATATATATATATATATATATATATATATATATATATATATATTCCATGATAAATGCCAGTATAATCGAATCATATGCCCTTAATAGGGTTAAGATGAAAATTCATATACACTAAATGTACAAAAGCAAGGAAATTCCCAAATTCTTACACTTTTATTGTCATGAAGGGTATGACTACATATCAACCAAACCATTTCATTATCACATCACTACAGTATAAATCTCTATGCATGAGTGGATGAAGTGTGTGAGGTGTCAGTACATATCTCAGCGAACTCTAGGGCGATGTTGAAAGGTTCTTCAGATATAGCCTATACACTAGTTTTATTAGAACTTTTATGTAATTATTTAGAACGTCGATCCTTACATTTACCTGTCCACTTTAAAGTCACCAGAATTAAACCATTAATATTAGCCATTGTCTATATGTATTATAAAGTTTTTAACATAATTCTAGATTAACTATATATATATATATATATATATATATATATATATATATATATATATATATATATATATTCCATGATAAATGCCAGTATACTGAAATCATATGCCCTTAATAGGGTTAGGATGAAAATTCATATACACTAAATGTACAAAAGCAAGGAAATTCCCAAATTCTTACACTTTTATTGTCATTAAGGGTATGACTACATATCAACCAAACCATTTCATTATCACATAACTACAGTATAAATCTCTATGCATGAGTGGATGAAGTGTGTGAGGTGTCGGTACATATCTCAGCGAACTCTAGAGCGATGGTGAAAGGTTCTTCAGATATAGCCTACACAATAGTTTTATTAGAACTTTTATGTAATTATTTAGAACGTCGATCCTTACATTTACCTGTCCACTTTAAAGTCACCAGAATTAAACCATTAATATTAGCCATTGTCTATATGTATTATAAAGTTTTTAACATAATTCTAGATTAACTATATATATATATATATATATATATATATATATATATATTCCATGATAAATGCCAGTATACTCGAATCATATGCCCTTAATAGGGTTAAGATGAAAGTTCATATACACTAAATGTACAAAAGCAAGGAAATTCCCAAATTTTTTACACTTTTATTGTCATTAAGGGTATGACTACATATCAACCAAACCATTTCATTATCACATCACTACAGTATAAATCTCTATGCATGAGTGGATGAAGTGTGTGAGGTGCGCTGAAGAAAAGTTCCTACCAGTAAAATACATAGCCCTGTTGTGCTTGCATACCCTTAATGACAATAAAAGTGTAAAAATTTGGGAATTTCCTTGCTTTTGTACATTTAGTGTATATGAATTGTCATCTTAACCCCATCAAGGGCATATGATTTCAGTATACTGGCATTTATCATGGAATGTCACTACTTTTGTAAAGGCTATGCCTCAATAAAAGGGTCATTTTAAAGGTTTTTTGGAATTTTCTGGAAAACTAAGGTATATGGTAAACTGAAATTAAAATGCCATCAACTAGACCCTAGAACCTCTATCTCGGCTAAAAATCAGCTGAATCCATCAAATAGTTGATGAGATACAGGGTGGCACATACGTACGTACGTAAGTACGTACGTACACAGATAACATGATTTCATGATTGAACTTTCTGGATCTCTGGGTTGCCTTTACTAATGATGCTGAAATTCTACACACTTATAGAACCTATCAAATAAAAATATTGTGCAAAGTTTTAACTAATTTGGTTTATTGGTTTTTGAGTTATGATTGATCAAAGAAATGAGATTTCCAGCATAGGCCATTTTTGAAGTCTATTAAGGGACAGAGCGCTCTCGCGCCTTCCTTGATTGTGTGCATGTTACCTCTGCAACAATAACTAAACTTAATGTTATTCCTAATGATAACTGTATATATATATATACTTGGTGTGTATAAAAGACTTGCTATCGTTGTACAGGGTGGGCCAAAATAAGGGTCCTATCTTTAAATTTGAATAACTTGAATTTGAATAACTTCCACAAAATAAAAGTTAAACTCACCAAACTTTATGTGTGTGTAGACTGACTCTTCCGAGATTTTTTGAAATAAACAAAACAAATTTTAGCCGAAAAACACTTCTTAAAACTTACAAAAACTAAAGTATTGTTTTTTACACTGTTTTGAGTTTTTTAAGCAAAAATAATGTTTTCTAAATGAGGGTACGTTCCTTAGGGCTAATACGGCTCATGCTTGCTTCGGAAGGGGTCCTTTACTTATTCTAAAAAAAATTTTTTTTTAAATCAATAAATAAAAAAGTTATGAATTTTTAAAAATAGGACCCTTATTTTTGCCCACCCTGTATATCTCAATATTACCATAACTACATAGTCAAGCAAAATGAAACTGAACAGACTTAATATTGAACGACATCTTAGTTGTAATCTTCTGTTGTTCTCTCAGATAATTGTTTAATGTTCGATACAGTATGATATTGCGGATATTAAACCAGCAACTTTGAGAACAACAGAAAATTAAGTACTTTTTCAGATTAGGACCTGAGCTTACTTTGAAACCAACCCTAACCATCACCCTGACCCCGACTCTAACTCTAATGCTAACACTAACCTTAACCTTAACCCTGACCATGACCTTGACGACGGGGCCAAATTTAGCTCGGATCTTAATCTTGAAGAGCACCGAAAATTACAACTAATGTTGCAACATGTCACGCCAGAAAAAAAAGAGAAATGTGTATTTTTCTCTTACGAAGAAGTTTACGGCGAACATTAGAATTTAAATAAATAAATGCATTTATTTAAAAAAAAAACTGCATTGTATTTGGTCTCCAACCGTTATGAATTTCAAAATGTCAATGGTTTCAAACAAATGAACTATTTTACTGATAAATAAGTTAATTTAAAATAAAAAGAAACAATTAATAAGTTACTATATTATCTCTTCTAGATACTAAATTCTTTCAACTATAATTTTCATTCAAAAATGAGATAGGATAACAGCAATAATTTGCTCAGTAAAATATAAAAGGAAGAAACGTATCTGCACTGATTAACATTATCATCTGTTACAACTATGTTAAATGTTCAATTTATAAATATGAAACTAAACAGGCTTAACGTTGAACGACATCAGATGTATTGCTGGGAGGTGACGGCGGTTAAGTGGATATCGACACGGACCTGGGTGTTCCAAGTTCAAATCCAGTCGGTTCCACAGAATAACTTTCACTTACGGATGTTCGCAATCTTCTCGTGGTCATTCCCGTAAGTACCCGATGTATTTCCAGAAAGATTTCCAGCTAGTAAAACATCGGGGAAACTAATGCCAACACCAGAATCATCTGATTCACACGAAAGAAGAAGAAGTCTTATTTTAATATTGTTGTCGATAGGTGATACATATCAGTGTACAATATGTTTAAAACTATTTCACCGAATCTAACATTTGGTTGCATTTGTTTGCAATAGAATAGTTTAATAGAGTTTCAGTTAATATTCTGGCTATTATTATTAGTAGTAGCAGTGGATATCGACACAGACTGAAGACCTGGGTGTTCCAAGTTCGAATCCAGTCGGTTCCACAGTATCACTTTACTTAGGGATGTTGGCAACCTTCTCGTTGTCCTTCCCGTAAGTACCCGATGTCTTTCCAGAAAGCTTTCCAACTAGAAAAACATCGGAGAAACTAATGCCAACACCAGAACCATCTGATTCACACGAAAGGAGATGTATTGCTCATAATGTTAATGAAAGTAGTCAAAGTTATGTGAATTCCATGAATGATTTCATAAACGTTCAATATGCGTACTGCTCTAGACATGATCGTCTCTACCGATGTTATTTGTCATCCAAATTATTTCACAGTTTCTTTTTGTTTCTTGTGTCAACTCTGCGTTTATGTTGGTGACGTTTCCGATATCTCTCTATGTCTCAAATGCAAGCTGCACAGTCGTGACCTTTATAAAGAGAAGCTCATTGCGATCGAAAGTGAAGTCATATACTTTGGTGCAAACGAAACCGGCCGAAAAGTCAGGCTGTCGCTAATGAATAATAACTGTTGTTTTTTTTGCATTTAAGAAAAAGAAAAGAAAGTTAATCGATCCGATTTATTCTGAAACAAATCTTAAAATACAATATCAATTAGGTCCTGGGTATGACCTTAAAAGACATCCATTTGCGAGGCCTCCATTTTGGAGCTGTGGGCAATGTGGAGTGGCCCCATAGTTACCATTTTTCTCAGGTCTACTCTGGTTTGGAGTGGTAGTACAATTAAGGGCCATATCTATAGGTCAAATAGATCCTACTGGCGCTATCAGATCACGCTGTCTGAAGCTATTGACTTCCTGACTCAAAATGCACCAAACATTGATGTTTTATTATTTTTTTCTTTGCAAAAATCAATCATGTTCTGCAAAATCCAAAACAAAAAACAACAATTTATCTCCCTTTACTTTCCTCTCCCCTTTCTCTCCCCCTTCCTTCCCCCCTTTCACTTAACAAAACACTATAAATAAATACTTAAACATATAAAGAACTTTAAGTATAAAAAAACTTCACCAAATGACTGGATTCAGCATTAAATGACCTGAAAAGGGTTGATATGCCATAAAACAAAGCAACCAAACCAAACACCATGAATGAATACTTGAACATAGCATGACCTTGAAGGATAGAAACTTTTACCAAAATGACTGGATTCGGCATTAAATAACCCGAAAAGAGTTGATATGCCGTAAAACAAAACAACCAAACCAAGCACCATGAATAAACAGTTGAAGATATAAATGACTTGAAGCATAAAACGTTTTATCAAAATGAACGGATTCGGCATTAAATAACCCGAAAAGAGTTGATATGCCGTAAAATAAAACAACCAATATTAATTAAACAAAATAAGAGATTTAAGTCAAAATTTATAATGGTCCAATCGTGTTTCTGCGTCAAAATAAATAAACCTCACGTTGTTTTATGGATAGACCAATCGGAAACGGTTTTCTTTTAATTAAAGTAAAAACATCCAAAATAACAAAATGACGATTATCACTTTTTAAGTCACAATCGCTACTAATTCGTGTTGGAGAACATAATCATGATGTTGACTAGACCTCTTGTGGGAAAAGGTCGGCTAACATATAATAGAAAGATATCGAGAGTCGTACACAGTCCAAACGGTGACTTGGATCACATCTCACTTCGTCGTGATGAGAGTTGCCTCTCTTTCATGCCCTTGGAGCATCTCATTCTCCAACCTCAGGAAGGGGTACTAGCTGACTCCACATCAAATATATAGTAAATTACAATGTATGTTTTTAAGCAGAATATGATGAAATAATGACATTATGAATTTAGGGAACAAAAATATGTAATAGACAAATTAAACACAAAAGATGAATAATTTAAAAATGAGTACAAACGATAAATAATTACAACAAAAAACTAGTAATTTTAAAAATGAAAACGAACGAAAAATAATTAAAAACTGAAAACCAACGATAAATAATTTGAAAATGAAAAAGAAACAAAACAAAAACAATTGCTATTGTTGGCTAAAACAGCGAAGACAACTTTCAAATAAAAATAAATACAAAATAAGAATTGAAATATTTTCTTTTTATTATTTGGCGAATAGCAACTAAAGGATTAAGATTAACGATACGGAATAATGAGGAACACTATGAAAGTACTAACATTGATAAATTGTATGAACAAGGTTTCATTACTTATGGTACAATTTATGCAAAGAATATGTTGACAATAGATTTGAACACAATCAAGATGTAATCATCAGGGAAGCAGTCCCAAAGTAATGTGCTCCACAGGCGGAAATTCCTTGCAAAGAAGATCCGTGTATGGAAATTCCATCTAACTTTAGAAACATGGGGGGGGTGAAAAGGATGACTTTTTGCGTAGAGGGACAAGTTCTTGCTGTGGATGTCGTATAAGGAGACACCAGAGATTGGAGTTCAGCCGTTAGAAAATGAACGGCACGAAGTCTTGTTGGGTATGAAAATACAAACGGACAAACTCATTCAAGCTAGGAGACTGAACTTGATAATAGTGGAAAAGAAAGGAAACTCTGTCAAATCTTAGATTTCACTGTTCAAGAAATTCACAAAGTGAAGATCAAAGGGTGATAGAGGGAGAGAGAGAGAGGGTGACACAGAGAGAGGGGGTGACAGAGAGAGAGAGAGAGAGAGAGAGAGAAAGAGAGCGTGCTACAGAAGGAGGAAGAAAAGTGGAGAGAGGGAAGGTGAGAAAGGATTGGGGACAGAAGAAAGGTAGAGATAGGGAAGAGAACGGGAAGGCGAGAAAAGAAGAATGAGAAGAGAGGGGGAAAGTAAAAGAGTGAAGAGAGGGGGGTATGATAGAGTGACAGAAATAACGAGTAGATAAAGAGAGAGAGATAGGGAGGGGAAGAGAAAAACTTTAAGATAATCATTTTACACACACTTTATAACTCCTATTTTGTTGTCACGGCTCCCAGGCAACGCCGAGTAAACATGCTGGTTTTGTTATAAAACGTAAAACATTTGACGCGTTCACACTTTCTGAACAAATACATAAAACTTGTTAAACTGGAATATGGGACATGAAGAAATACGAGTTCTTACTGTGAATATCTTACAAGAAGGAACCAAAGAATAGAGCTCAGTCGAGTACATTTAACTTAATACTAATATACGATTTACTCCTAGGAGCAAGTGGACACATACACCCTTATTTATCCAGGGCAACGTTGGATAACACTCTAGTAAATGAATAAATCTCCCTTTTTTATATCGGGTGGATTATTTTATTTCATCCGTAATCAAACATCGTTAGATCAAAGCCGTTTTCTACCCGCCATTGAAATAAGTAATTGTACAGCAATTTCAACCGAGAAATTACCCGGCCACTTTTTTTTACCTGATCTGAAGCCAACAAAAATAAAATAAAATCATCGGGAAACAGACACATAAGCCTCACCTCTTGAACAGACCGCATTGATCAAGCCAATCGCCGACTCCAAAATCATTTGCCCTTCCGTTCTCCCGTGAAAGTCGAAATGAACTCCATTGTCTTTCGCGCCGTATTACTCTGCTTGTTCGCGCTAGATGATCTTAAATTGCTTACAAGCAAATATAAATAAACTCATCCCTTTCTCTTTCTCTCAAGAAGAATAGCAGATGCGAAGGCTGGCAAAGCATAGTTTTTTTATCATTTCTTTTATAAAGAGTGCGTTTATTCTATTAAAAAGCTTGATAAAATGTTGTACCACAAAGAATCTGTTCAAATATTATATGAATATATATTTATGTATATATATATGCATATATATATATATAGTTATACACTTATATATCTATATATAATATTATATATATATACTATTATATATATACTATTATATATATACTATTATACATATGTATTATATATAACTATTATACATATGCCCTATTATATATATATATACTATTATATATATGTACTATTATATATATATACTATTATACATATACACTATTATATATATATTATATATATATACTATTATACAAGGTGGGCCAAAATAAGGGTCCTATCTTTAAATTTGAATAACTTGAATTTGAATAACTTCCACAAAATAAAAGTTAAACTCACCAAACTTTATGTGTGTGTAGACTGACCCTTCCGAGATTTTTTGAAATAAACAAAACAAATTTTAGCCGAAAAACACTTCTTAAAACTTACAAAAACTAAAGTATTGTTTTTTACATTGTTTTGAGTTTTTTAAGCAAAAATAATGTTTTCTAAATGAGGGTACGTTCCTTAGGGCTAATGCGGCTCATGCTTGCTTCGGAAGGGGTCCTTTACTTATTCTAAAAAAAAAATTTTTTTAAATCAATAAATAAAAAAGTTATGAATTTTTAAAAATAGGACCCTTCTTTTTGCCCACCCTGTATATATATATACTGTTATCAATATAAAATTATATATATATATACTATTATATATACCATTATATATATACTATTATATATACCATTATATATATACTATTATATATGTACTAGTTTATATATATATATATATATATATATATTAATATATATTTATAGTATTTTATATATATATATACTATTGTATATATACTATTATATATATACTATTATATATAATTTTATATATGTACTAGTTTATATATATATATATCTTAATATATATTTATACTATTTTATATATATACTATTGCATATATACTATTATATATATATACCATTATATATATACTATTATATATGTCATAGTTTATATATATATATATATATATATATTAATATATATGTATAGTATTTTATATATATACTATTGCATATATACTATTATATATATACTATTATATATACTATTATATATATATACTATTATATACATATAGTATTATATACATATAGTATTATATATATATACTATTAAATATACTATTATATATATACTATTATGTATATATATACTATTACATTTATATACTATTACATATATATACTATTATACATATCTAATGAAAGCGGACCACCGCTTGAAACGCGTTATATAAAAATTATAAAATGATGAAACAACAAAATAATAAATAAATGTTGAAAAAACATGTTATAAATGTTGGTAGCCTTACTCCTTTACATATATACTTTTCTCTCGTTGGAACTGCACTAATACTGCACTACCCTCTTTTCTATATATATATATATATATATATATAGATATATATATATATATATATATATATATATATATATATATAGAGAGAGAGAGAGAGAGAGAGAGATAACTCGGAACACATTGCACGAATTGTATCCTCTACACAATAATAAATATAATTAAAATTAAAATGAAGTTTTTGACTAAAGTTGTCTCTCGTAGTATTATTAATTTCTGGGGTTGTCAACTATCGTTGGGTCAATTTATGGCCAAATCGTACATGTTTTATAAATGGTCAATGTGTAAACTAATTTGTATTTTGTAAACAAATAGTTTATTTAAAGTATGATTTCTATTTAACACATAGATGTGGACCTGTCCGGTATTAATAGGTTAGAGTGAACAAGGAAGAAGTGATTCTATTCCAGAAATATCTCCAAATCTGTTGCCTCACAACTAGACGAAGTTTTCTGTCTTTCCCACGTTGATTTGGATCCTTTAATGACTATGTTTTAAATCCAATGCAAATCTGAAATATTTGAATTTTAAAATATGAGATTGGGCTATAGTAAGCCCCCTAAAACTGTTTTATAAAACCTCAAATTGTTGAATATTTATGAATTGATGTCTAATACGTACTGTTCAAATTAGACGAAAATCTAAGGCATCTGAATTCTCACGAAGCGCTTTCACAATTTGTTATTCTTTTACATGAAACTAAATTAAACTATATATGATCTACATGTGGACAATGGAAGCGTTTTTTCAAAGTTCATAATGAACGGTTAATTAGTTTAGCAGTGAATCATGTATATACAAATATATAAACATACATGACTTTATATGAATCCGGGTCAATAGAGTAAGATGGATAGATACAAATTGGTATAAGTAGAGAGATATATAAGTAAGTAGGCAGATAGAGTGATAGACAAATAGATGGGTTTAATAGACAGATAATGGGGTAGGTAGATAAATATATATATATATATATATATAAATATATATATATATATAGATATAGATATATCTATATATATATATATATGGATAAAGAGATAGATAGATAGATAGATAGATAGATAGATAGATACGGAAATATATAACTAGCTAGCTAGCTAGATAAATAGGTGGGTAGGTAGGTGGATAAATTCATAATCTATATCTATAGTGTTGGCTTTGTTTTCTCCGCGGACCATAGCTAGCCACACACGCACACAGAATAACAGAGTGCCGAGAAAATCATAAAATTTGAAGATCAACTTTAAGCATTCTGAACAAAGTGTACTCAACCGCCGCACACGAAGATGACCGGAATGATAAAAGTCAAAATCACACATACTTAAAAAAAAAATTACTTTGACTCAGAGAAGCAAAAACTATGAAAACACACACAGAAACATGAAACTGTTAAAAATAAAACATTTTTTCAAATGGAGTATATATATGAAAAAAGAAAGCAAGAAAAGCCCGAAACGCGTCATAAAATCACAAACTTATGACATGATAAAATAATAAAATAAAAAAACAATGGTTTCAAACATTTTCTTTACAAAGAACTGCACTGATGCTGCATTATCTTCTACTCTCTCTCTCTCTCTTTCTCTCTCTCTATATATATATACACACATGTATATATATTTATACACATTTATATACACATATATATATATATATTTATACATATATGTATATATATACATATATATATACACACATATATACACATATATACACACATATATACATATTTATATATACATATATATATACACACATATATACACACCCACACACACACATATATACACACACACCCACACACATATATATGTATATATATATATATATATATATATATATATATATATATATATATATAGAGAGAGAGAGAGAGAGAGAGAGAGAGAGAGAGAGAAGGAGAGAAAGATAAAGGCTGGGTTGAATAGATAGATAGATAAATAGATAGATAGATAGATAGATAGATAGATAGATAGATAGATAGATAGATAGATAGATAGATAGATAGATAGATAGATAGATAGATAGATTCTGGGTTGGATATATAGATATGGGTAAATATTTAGGTATGTATGTATGTATGTATGTATGTATGTATGTATGTATGTATGTATGTAGATAGATAGATAGATAGATAGATAGATAGATAGATAGATAGATAGATAGATAGATAGATAGATAGATAGATAGATAGATAGATAGAACAATGTATCAACCTCTGGAATATATTACCTATTATCTCTTTTACACTTGTTCTCTTAAAAACCACAGTCTTAAAACGCATATTACTAAAGTTGTCGAACCAAAATAATACGAACGCATGGACTATATTCTATTTTTTCTATGAGATGCAATTTGAATTTTGAAAATGCCTTAATTTCTGGCCAAGATATGGTTTAAAAACTTTAGAATTAATACCGAACACCTTGTGTATAGTTAACTACAGAAAGCTGTTGTGTCATCTACGAAAGCCAAGAAGATTATCAACAAGGTTAAACACCCAAACGAGGTGGGGTTTCCCAGAAATAATTGCGCAACGCAAGAAAAGGAACAGGTGGGTTAGCCTAAAGCCCGCACAAAGTTACGCCCGTTATGAAGATTAAGTTCCTTCAAAATGTAATGATCTTTGGGTGTGTTTCCAGCGGAGACAACGCCATGCCATTCTACACCTTGAGATTAGAGACTCAGACTCAATACAGATGGATATATTGAGTTTCTGTACTTTTATCAAACGTTTGGTGGAGAGGGTAGGTGTATGAAGAGCGCGTGTGATAGCAGGACTAAGCTCCGTCCACAAAGGCATTTCCACTTTTTCTAGGAGGGGTTTTTATTCATTACATGTCGTCTGATGCGCGACTACTGGGGAATGCCGACAAGTCCGTTCTCATCAAATGTTGGATCCAATCAAAGTGTCCACTCGGAGTAGCTAGTCCTTTCGAGGTTATACCGATACGTCTATACAATTTTCTAGTAAAAAGATAAACATGCAATCTCTAATTTAAGCGTGACAGACCAACGAAAATGCAATTAAAAACACAAGCATGACAGACCGACGAAAATCTATTTAAACCTACGTTAGTGAACAGAGGATTGCGTGATATTCAACCACTCCAGGCGCGTTATTACACATCTACCCATGGATGCCTATTATCGTTTAACCAGATACTCTTCAAAAAGGTTATTTTTAACAGCGCGCAAAATAATTACGAAATGGCATCAAACAATGATAAGCATACACATGTGTTTAGTGTTCGTTCAATCATAGCTGTAAACTTTTTGTTCAGTATTAATTTTGTTTCACTTAGTTGCTTTCTATATAATATTATTTTTCAACACTTGTTCATCAGAGGGCAATTGACCCTGGTTCTGCAGTTACATAAGTAGGTGCTATTTCTACAGTGAAGTTGTAAGATCAGTGTTGTTTATACCGCTGCCGTTTTATAACATGAATATATTAAATAACTACAATGAATGAAACCAACAACAACAGCGGAAACACCAACACAAACAACCAAAGCAGAAATAATAGCAACAATAATAATACCAAAATTAGCATCCATCTATGCAACAGACAAACCAGGGCTAATTTCCATCTAATGAACAAGTGATTGACTAATAATATTATATACTACACACAATAACATTACTAACGAAGAAATTGTGTATATACGTGCTACTGAAAACACATTCAGGACCAAGAACTTCTAACATGTGATAACCCTCAGAAATACATGATACAAAAACAGCGAATCTATATCTAAGTATATATGAAATAAATAAACAGAAAAATCAAGATTAGCATCAAATAGGAAATTCTAAATGTATCATCTGCTTGCATGCTGCTGCTAAGACAAAGCTCATTTTCTTCAACAACTATAATACACCTCTTCAACCACCTGTTGCTATGGCCAATTACACCCTGCCTGAGAGTCCAACGTTCAAACTCCTCTGTTTTACATTCACGGGTAACATGAATTGGAACAAATACATATAATACATTGCCAAAGCTGCTGCAAAGAAAGTGGGCTTCCTTTATCGTGCTAAAAAAATTCTCACACCTGACAGTATCCCATATTTCTACAAAGCCACCATCCGCCTATGCATGAAGTATTGTTGTCACATCTCGGCTGGTGCACGGTCCTCTAGTCTCTCCCTCTTAGACAAGGCCCCAAAAAGAGTATATAATCTAATATATCCCTTACTATCCATCATACTCCAGCCATTGTATACTCCCCGCAATGTTGCATCATTGTGCTTGTTTTTTTAAGCACCTTAATGGAATGTGCTCCGATGAACTTGCTGCTCTGGTGTTTCCTCGACGTAAATACCATCGACCGACCGACAATCAGCTAAATCATATCCATTCAATGTGGAGGTCCCCAGATGCCGGAGAGCTTCCTACTCCAATAACTTCTTTCCTCGAATTGCTGGCCTTTGGAACACTCTCATTGCTCCTTGTTTCCTCGACTGTACCGACATGCAGACAGTTAAAACTAATCTGAACAAGCATCTTGTCGCACAGCTCCCAATTTAAAATGACCTCTAAAACTTTCACCCTAATTCTGAGTAGCCCCTTACGTCTACAGTGGCAATTTGCTTTGTTTGGTGTGAACAAAGTTTAAAAAAACAAACAAACAAACAAACAAAAACAGTAGGCATAATGAGCTAAAAACCAAAGTACAAACTAATCCCCCAAAAAACTCATGGGTTCATAACTAAATGTAACATTTAAGTAAATACATCCCTTGCAACATGAGCCCTGATTGAATTATAGAACTTTAAACAAAAAAAACACATTAGCACACATATAAGCACATAGAATCACCAGAAAGTTAAAAGTACAAAAGTATGTTAATCGAATTTTAAAGTTAAAAACTACACAAGACACACAGATAAAGTTGACGCTTTCTTTTTCAGCATCAAACAAAATATGGGCACATTTTTAATACTCATTCTTTTGGGGTATAAACAGGAACAGAATTAGTCAGGGTGTCAACATTTACAGAAGTTTATAATGTTATTATGTACTAAGTTGTGAAGGATATTTTTTCCAGTTTCCAGAGAAAGAAAAAGAGATGGGGTGATAGAGGGAGAGAGAGAGGGTGACAGAGAGAGAGAGAGAGAGGGTGAGAGAGAGGGAGAGAGTGAGAGAGAGAAAGAGAGCGTAGTACAGAGAGATGAAGAAAAGTGGAGAGAGGGAAGGTGAGAAAGGATTGGTGACAGAAGAAAAGTAGAGATAGGGGAGAGAATGGGAAAGCGAGAAAAGAAGAATGAGAAGAGAGGGGAAGAGTAAAAGAGTGGAGAGAGGGGGCATGATAGAGTGACAGAAAGAGAGAGTAGATCGAGAGAGAGAGAGAGAGGGGAAGAGAAAAACTTTAAGATAATCATTTTACATACACTTTATAATTCCTCTTTTGTTGTCACGACTCCCAGGCAACGCCGGGTAAACATGCTGGTTTTGATATAAAACTAAAAACCATTTGACGCGTACACATTTTTCTGTTGCTTTTGTCTTTTCCCGCAATTATCTTTTTTGCCTGCCATGAATTCAAGGTTTCATAGAACTTTAACAATGGAGAAGGAAACAATGGGTGTCGCCGTGTGAAACAGGTGCCGGAAACCAGACGGTGCTTGGTGAATAAAATAAGTAAACGAACTTGAAATTCCATCAGCCCAGACACGTTCTTCATCCTTTCTTTTCCTTTTATTGTAGTCGACTAGAATTATGGGCCTTACGCACCTAAATTTTAGTATACATTAAATGGTACTGATATCGATCCTGACCCAGTTTTTGTGAGGCTGTCCTACGAACACGCCCGAGTGTTGACAAGCCGAATGGTACCAGACGAGAATTTTGATACGGTGCTGCGTCCTGTGATTGTAAGTTATATTTTCAAGAAATTTTCTAAAAGAAACAAAAAAAAACAAAAACAAAACAAGCAAAACATAGCGAAGTTACTGTTATCAAATAAATATTTTTTTTATTTTGATACGTTGCTGCGTCCTATAATTTTTAGTTATAGTTGCAAGAGATTTTTTAAACCACAAATCAAATAAAACAAGCAAAACAGAGCGAAATTACTGTTATCAAATAAATATTTTTAACCCTAAACCTAAACCCTACCCCTAAACCCTAACCCTAACCCTAACCCTAACCCTAACCTTAACCCTACACCCTAACCCTAACCCTAACCCTAAACCCTAACCCTAACAATAACAAAAAACAAAACAAGCAAAACATTATTATCATAGGACGCAGCACCGTATCAAAATTGTCGTCTGGTACAAATCGGCTCGTCAACTCTCGGGCGTTTGCGTGGGACAGCCGAACGCTTCCGAGTCGAACCTCACGAAAACTGGGTCAGGATCGATATCAGTACCCATTAAATAATCGATTGTTGTTTTTAAAGCAAAAACGTAGTTAAAGCAAGATAAATCGTTTTCGACTATTCAAATAATTTCTAATGTTTACCCATTCGTTCATTTATTTTTTTTTATCATCGATTATGTTTAATTCATGTTTTGAAACATGACGTAAATCATAAATCTGTGACGTCACGCCTAAGCAATACTTATTTTATTAAGGTAATGTTTTAAGACCTATTCATGAGAAAGTATAAAAACTCCGTTCGTAGAACGTCAGATTAAAGATGTCAAGATTCCGGTTTCGATATCCGGTCATGGCATCCGCTTTATTTGTTGGGAATTTATTAGTTACTATTAATACAATGTTTTCTATTTAAAAGAAAAGTATTTAAGTCTCTGATATTTCGAAATGAGACAAATACCGCAATGTATTTATTACGTATCAAAAACAATTTTGACCGACGGGAAATTTGTGACTGACGGACGGACGGACACAATCTCTATTTATACAAGATCGGTGTGGGGAAAGCTGTCTATTATAAGTTATCGGGATTGTTCGATTCAAAATTAAGAGACAAAAAACAATGGGGAAAATTCCATGGATTATCTCTCCTCCTTTCAATATTTATTGTTTGTTTTTTTTGTTTTTATTTATCGATCAATTTTGTTCAGGTGTCTTAGAGAATTGTAATTACTTGCTAGGGGTTGGTACCTTTACAATGTTTCTTTTCATGGCGGCTTTTTTTTCATTCAATAGCAATGAAAATAAATGTATCTATTACCATAATATATATATATATATATATATATATATATATATATATATATATATATATATATATATATATGTGTGTGTGTGTGTGTGTGTGTGTATACTTAGGCAGCATCTTCTCTTGCAGGCAAGTATTGTTGAATATAAGAGACAACGCATGTCTAGATATCCTTTAGTAGATCTTTTCAATAGTCCGAATTAGGATCTTAGTTTTGGAGGGGAATTGGCTGATGAATTTGCCATAATTTGCATTTGTCTCCAAATATAGTTTCGTACTTAGTACATAATTCCCGCCAAACACCTTCTATAAATACTAACAAATGGTATAGACCTGATTAACCTCATTCCCCCGTAGATGGACTCAGATGGGTCCGAAAGTACTTGGGAGACAAATGCAAATTATGACAAATTCATCAGCCAATTCCCCTCCGAAACTAAGATCCTAATTCGGACTATTGAAATGGTCTACCAAACGATATCTAGACATGAGTTGTCTCTTATATTCAACAACACATATATATATATATATATATATATATATATATATATATATATATATATATATATATATATATATATATATAAAAAAAGAGGTGTACTAAAAGCGAACTTTTAGGAAAGGTAAAACCCTATTGTGAAGAGTATACAGCTCAATATCCAAGATAGAGCAGGTAGAAATGAAGGAGAATGGAAAGGAATTAGAGAAAGCAAAAGCCAAATCAAAATTCAATTCAAAAGTTCAAAGCAAGGTATATTCCGCAAAAAAGCAATTTATTCAAGTTAAATTTTCCTTAAGCCAGGCTTTTCAAAGATCAAAATCTTATCATCAGAGGAAGTCGCTGGGATAGATAAGTTGGCAATGGCCAAGATTTAAAATTTGAAAAAATGAAATAAAATAACAGTTGTAGGGAAAGAAAAAAGCCTGGCTTAAGGAAAATTTAACTTGAATAAATTGCCTTTTTGCGGAATATACCTTGCTTTGAACTTTTGAATTGAATTTTGATTTGGCTTTTGCTTTCTCTAATTCCTTTCTATTCTCCTTCATTTATATATATATATATATATATATATATTGAATATAAGATTCACAAGTGCCGCCTAGTCGCATGTATATCTCGATTAGAGGAGATGACGACGTTAGGTTTTTTCAGGTTTTGCAGGTAGGTGTCGACGTCCTCCCACATACGGCGCCTTTTATTTCCAAATAGTCATTTATCTTGTACTGGTCAGCCTCAACGACTAAGATGACATCCGCGTAAAGTGGTGCTTCTTTCGGGGACACAGGTCTGAATCTTGTGCGAGTCGCACCTTTGACTTTGTTGTTTCTTTGTTTATTCCCAACCTTTCCTTTATCTACGTAATCAGTAAAAAAAAAGAAAAACAATAACGTAAGTAAGGATAACGGTTATTTTATTTTATTTTTTGTTATTGTTGAATATCTCCCTCTTTATTTCGCCAATCATATCAATCGATGATCCGTCAAACTAAGATGTGACACAAGGTCGGGAAAGTGGGATTTGAAAAGCCAGCGCCTGAGAAGATGAGCACTCTGGCCTACAAAAAATACATGTGCAGCCCCGTCGGCATTTCCCAGTAGGGGCGCCTCAGGCAGTAAGCGATAAACTTACTCCATCCCAAAGAGGGGAGGCAAAGCCTGGGAGGGTGGACCTCCTAGAACTGCACAGGACAAACCCACAGACCGGCGGAATCAAGAGCCGAAGGCCAAGACGATACCAGTCTATGGGGTGCAGTATCCATCGGAACAGATACTACACTTTGATGATCCGTCCTTGTGCTATATCTTCCTGCGGTGTAACGGAAGTAAATACATACACTCATTCTTTTTGGTCACCCAATGCTGATATGCAATACCTCTTAGTATATACGATTAGTCGAACACAAGTCACTGTTTTGTGATTTAATATCTTTCCCAACCGGTATTAGTCGGGAATGGGTCCCTATTTACTTGCATCCCCACGAGTGCAGAGTTAGATACATTGTTGGATTTTAATGTATGGGGGGATCTAGCTCACCCAATAAGAGGCATTCTGGATTGCGGGAAAAGTCATCAGTCTAGAAGAATTTCTCCTATATCCACCGACAGATTTATTCGTATGAATCAGATGATTCGATTTTTGGCATTGGTTTCCCCGATATATTTCTAGTTAGAATTTTTTCTAGAAAAACATCAGGTACTTACGGGAGGGACCACGAGAAGGTTGCCAAGTGGAAGTGCTTTTGTAAGAACGAACTGGATTCGAACTTGGCACACCCAGATTGTCAGTCTGTTTCGTTCACAACTTAGCCACCGTCACCTCCTAACATGACAGATAAGATGTAATACCAGAACAGATACTACAGTTTGATCATAGCCAATAGGACAAGAAAATGTGCCGTATACGTCGACAAAAAATATCAAATGCCTCTTGTATATTTGTTTGATTAATAAGAGACACACACACACTAACACGCACAGACTATCTACTCCTTCTACTAATAAAGGAATCAATATCTACCCCTCCACCCCAACCCCTACTGCGCATGTGCAGTGCTAGTTTGTAAACAGGCTGAACACGCCTTGGTGTTGGCATTCTTGAAATTCCAGTCGACTGAATCGTAAAACGTTTCGTTCGTATCGAGTGATTCATTTGTCGACGTCTCATTTGGGAAACAACAAAAAAAGGGGTTCAAGATGCTCCCTCGCGTCTCTCTGGATGGCTTTGTCTGTCGGACCCTCTTTCAGCCTTTATTTTTAAACAGCATTTTCGACGCTGAACGTCAGACTGAATGGACGTAACTTATTTGAGATGCGTCTAAGTACTTTTACGGGAGTCTCTGTCCGTCGATCCGTCGGTTGTCTGTAGGTCTGTCACGTTTTAATTTAAAGCAACATTTGCGTCGCTAAATTATAGATTAAATCGATAGATGCATCTGAACATCTCTATGATACTTCTTTTTGTCGGTCGGTCGGTCACGCAAAATTTTGAAATTTAATTTAAGTTGGTTTATCAAGTTTTATTTTGTTCATCTCTTTGTGATGTGTTCAGGTCTAGACGATTCGTCTGGTACACACGCATACACACATATATATACACACACATATCTATCTATCTATCTATCTCTCTCTCTCTCTCTCTCTCTCTATATATATATATATATATATATATATATATGCACGCTTGAACTTGAGTTGAGCACGGTTCTGAAGATTAGAAGAGTTCCTGAAATATTAAAAAAAAAATTATATCATACGGAATTTCCACCAGACCATCTTGATATAGGTATTACATAACATTGTAACATTGTGTAGATAGACAGATATATATGTGGTAGTGAAAAAAAGGAAGAAAAAAAATATATATATATGTGTATGTATACATTGTATTAAGGGTGAAACTATTTCATTTGTTCCATCATTATATGTCTTATTTGTTCCAACTTGTGTCTATCCGTCACACCTCTGCATTGTATTGCCTTCTAAGTATCACACATATATATATATATATATATATATATATATATATATATATATATATATATATATATACTGAGCAATTTGCAAAAAATTGAATATCCAATGTAGCAGCAAGTCGTAGGAAAATATATCAGAAAGAACTGTTGGAAATAAATCATAAACAATCCAGTATGACTATGCAATTCCTACAGCTATATAGTTAGACAACGGAGATGTTAAACCTGACATAGTGATATGGGACAAGAAGGAGAGAGTAGCAACCCTAGGTTAAGTCAGTGCCACTTATGATGCTGGCTTAAACAGAGCTGAGAGGAAGAAGAATTTAATATAAAGGTCTTATGTACAACATAAAAAACAGAACCTGAACCGTAGGTAGATCTCACCAATTCCAGTAATCATAGGAGCAACCAGGCTCATAAAAAGAATTTTTAAACATTTCCTGGCAAATATAACTAGTGAACTAAGTGCAAGAGAGATTCAAACAATTGCACTTAAAGGGACGGTTAGAATCCTGGAAATATATTTCAGTTGGAGTCTCCGAAATAGCGAGTGCATGCCTGGCATCCGGTAAAATGCCCCATCCTCAACAACAACAAGATGATAGAAAAATTGAAACAAATATATATATATATATATATATATATATATATATATATATATATATATATATGCACTCAACATCTCACTATTGGATTTACTTCATTTTTGAGCGATTTCCTATGCTGCCTTCACGAAACTTTTTCTTCTCCATCTAAATCTTCTTCCATTGGACACCTTATCAATGGACAATTACCATCTGGACAAATCCCATATCTTTTTTACACGAACTTTTTTCACCCTCCATATTCTTAATATTTTTTCAAATGGTGAATTTTGACTTTCATACTGCCAACTTATCTATCTGTATAATTCCTCTGATGATAATATCTTGATCTTTGAAAAGCCTTGGCTTAAAGAAAGAATAATAAACATAATTTTATTACAGAATATACCTTGCATTGAACAATCGAAGGGTAATAAAACGGACAAATTCTAGATAAATTCAGGAAAGAACTCATTCAAACCTTCAAAGGTTTAGGCTTTAAAATCACTATCACTACTAATTTAAACCAAATCGATTTTCTCGACACCACTCTTAACCTCACACATAAACCGAATGAATCACTTCTATATATCCACAAAAACTCATGCCATCCACCATCAATCCTCAAAAACCTTACTAAAAATATAAGCCTATGAATTTCAGACCTCTCCTCCAATTATGAAGTTTTCACACAGGCCGCTCCATATTATAATAAAGCTCTACGCGACAGCGGGTTCCGAGATGGAATCTCATACATCTCAGAACATTCCACAGAACAATAGCCGCAAAAGGAGGAGATCGATTATCTGGTTTTCGTCGCCCTTCTCCAGCAGAACACAATCAAGAGTTGGTCATCTTTTTATCTCATTATTAAGCAAACATTTCCCTCCAACACACGGTTTACACAGACTTTTCAATACAAACCCCATCAAGGTCAGCTACTCAACCATGCGGCCTATAAGGAGTTATATCACCAGAGAACAAAGCACGGCAGTCGACACCGGACGCTCATGCCAAATAAAAGTCTTGCCCCCTCGAGGGGAATTGTAAAGTTGACTCTGTTGTATACAAAGCTGAAGTTACGAGTCAAACTGATAATAGTACAGATGTATACTACGGCATGACGCAAGGTTTCTTCAAACAAAGATAGTATTCACACCTATATTCCTTTAGAAACAAAGATCGCGCAAACACATCATTGGCTAAACGAATTTGGGAACTAAAAGAAGAAGGAACCCCTTTTTCTATAAATTGGAAAATCATAGAGAGAAAACCAGCTTATTCACCTATATCGAAAGTTTGCCATTTGTGTAATGCTGAAAAGTTCCATATTTTTAAGGCCATCATGAACCCAAGCACCAGATGTCTAAATGTGCGCGATGAGGTTTTTAAGGGTTGCGTACATCGTAATCAAGCACTCCTTATTAATTGGATGGATCGAGTGACTTAAATCTACCCAGAGTCCCCCATGAATTAATTTTCAGACCCTTATATATTTCCACTGTAGGCTTCTCATCTATGAATCTGATTACAGTTCTTTTACAATTATTTTTCCTCTTTTTCCCCTCTTCTCCTTCGAGTTCTTTCTACCATCCCCTTTTTCACCACTCTCTTTAAACGTTTAAATTTTCTGTTTTTTAAATTTTCTGATTTTGGTATTTTGGAATTTTAAGTTTTTTGAATTTTTAAGATTTAAAAATTTAAAAAATTTTTTTGAATTTTTAAGTTTGCTAATTTTTAAATTCTTTGATTTTTTGGATTTTTTGATTGTTTAATTTTTTTGACTTTTTGATTTTTTAATTTTTAATTTTTTTGAATTTAAATTTCTTTTTTTAATTTTTTAAATTTTAAAAAAATGAAAAAAAATTTTTTTGCAACTTTTAAAAGTTAAAAAATTTTTTTTTTTTTAATTTTTAAATTTTGAAAATTTTAAAATTTAACTTCATACACCTTTGATTATTTAAATAACATTTATATTCCCTCTTATAGACTTTATACTTACTTCTATAACATAATCAAATTAAGAAGTTGCCACAATAATTATCAATTCTTAATTTTTTAATAGTATTATTATTAGTACTATTATTAATATTTTTTTAATAGTATTATTATTATTAGTACTATTATTAATATTTATTTTTTTAATAAGGGATTTTTTAAATATATTATCTTTACGGATTTTGACAGAGATTTTAATATGCGTTACATTTGATATCATTATTATCATTATTTGTTATCAATATTTTTTATCATTATCTATTAACAGTTTTATTGTTTATTTCTAACATTATTATTTTTAACACTACTATTTTTACAATAAGGGTTCCTTTGATATATAGTGTAGATCTTGAAGTGTTACATCTTAATATAAATTTATTACACCTGACATGTTAACATATAATATTTAATATTTAATATATAATACTTAATGTATAATATATAATATTATTATTTTACTCAAAATTTGTATTGTATCTTAATTTATCCTTGATTGACATCTGATACCCTTTTCCCTCCCTTTATTATAATAAGGGATAAATATTTTAACTTTTTAATATTCTAAAATTTTGCAAAATTATATATTTTAGGATATTTTTCAGTAATATTATCATATTGTATAGATTTAACACGGTACTTTCCGCAGAATTATAAATGGGTTACCCACTTAAATAACATACGTGTATATATAAATAGCTTTATATAGTTATAACATTCGGGTTATTACCGCCACACTTGTGTCGAATACACGTATATATACAAATGCGCGTGCACGCGCGTGCATGTATATAATAATGTATATATATATATATATATAAATATATAAAAATGTATATGTATGTGTGTATATATACAATCACAAGGACATGCATACGTATATATAAAAAATATATGTGTATATAAAAAAATGTATATGTATGTGTGTATATATACAATCACAAGAACATGCATACGTATATATATAAAATATATATATATATATATGTGTGTATATATACATTAACAAGGACATGCATACGTATGTTTAGTATGCATGTGGGTATGAGCTGTTTTGTTGTAATATAATAAGGAACGAGATTACTGTTTTGAGTTATTAATAGAACTTCTAGTAAAATTGAAAATATATATAAAAATAATATACATCCTTAAATAGTTACCTCCCCTTATAAGATAATTTAATCGAAGTTAAGTACCTTTAACCATCGGGTTTTTTCTTAAACTTTATTTCCCTTTATAATATTTTTTAAATATTTTTGTATAATATTTTTTATATATTTTTTATTTTCTCTTCTCTTTCCCTTTTTCTCTTTCTTTTTCTTTTTCCTTTTCTTTTTTTATCTTTCTTTCCTTCTAAATATACAAATACCTACATAACGGATTTCTCTTCATTATTTCTCCTGATCAAGCGTCTTCACGCTTTTTCATTTAAAATGTTCTACATATAGCGTTTCATAACGGTTAAAACTGAACACAGATGTTCCTTGAAGAAATTCCATTATTTACAATTTACGGCTGTGCTGACGAGGACGGGATTTGGGCATCCAACCTTTTTCCTGTCAGAAACCGCCGGTCCATATGTCTGATTAAAATCTGTATTTATACATAAAAAAAAATATTACGCTCTTAATTTAATTTAATTGAGCACTCTGCTGGTATTTCCCATTTATTCTTTTTTGAGTATACCTTTATACTCATATATATATATATAGTTATATATATGTATAAAGCAACAATATGAAAATAAACTTTTCCATATGGAACGGGAGTTGATTCAAAATAGCAGCCATTTCTCATGCAAAGGGATAAATAACTTTAGAGATAAGTAAAATAAATGGTTCTGGTAAAATTGTTTTAAGTTTACCCAAATTATTTATCCACCCTTTCTCTCTCTCTCTCTCTCTCTCTCTCTCTCTCTTTCGTTCTCCCTCGGTCCCTTTCTCTATCTCTCATATATATATATATATATATATATATATATATATATATATATATATATATATATAATTAAACAAGTTCAAATATATTGATAATATGAACTTAAAACCAATATTTTTTAAAAAGGTACTCAATACAAATCAGAGCTTTTTAGGGAGGTGACGGTGGTTAAGTGGATAACGACACGGACTGAAAACCTGGGTGTTCCAAGTTCGAATCCAGTCGGTTCCACAGTACCACTTTCACATAGGGATGTTTGCAACCTTCTCGTGGTCCTTCCCGTAAGTACACGATGTCTTCCCAGAAAGATTTATTGCTAGAAAAACATCGGGGAAACTAATGCCAACACCAGAATCATCTGATTCACACGAGAGAAGAAGAGCTTTTTAAATATACACTATACAAATATTTTAATGTTTATAAAGTAAACAAGGTTCATTTACATTCCAAAAGCCAAGATTTGATTTTATCTCACGAAAGCATTTTCAAATCAGACAATCTTTAGTGCAATTATTGTACGAACTCGTTTCGCTCATAGGATACCAACCAACATTAGTATTTCAATATTGGATTTGCCTTCCTTGAACTCTTTAGAAAGTACAAAAAGTTCTCAGTTCGAACGAGTGTACATTGTAGCGTAACATGAAAAATAAACGTCCCAAAATCAACCGTGAACTCACATTAGCCCTTAAGCAGTCTGCCATCTTGAAACCTCACTACATACTCTGTTGCTTTATTTTATTTATATTAAAAACTGTGTTCTGCGGCCACGGTAGTCAAATGACATCCCGTAGCTGCAATCAGTCTTCCATGCTAGTCCCAGGCCACCTGGCTTTGTCATGCGCAAGTTGTCGTAAGCAATTAAGTTGTCTCGCTGTACGTAGTGGTCTTAGTCCCGCCTGCTTGAAGTCAGCACGTAGTGTGCCCAGCAGATGTGTGCAGTGCCGTCCTAGTCGCGGTTGGTAGGCTTGCGAGCCAGTAACGGCAAGGTCTAGTGCCCTCTGTGCGGGAGTGTCAGGGTTCATTCGTTGGACATGGCCTAACATAGACCATCTTAATTCAGCGACCTTTGTGGAGAGGGTTTTTTCGTTGCACACCTCGTATAGTGCCTTGTTGCTGATAAGTTTTTTCGGTCAGCAGTAACCTGTGATGGAACGGAGGTGTCTGCGGTGAGAAGCATCCAGCTTGTCAAGTATAGCTTTTGTTATTGCCCAGCTGTTGCTTTTGTAGAGCATGATGGACACGCAGTACGCGTTATAGTCGGCTCCAGAGTTTATGTAATGAATGAAACGCTACATTGCAATGTATACAGCGGACTGTGACGTTTGTAGTGCTGCACAGCAGGGAGCCCAGGGTCTTGTTCTGTTGCTACTAATTGACAATCACCGAGCTTAAATTGGAAGAGGTTGGTAAACATAAAGTACAGAATGTATATGGTAAAAGATATTTTTAACACACAAAAAGTAGCAACCATATATATATATACATATATATATATAGGCAAATATTATTAAATAACACGCCTTGTTTTTGCGTGGTAAGACTTTTTTTCTTTTTTTTTCAATTTTCTGAATGGTCCATTTAGTGTTTCGGTCAAATTGCTGCATATCAGTTCCATGGGTTTCTTGTTCTATTTTTGTTTCCATTTTTGCGAGTACTTTCGATTTGATTCGTCAAATCATCTTCAGGCGGATTTAGTTTTGGTTTCTTAAAAATATGTCTTTACTGTTGAGTTTTCTTTTATTATTATAACGGCCAGTAATTTACAACTATAATATTGAGATGCAACATGAGAGCTCGATTACGTTCTAAGCGCTTTCAAGATTCAAACGTATAATTGCTTAATGTCTAAGAATTTGGTAACGTTTATTACTCTGCTAGACACTTGTTGTGACTAGTTTCGTAGATCACATTATTAATTGTGTGATGTTTATATATATATATATATATATATATATATATATATAAGAGGGAGAGAGGAGTAGAGGGAGAGAGAGAGAAATGGAGCGAGAGAGGGGGAGTGATAGCGATATATAAAGAAATAATGCTTAGTAACCTTTTCTATTCGTAATTAAAAACATTTTGTATCCTGTTTTACCAGATACTTATAATTCGATGTAATTATTAATTTTTTTAAAATCTTTATCGATTTCCTCCTGATGGAATATTTCCAATCGCTTGATTTGTATCAGACGATGGTCGCTTTCACGAATATTAACACCCAGGTAGAAAAAAAATGCAAAAAAAACAAAAAAACAAAAACAAACAAAAAATAAAACACGAAATAAAATGTTTGCTAGCTTTTTAACATAGACGAGTAATTAACTAATAAACTAATTAACTAATTAACAAATTAACTAATTGCTCGTTGTCTGTTATTCTTGATAGTGATAAGTTGCATATGAAGATGATGATGATTGGTTTCAAGTGACTCTCTTCCAATATTCCAATATTCCGATAGTCCGATATTCCGATGCTTTAACGAAGAGGACTTCGTGCAGACCAGACAATATTCACGTATGATCTTCGTGATTTCTATGTAAAAATCCGACTCGCTTAACAAAAAAAAAAAAATCAGCAGCAACTCCTAGTTAAGGAAATAGAAATTCATTTGTGAAATGAATTTTAAAAATGTCATCCTTAAAAGAACATCTTAAATCCTGATACTAGAAACGCACAGTAAACAGGGCGAAAAAGAAAGATAAATGACGAGAAACAAGGAAGGGGTTAAGAGAGAAAGAGAGAGAGAGAGAGAGAGAGAGAGAGAGAGAGAGAGAGAGAGAAAGAGAGAGAGAGAGAGAGAGAAAAAGAAGGGGACATATAAACAGTTAGAGAGATAGAAGTTTTAATAGAAATATGTATCACTTTTGCCCCGGGCAACGCCGGGTAGCGCTGCGAGAGCATAATATATGACACTTGCAGGGTGTAATTACTCGTAGTCTTCTATCTTGCAAGATGTGGTGCGAATGTTATGCAATAGTATTATAAAACGTATCTTAGAATAATGTTAGACTATACAGAGAAATAGAAAATTTCATTAGAATATAAAAAATTATAATTAGGGATACGTGTCTTAATATGACGTAATGGACAGGAAGTCCGATGTGTGACGTGGCGTAGTAGATAGAGAAAAAGGACGTCGTTTTCAAAGCTCTGTCTTTGTTATTCCGCTCCTTCTTCGAGCGGGCGAGGAGAATCTTACGTAATGTATACGTTTGCAGTGCTGTGACATAATAAAATATAAAAAAGCATGACGCTATTGAAAAAAGATGTTGTTGGCATTTTGTTATTAGTTCCAGTACTACGGAGCGAAGGAAAAAAGAAGTCGTATAAATCAAGATCGGCGTCCGACAATCAAAAACCTGGATTCGACGAGGACGACGACGACACGCGTGTATAAAAGTTTATACACGTATCAGTACGTGAAAACATGACAGTAGTTGTTAAAAGTAGATCTCGACAATTACCCTTTAGTTTCGCTGAAGCAATTCACAATAAATTATGCCTCCCCCTCCCATCATACACACAACTCTATTTTGTTTTGTTCGAAGTGCCGCTTGCTTATTCGTTCAGAGACATTGTTTACGCTGTTTCATATTGACGTAAATACACCATTTTCCATCGCCAGTGACAATGCGATAAGGAAAACGTTATTTATGACGTATGCTGTGTTATTCTGAACCCGTAAACTGGCTGTTGCCATTCAACGCCTGTTAAATCCATGAACCAAGTTATTTATCTTCCACCCCACAGCGGTAAGATGTGACACAAGGTCGGGAAAGTGGGATTTAAAAAGCCAACGCCCGAGAAAGTGAGCACTCTGGCCTACAAAAAATGCCTGGGCAGCCCCGTCGGCATTCCCCGGTAGGGGCGTTTCAGGCAGTAAGCGATAAACTTACTCCACCCCAAAGAGGGGAGGCAAAGCATGGTAGGGTGGATCTCCTAGAACTGCACAGGACAAACCCACAAACCGGCGGAACCAAGACCCGAAGGCCAAGACGACACCGGTCTATAGGGTGCAGTATCCATCGGAACAGATACTACGCTTTCTTCTTAGCCAAAATGCCAAGACTTTCTCCATTAAATGAAAGTGATTTGCCACAGTTTTCTGATCGCAATTCATTGTTCCGTCATTTGACCTGGATTTTCGTGAAGAAATTGTGTTTATTGCTCCTCATCCTTTCGCTCAATTGGTCAAGCGGATTTTTCCTCATCGTTCAGCTGAAAATTTCCCTTTGACTCCCCTTCCTCATACACGTCACATATCTCACCAGCTGCTTTCGCGGCGTTAACGTCTCGATTCTATGCAAAGAGCAAAAGGTGTTCAAAATGAGCAGTTTGGTTTACTTTACATTAAAAAATAATGCAATTAACAAAATGGACTGTGCTCTGATGAACTTGCTGCTCTGGTGCCCCCACGGCGCAAATTCACTAGACCAACCCGACAATCTGCCAAATCCCATCCGTTCACTGTGGAGGTCCCCAGATGCCGAAGAGCTTTCTACTCCAAAAATTTCTTTCCTTGTGCTGCTGGACTCTGGAACTCCCTCCCTGCTCCCTGTCTTCCTGACGGTACTGACATGCAGAAATTAAAAACTAATGTAAACAGACATCTCGCTGCACAACTCCCAATTTAGGTTGACCCCCACCCCTAAAAAAAAAAAAAAAATTCTCACCCTTTTTCTCAGTAGCCCCGTACGTCTACAGTGGCGTACTGCCTTGTTTGGGGTGAACTATGTTAAAAAAAAAATCATAAGTAATCGATCATAGTCAAGTACGACCCGAAGGCTGACTTTTTATTGGTTACTACACCGAGTTATACAGCACTATCACGTTGACACACCGGTTCCCGTTAGATCACCGAAGTTAAGCGACGTCGAGCCTGGCCAGTACTAAATGGGTGACCATTTGGGAATACCTGGTGCTGTATGTGCTCTCGGCATTGTTTCCAGTCGTCTTACCATTTGAATTAAGCAGTGCCGACTCAGGAGAAGTGTTGTTAGTAATTGCGCAACCCTTGCTTCACGATTACACGCACAGCCAGATCCTTACAGGGGTGTCCATAGTCTTTCTAGACTGAACGGAGGGCATGTCATGTCACCGAGTTGTAGAAAAGGGTTCTACTTCGTTCCAAGGATTACTCCACTTACCCTTGATCCTCACCTTATAAGTGTTTAGCATCAAGTACCATTTTTAAGTCTTGGATATGACTCAAAAGAAGATTGAACTCTGGGCTAATAAATATATTTAAAAATAGCTAAAAATGGCTAAAACAAAATAGCTAAAAATACATTAAAATATATATACAAATAGATTTAAAAAGATAAGTAATAGATAAAAATAGATTAAAAATAGATTTTTTTTAAATAGCTAAAAAAAATAAAATTGATAAAACGTAGATTAAAAATAGACAAAAATAGATAACAAAATAGATTTGAAAAGAAAATCGATAAATAATAGATAAAAAAGAAATAGACACCAAAAAAAAAATCGTTAAAATCATTTGACGTAATTTTGTTCATTGAGAAAAGAAAAGAAATCTTATTGATGTAAGCTGATTAGGCTGACTGAATTAGCAGGAATTGTTTCTAATCCGGAACTAATAACTTTTCTGATTGGTTGATAAAACGAAAGCTGTATTGACCAATCAGATCTCACCTGGCCCACTGTTTGTGATGGCAGAATCGGGTAATTGATCGAAATTATTGTTGTCTGCACGGATTTCCTTATGGAATCTATGAGAAGCCATTGGTCGACATGAATAAGTTGCATTGTCACACAAAAAATAGTAGCAACGGCTATTCGTAAGCTGCGTCTGTTCAATTTGCGCGTGTAACAATGAAAATGGTATTTTGAAACGTGTGCGTGACAGACTGAAGATTGCAGATCAGATACAGTTTCTTGTAAGCGTGACAGACTGACAAATAGACGGATGGAGCTACCTGTTGAGGGGCATAGACGAATCTTCGAATGCTATTTTAAAACTTCAACGTTACAGTTGCGCGAAAATTGGCTTGCAAACTTACGCGTTAAAAGCTGACGGACTGACGGACGGACAAAGCTCCTCTGTTTGATCTTCAAGGACGCATCTAAAAATAAACAAGAAAACATGGAGAGATATCTCAGGAACGCGGGGGGGGGGGAGGAGGCGAAATAAAGGCATTGTAAAAACATTGAAACTAAAGAAAAGAATCGCGGTTTGGGCCAATGAATACAGGTACATCTATTCCGGAAAGAAGAGTACGAAAAAATAAACTTATTCTATCCGGATTCGGAGGGGAAACAACACCCATCTCACTTAAAGAGAAAATGTATTTCGACAACATTCTGATCAATATAGCTAAAATTAGTTTCGCTTAGTTCCGGTTGGGTTGTTTTTTTTAAGGCATCGATAATCTCGGTTAAAAGCTGGCGCTGGGGGGTTTCCTCGATGCAAGGGGGAGGGGGTGATGAAGAGGCCCGACGACGAAAAAAGCGGTCTAAGGTAGACGGCTGTCTGGTTGTTGATAAATTCTCAGAAGTTTCAAATTTAATTGACTTGCAGCTTCCACTTGATATTAACAACCGACTCTCGTGTTCGGTTTGGTATTTATTGGCTAATATATCTCGACAACATTCCGATCAATATTACTAAAATTAGTCTCGTTTCGTCTTGGCTGAGTTTTATTTTTTCAAGGCATCGATAGAAGAATGGACGCTTTCACAATTTCACAAATTGCATATGGCGGCCATTTACTTTCGATATTCCGCCTGCAAAAAAAAAACTATTCTCAAGGGAGATTTCTAGAACTTAATCGATAAACGAATTGCATTTTTACAAATAGTGTAATATATTTTATCATTTAGATTATTCGGCCTACTGTTCTCGGCACTCCAGAAAAATATTCGACTGAGTCAGCGTGCCGCTATTCCGAATTCACAACAGCAAGCCGCAATCTATAGACTGTCTCTCCGGTCATAATTTTTAAAAAGTAAAAATCTTTTTCATGGAAATATTTATAATTAAAACTTACTGAAAGGAAAAGTTTTCTATTTTTATTTTGAATAATTTATTTTAGAAAAATAAGTAATCAAATAGGTGGGTTGGTTTTTGAAACATCGAAATATGATTTTTTTTACTCCCAATCATAAAATTGCTGTCAGATCGTAGATATTTAAAGAAATCCATTTTTACTTTTTATTTAATTTTCATTAAAAAAAAAATTACCAGCAAGTTTTAATTATAAAGTTTGACATGAAAAATATTTTGACCTTTAAAAAGACCGGAGAGACAAGGCTATTGATTGTGGCTTGCTGTTGTGAATTCGGAATAGCGGCACGCTAACTAAGACTCGAATGTTTTTCCGAAGTGCACTATTCTCGTCGGTAGTGTTCTTTTCACAACGTTTCGGTGATGTAACCTCCGACGTTCTGCTATGTGTGCATTGCAAACTCGGGAACCTTTAGGTCTAACTCGGGAATCTGTATGGAATTTAGAACTGATCCTGCTATCCAGAGAGCATGACATCAGCTCCGTAAAATCGGGATCAAACTTCAAAGGAGATAATCCGAAAACTCACCACCGTATGTCTACCACATATGAAGAGTTTGTCTGAAAATAGTTCAGAGGTTATGTAATCCATATGACATCAGGATAGTATTCAGGAGAGACTCAAGCCTTCAAAAACATCTCGTCCTGGTCAAGCCTTCGAAAGAGAACATCATGACTATAAACTGTGCGTATTTTATTTAATGTAAGTGTAGAAATATATATAGAAAGTTGAGACATACTGCCCGGTAAAAGTAAGGCGAAGAATATCGGATACGCGTAACACATGGAGATATTGAAGATAGGTATGGCTGACAACATACAGATGGAAAAAAGGAAAATATCTACAAGTAAACGTTATAGACAGAGAAAAACGGTGGAGCGACAATGGCCTCTTAAGTAGACCTAGTATAGACTTTAATACAATATCAGAACCATCAATTATTAATAGTAGATTAGAACACCGTTAATATATATATATATATATATATATATATATATATATATACATATATATATATATACATATATATATACATATATATATAGATACATATATATATAAATACATATATATATATATATATAGATACATATATATATAATTTATTTAGATACTGTTAATATACAGTATCTAAATAAATTATATATATATATATATATGTATATATGTATCTATCTATATATATATATGTATCTCTCTCTCTCTCTCTATATATATATATATGTATCTATATATATATATATATATATATATATATATATGTATATATATGTATATATATATGTATCTATATATATATATATATATATATGTATATATATGTATATATATTTATATATATATATATTTCAAATAAATTTTAAAAAGGGCAAAAAAACCTTTAGGAAAACCGCAGTACATTGCTGAAATATGTAATATACAGTATCTAAATAAATTATATTAGCTCTCTTATATTATCGAGCACTTTATTTGATTTATTTTCATATACAACCTGACTCTCTCTCTCTCTCTCTCTCTCTCTCTCTCTCTCTCTCTGTATATATATATATATATATATATATATATATATATATATATATATATATAGTGTGTGTGTGTCAGGTTATATTGAACAGAAATCAGAAAGTACTCAATCGCAGAAGAGTGAGTTATATTATTCTGACACCGGTATCTTCTTCAAAAAGGACACTCAAGTAATGCACCGTTTTTTTTAACGGTGAACCCAAACGCCATTTCTCCTTGTTTTGATCTTATTTCAGGCAACTCAGGGCTATAGACTTTTTAAAAAATGAAAAAATCAGCCCATCTTGATGAAACCGCGGTACGACACTGAAATATGTAATGTATAGTATTAAAATAAATTATTTGTATGTATATTAAATATTGGAGTTTTTTATGCCTACAGACGACGTCCTTTCAGGTTTCCTTACCCTCATCAGTGCAGAAGTGGTGGTTGCAAACAGTCGCATTGGCTCGAACGCTGTTCGTAGATTCAGCCTAGAATCACGAGCCTAACGCCCAAGCCCACACGGCCGCGAAGAATTACTGCAGACAGTAATTGAAATTAATGTACACTTACCGGGGCATGAACTATACATAATGTTTTTAATATTAAAGTGTTTTATACCTACAGACGACGTTGTTTCTGGTTTTCTTCCTTCATTAGTGCAATATACAGGGTGTTTCAAAAGTCTTGGGAACATAACGATTTTTAATAACTCAAAAACTATTAGGAGTTGAAAAATGAAATTGGTACCGTTGGAAAGGTTAAAGTTTCAAGTTTTGTGGGGAATCTTCAAAGTTGCTCAATATGAGCACCATTCGTCACACGGCAGACATCTAGTCGATAGTCCATTTCCTGCCAAACACGTTCCAGCATCTTGACGTCAATGGTTCCCACAACTGCCGTTACTCGAGCCTTTAGTTCGTCAATATCTCTTGGAAGGGGCGGCACATAGACTTGTTGCTTGACAAAGCCCCAAAGGAAAAAGTCACACGGGGTAAGATCTGGAGACCTAGGAGGCCAGGGCATCAGGACGTCATCACCTCGCCCAGATCTCCCAATCCATCTACCAGGCAGCCTTGTGTTAATAAACTGCCTTACTCTAAGACTCCAGTGTGGTGGTGCACCATCTTGTTGAAAAATGAAGTCATCAGATTCTGCTTGTTCCAACTGAGCCATTAACCAGTCTTCCAGCATGTTGAGATAGGATTCACCAGTGATAGTTGCCTCTTCAAAGAAGAACGGTCCATAGACACCTTTCTTGGAAATTGCACAAAACACGTTCACTTTTGGTGAATCTCGCTCGTGCTCAAGAAGTTCATGAGGATTCTCAGTACCCCATATGCGAGTGTTATGCTTGTTAACTTTGCCATTCAGATGGAAGGTCGCCTCATCGCTAAAAACAAGCCGGTCATCAAAGCCGTTATCTTCCAACTTCTCTTGCATTGCAATGCAAAAGTCACGGCGAAGTGGCTTATCAGTATCCTTCAACTTTTGGACCAACTTGAGCTTGTAAGGTACCATTTGCAGTCGTTTCCTTAAGACACGCCAGACAGTTGCTGGAGCAAGCTGAAGTTCCCTGCTGGCTCTTCTCACTGATTTACGGGGGCTCCGCTGAAAGGCTGTCCGAACTTGCTCAACTGCATCTTCTGAAGTTGAAGGGCGACCTGTTCGCTTACTTGGGCACAAACACCCATCTTTCACAAATTTAGCATGCCATCTTACAATGGATTTCCTTTCAGGGGCTTCTTTTTAAAATTTCCTGCGAAATGCACGCTGAACACATGTCCACGATTCAGTCTTTGCAAATTGGAGGACGCAAAATGCCTTGTCTTGTTTAGAGAAAGCCATTACTGCACCTTGAAAGATAACACGAAAATCATTAGTATGACCAAAAACTTGATTAAGCAAGCTTTAAAATGGCACCAGTTTCATTTTTCTACCTGGAATAGTTCATGAGATATACGCATTTGTAATGTTCCCAAGACTTTTGAAACACCCTGTATATATATATATATATATATATATATATATATATATATATATATATATATATATATATATATATATATATACTGATAGCTGCAAGAATCAGCCGTTTTGGCTATTTCATAGTTTTGATTGTAACTTGTTTACAATGCTCAATAACTTTTCGAACATATTTTAATGTTACTTAAAAGATAAGTTGCTTTTAATTTTCCATAATCATTGTTTCACGTGCATGTGCGCGATCTTCAGACGGCATAATATTTAAATTTGGAGTCGAATTTACGATCCGTTATTATTCGTCCGTGTTGGTTTTCTTTCTTCATCAGTGTAATATATGTATATATATATATATATATATATATATATATATATATATATATATATATATATATTAGATAAATAAAAAGAAACAATATATATGGTTAAAGAGAGTGAAGACAGTGAAATATATATAGTTAAAGATTCAGAGAGAGAAAGAGAGAGAAAGAAAAGTCATTTATAGTGGTTGTAGCTAGACGAGTTTTTGTTGTGAATGTTTTACAGGAGTGATCATAGATTGAAGCTCAGTCGAGCACCTGCCATGAAAATAAAGAAACACTTTGTTGTAATTTTGGCACAAGACCATCGTTAAATGGGCGATTTCCGTCCGTGATTATATTGTTTGTTTGTTTATTTTGTAAATGAAATTTCTATAAAACTGAAATTATTTTGTAAGTTTAAGCATAGTTCATGTCAATTTTTATTCTTGCTTTTTTATTTGAAATTGAATATTTAAAATTTTGGTTTCGGTTTTT
>OY744518.1:202549100-202569100 GCA_963556195.1 Sepiola atlantica
TAGGATTTTCCACATTGTTGGTAAACAGGTTATTTGTCTGTAGATGCTTGGTGTCGTTCCCTTTTGGCATCTTTTTGTATTAGCGTTGTCCTTTCTTTTTTCATGCACTCTGGTACGTCTGTTTTGTGAATACATCCTCTCAGTTTCTGCGCTAGCCTTTCATCTAGGGTCGTGGATTTTTAAAACTAGTATGCATGTATTCCATCGTGGCCTGGTGCTTTCTAGTTTGCCATTTTCCTTAGGGTTGTCTTAATCTTTTCTTCATTAATTTCTGTTTCGGTTCCTTCTTCTATTTCCTGCAGTTCATTTTTCATGTTTTTCAACCACTTGGCATTTTTGTTGTGTTTTTTAGGCTTTTCCCATATCTTGCTCCAGAAGTGTTTTGTCTCTGTCGGGTCCGGTTGTTCTCTTGTTATTCGTTCTCCGTTTACGTTTTTTAAAACTGACTTTCATTGTTATCAAAGGACCTGTCCTGTCTTTGCTGTTCAGATTTGTATATATATATCGTCTCAGTCCTCCCTCTATTGCTGATATCTTTTGTTTTAATTCTTCATGTTTCTTATTTAGTCTTTCCTTGTAAACCAGATTTCTGCTCTTCCATCCTTCCCTATTCTTTTCATCCTGTTTACGGAGTTAGCTTATTTTCGGGGTTATGTAATCTGGGTTTCCAGTTTGATTTCCCGTCCAGGCTTTGTCGGTCCATTCTATTGACACGTTTTTTTTCTTTTTAGTTTCAGCAAGGAGCACTTGCCCACCATGGCGCTCAGATCTTTTTTCTGAGTCCCACGGGTTGTTTTTATTATTATTATTATTATTATTATTATTATTATTATTATTATTATTATTATTATTATTATTATTATTATTATTATTATTATTACTATTATTATTATTATTATTATTGTTATTTTTGTTAACATAGGTCACCCCAAACAAGGCAGGCCGCCACTGTAGACGTAAAGGGCTACAGAGAAAAAAGAAAAGGGGAAAAGGTTGGTGAAGGGAGGGCAACCTAAATTGGGATCTGCGCAGCGAGATGTCTGTTTACATTAGTTTTAAATTTCTGCATGTCAGTACTGTCGGGGGAAAATGGGACAAGGAGGGAGTTCCAGAAGCCAGCGAGGAAAGCAGCTATTTGAGTAGAAGGCTCTCCGGCATCTGGGGACCTCCACAGTGAACGAAAGAGATTTAGTTGATTGTCGAGTTGGTCTAGTGAATTTACGTCGACGAGGCACCAGAGTAGCCAATTCATCGGAGCATAATCCATTGAAGTATCTGTAAAACAAACACAAGGATGCTACATTGCGGCGATGGGACAGGGGCTGGAGCTTGGTTGACATTATTATTATTATTATTATTATTATTATTATTATTATTATTATTATTATTATTATTATTATTGTTATTATTGTTATTATTGTTCGTGGAAGTGGAGATGGTAGTGGTTGTATTAGTAGTACTAGTATTATTATTATTATCGATTTTATTATTATTATTATTATTATTATTATTATCATTATTAATACCATTTACTTTTAATCATTAGCAAATTGGATTTAACTTCTACGGTTAACTCAATTTATCTCAATATAGACTCAATTAGAAAAAAAGGGAAAATTAACTCAACCAACTTTCAATGCCAGATAGACCTTAATTTTACAACAAAGCTTTCTCTCCCCCTCCTTCCCTAAAAGAACAGACAGCCCTTGACATTAGAAATGATGTGTTCCCTCGTTCTTTCTTTCTTTCTTTTGTCGACCTACTGCCCCCGCCGGCTTCGTAGAAACCGACATTCGGCTTTGAAACTCGTTTTTCTCATACAATTTGACACCTCGAAAAATATTAGACTAGTGTTATAAATAGATCATTGTGTTTACCCTTTCAACTAAAATTAACAAACGTTTTTAGTAATTATTTTTAATTTGACCATGTTAACTTCCGGTTTTGAATATTATGTTTTCTTTTCGTTTCTTTATTCCTTCTTTTTCAATATAAACATCAAAGGGAATGAACAGATTTTACCATCTTAGTATTTAATAACTAATCATTTATAATTTCGACTTGCCAGTGTAGCGGCTTTTTGAACATGTCTTTATAAATAAAAAATATTAATAGAAATAGCTCTATTTACTATTGAGCACTATTATATTAGCCCGCATCACATTTTTTAGATTTTTATCTCATGGATGTTTACTTTATCTTGATTATTATATATATATATATATATATATATATATATATATATATATATATATATATATATATATGTAAATGTACATGTATATATACATATATATATATGTATATGTACATGTATATATACACATATATATATATATATATATATATATATATATATATATATGTGTATATGAACATGTATATATACATATATATATGTACATGCATATATACATATATATATTTATATATGCATATGTACATGTATATATACATATATATATAAATATATATGTATATGTACATGTATATATACATATATATATATATGTATATGTACATGTATATATACATATATATATATATATATATATATATATATATGTACCTGTATCTACGACCTGCGTTCGATCCCATGCGACCGCCTACAACCGCCACTCCTGCACTGATGAGGGTAGAAAAACGAAACGACATCGTCTGTAGGTAAAAAAACACTTTCATATAAAAAATAGTATCTATATATATATATATATATATATATATATATACTAGTGTAGCCCTATAAAAAACGTATGCATTGTAAGTGTACGCACTAATATTCATATAGAAACAGAAAACAAACATCAATAATTTAATTTTTCATATATAAATTATTGCCATTTCTGATGACCTAAAAGAAGGCGCCAAATTGAGATTATCATTCCCTACACTGATGAGAGCGAAAGCTTGAAACCATGGCGTATGTAGGTAAAAATAATTTAATATCATTCACTAAAAATTAATACTGTTATATATATATATACATACATATATGTGTATATATATACATATATATATACATATATACACACACACACACACACACACACATATATATATATATATATGTAAATGTACATGTATATATACATATATATATATATGTATATGTACATGTATATATACATATATATATATGTATATGAACATGTATATATACATATATATATATGTACATGCATATATACATATATATATTTATATATGTATATGTACATGTATATATACATATATATATATATATGTATATGTACATGTATATATACATATATATATATATATATATATATATATATACATATATACACACACACACACACATATATATATATATATATATATATATATATAATTCTTGTGTACACTCTTCGTTGGAAATAATAGAAAAAAATTATGCTTGGCCAGTGTTCGCACTCGCTATTGGTCTAAATATTTTACTGAAATATTTATATAAAATGATAGATTTACGTCAGTAAAAAAATTCCTCATATATAAATTATTATTATCATTTCTGATAACCTAAAAAAGAAAGAAAAACACACCGTTGAATTTTTATTATAGAATCAACGATTTCTTTTCATTTCAGGTGACGGAGTAAATCTGAAAGGGTTGTCTGACTTGCTATCGGCTTTCTTACTTCCCCTCACTACTTGGAATGGTTTTGTACGGAGGCTAGAAAAGGCATGCATTTTACTTTCTATATTAAGCGTGACGGGATGGAAGTACCTATATTTATTTATATACAACTAAATAAACATTGATCTTAATTATAAAGTGGAGAATATTCATATCTACAGATTGATTGAGAGAAAGATAGAAAAATGCGGTACGAAACACGAGGATTTTCCACTAGCTAAAACGCGGGAAGTTAGTAAGTCTTAAAGACGACGGCTAACTTCCGCTAAGGGAAGCAACTCTTCCCTCAAATTAGAATATCTCATTTATTTTTATCTTGATGTTTTTCAAACTTTATTAGTAACTGTTGTTTTCCTGTTTGCGTAAAATTAGGAGAGAAGAGAAAAAGTAGGATCATGTCGCCGGAGAGGAAGCGGCCGAATAACGAGGAAAGACATTTTTCATCCCGTCTAATCGCCTGGGATGTTGCAAAAGATCTTTCCAAATAATCACAGACTTGAGTTCTCCTTTGAAATATTTCATTTCACAGTTTACCTGACATCTGTCACGATCGATGTTCTTCTTGCTATCATATATATATATATATATATATATATATATATATATATATATATATATATATATATATATATATTATAATATTTATATATTATACAATATATATATTATGTAATATATATATATATATCTACATATATAAATATTATTTATTATATATATTATTTAATATATATATATATATAAATATATATATATCATTTAATATATATATATATATATATATATATATATATAGTATTTAATATATATGCATATATATTATTTAATATATATATATTATTTGATATATATATATATAATTTAATATATATTAATATATAGTATTTAATATATATGTATATATATATATATATTATATAATATATATATGTATATATATGTATATATATATATTATTTAATATTGATTTACTCCTCTCAAGGAGTTAGGCACAAGGCCAGTTTTTATCTTACTCCCACAAGTAAGATGTGACCCAAGGTCGGGAAAGTGGGGTTTAAAAATTGCCTGGGCAACCCCGTCGGCATTACCCGGTAGGGACGCCTCAGGCAGTAAGCAATAAACTTACTCCTCCCCAAAGAAGGGAGGCAAAGCCTGGGAAGGTAGACCTCCTAGAACTGCACAGGACAGACCGATTGATCGGCGTAAATAAAAACCCGAAGGCCAAGACAACACCAGTATGGGGTGCAGTATCCATCGGAACAGATACTACATTTTGATCTTAGCCAAAAGGCCAAGAAGTTATTTAATACATATGTATATTATTTAATATATATGTATATTATTTAATATATATGTATATATATCATTTAATATTTATGTGTTTATATATATCATGTATATATATATATATATATATTTATATATATAAATATATATATATATATATATATATATATATATATATTACTAAATATATATATATATATATATATATATATTTATATTTATATATATATTATTTAATATATATATTTATATATATTGGATACATACATATTTATATATATATATATATATATATGTATATATATATATATGTATATATATATATATATATATACACATATATATATATATATATATATATAACATATTTCACCCCAAACAAGGCATGCCGCCACTGTAGACGTAAATTGTTACTGAGAATTTGGGTGCAGATTTTGGGTGTCATCCCAAGTTAGGAGCAGTGTAGCGAGATGTCTGTTTACATTAGTTGTTAACCTCTGCATGTCGGTACTGTCGAGGGAAACAAGGAGCAGGGAGGGAGTTCCAGGGTCAGCAGCAAGAGGAAAAAAGCTATTGGAGCAGAAGGCTCTCCGGCAACAGAAAAAGCCAGAAAATTCAAAAGTCAAAATTTAAAATTAATGATTTTGAATTTTGAATTTTGACTTTTGAATTTTACTAATTCATTCTTAAAAAGATATGATCTGAGGAAAATAACAGAGTTTTACTCCGTTTCTAACAGCTGTTTATTTATAATATCGACACGCTAGTGTCGCGGATTATGTACATGTCTATGTCTCTCTCTCTCTCTCTCTCTCTCTCTCTCTCTATATATATATATATATATATATATAGTCTCGGAAGTTTCTCAACCATTAAAACTATATTTTAAAAAAAAAAAATTATAGTCCCAAGTCTTCCAGTGGAAAATCACTCATGTAAGTCAATTTATTTTTTACAGTTATTATATTAGTTTATTTCTAACACTATTTTAAGGGATCATCAGTTGTTTACCATGAAAAACTGTTTCGGGAATTTATATATATATATATATATATATATATATATATATATATATATATATATATATATATATATATTGGGGAGAACATTCTCACATAATCCATTATCTATGCTTGATGGGTGACTGCCCTAGATAAGAATTACGGGTTCTTCTGCAAAGTCTGGCGGTGTCGTTTATGTGTTTTTTGTGTTTATTTAAACGGGAAAATAACTCGGTATGAACAGTTTTTGGCTGTCCCTTCTGTCTATAAATTATATGACTCTTTAATATTAAAGATGGGCGATTGTGGAGGGTTCTTTAGCATGTGCATCCCATATACTTTTGCTTGGGTTAACATGTAAAAAAAATCGTTTTTTTTCTGCGTATCTGAAGATTAATCAAGTATATTAAATGAAACTTTGCAATCTCTGCCAATGTTTTGATTGTAGAGCATTGATGAAGAAATGTCCGGTATTTAAAAAAATTAAATACAAACAAGCCTGATACTATGTTATTATTTTGTTTAAAATTATGTCATATATATATATATATATATATATATATATATATATATATATATATATATATATATATATATATAATGATTTTTGGTGAGTCAGAATGTTATTATTGCAAGCAGAGAAGACGTGTTTTATTATTCATTATTAAAGTGCTCAATCGTAAATAGAGCTATTTAGGTTCTTTTCTAATATAAACATATGAGAACACTTTGTATATGATTTACAATTCAATCTCCTTCCTAAAAATAATTTATAAAAAAGAAGATATTAATAGTATAACACACTAAGTATATAGATTCACAGTTTCCCCTACACAAAGACATAAAATATATAATTTAAATAAATGTAATAACATAATTTCATCACTTTAATTATAAAAATAAAATTTAGTTTCATTCCCTTTGCTGCAGTGCACGTTGCTATTTACTGCAGTATAGCCACAAGATAACATTACCAGTACCCTCGGATTTGATGTGATTTGAAACACATACTATTTTAAAAAGAGGTATTCCCCCGAAATATATCATTGAACACAGTCACACGCATTAGATCACTGTGTAGAAGTGTTGATTATACAAGTAAGATTCCTTTTCAACGCCGACGTTTTTCAATTGTTTGCATTGTGATAGCCTTCTAATACTTCTCTATATACACATTACACGCAATGCTTCAATAAAAATACATATCCTTATTATATATATATATATATATATATATATATATATGTGTGTGTGTGTGTGTGTGTGTGTGTTTATGTGTGCTGTTTACGTCGTCTTGTTTGGTAAGTTTAATTATTACCGTATTAATTAATGGTTTACTTTTTTATTTCGTTCTTTTGATGTTCCTGTTTTCTTTTATGATGATACCTCTCGTATCTCGCATGATGGCAAACTGTAGTGTTGTTCTGACGTGAAATAATAGCTTAATTAGGTTATGGTGTGGCCATATTTTCATCAGTACTACGATATGAATGTAATAACTGTCCTGGTTTTCATTCCCGGAAACAGTTACATGGTAAACAACTTGTTATCCCCCGGTTATTTTACGGTTATGTATTTTACGGTTATTTACTGATATAGATCAGTCCCGTTTCGTATTTTGTGAAATTCTTAGCGGCAAAATCTGATCATGAAAGTTTGAAGTCAGCAATATGCGAATTCATGTAGGATCCCAAGAATTCAAACCCCTGAAAGCCTGTATGTTACTGTTAAGATAGAACCGCTGTTACTGGGAATACAGAAGAATTGAATGCTTCTGTATTATTAGCAGTGAGACCGTTTTTATGGTTGGTGTTTCTTCAGGGTGGCATATATAAATTAGGATTATTTGCCTTGAATCGTATTATTTATGTTGAACACACACACACACACACACACACATATATATATTAGTAGTTCATGTATCCACATAAAATATTATAAGGAGATATATTTTTTTATGTGTCAGTTTTCAGTATTTACTTCAACAGTGCTCGATACGTAAGTAGAGCTAGGTAGTAAGCAATGAAAATATATATGGCAATCAAGCTACACAGAGGCTCCCGTGTTGCATCCCCGGGGGGAATCGTCAGGCTAAATGCTGTATCACAGCTCATCAGTGCGGCTAGACCAGTTGATGCCTAAAGCCGGGATTGAAACTCCACCGTCGAGCTGACGGTCGGCGCTGCTAACCCTTACGCTATCATACGACACTGACTGAATGTAAGAAATATCTCAATGTAAACATTGCAATTGCCGGGAGCTCGAATTAGTTTTACCTAATAGGCTATGCCTTAAAGCTAATGGCAGTTGGCGATATCCTTACAAAATAAGCTCTACCCAGGGAGGGAGCTTTTATATAGTCATCCACATACAGACTGTTTCGCTGTATGTATATATATATATATATATATATATATATATATATATATATATATATATATATAGGTGTGTGTGTGTGTATTAGTGATTGTATTAATGTTTTCTAGATGTTAATCTAATGAAACTCCGGTGTTTATACAATAGTGCTTAATCACAATTCGAGATGTATTATAGTGTAATTTTTTTATACACACATTATTGGCTACATATGTGCATAGATATCTCAGCTTTTTCAATTTGTACGTAGCATGAGGAAGCCTAATTTCGAAAGCTTCAATTTTCACGTGGCCTGAAGAAGCTGAATTTCGAAAGAAATGGCAGCTGAAACATATATGCACACATGTAGCTAATACTGTTTAATAAATGTCTCGGCCTTTTGGGCGGGATCAAAGTGTAGTATCTGTTCCGATGGATACTGCACACCATAGATTGGTATTGTCTTGGCCTTCGGGGCTTGATTTACGTCGGTCTGTGGGTTTGTCCTGTGCAGTTCTAGGAGGTCCACCCTCCCAGGCTTTTCCTCCCTTCTTTGGGGTGGAGTAAGTTTATTGCTTACTGCCTGAGACGCCCCTACCGGGTAATGTCTACGGGGCTGCCCATGCAAGTTTTAATGGCCAGAGTACTCACCTTCGCGGGTGCTGGTTTATCAAATCCCACTTTCCCGACCTTGTGTTACATCTTACCGCTGTGGGAGGTAGATAAATAACACACACACACACACACACACACACACACACACATATATATATATATATATATATATATATATATATATATATATATATATATATATATTGAGTATAAACAATAAACTAACGTAACATTCAGTTTCATTGTTTTTCACATTGAAATTATTCCTAATGTTGCTAAATTAACTTTGTGTACTGACCTGGATTAGCTCTATTGAGAAATGGCCGCTAACAAAAATTCATGCCTAAAGCTTTGGCAAACGTTTATGGCCAATAAACTGAAACTCTAAATACTCTATTAACTCACCCGCATATAGAGACACCGGAAATACTACCGGTGCTGATATTGGCTGTCAGATTGAATATTGCCTTCTTCCAACGGCGTGGATATGTTTTGGCACTGATTTTGATTTTGAGGTTCGAGAATGAAACCGAATTGATTTTCTTGACATTGTCTTCTGTTTCTAATCGATAGCGGCTCTTTCAATTTGCTACATGAAAGCCACTTACTGTAACAGTAATTTTTCAAAGAAACTCCGAACATTTATGCATTTAGCACATAGACAATAGGCGGAAAGAGCAGATTATATGTAAAATATTGTCGCTTTCATAATTCATTTTATACTAAATACACTTCAATTCTCATGGTTATACACCCACGCAACCCCCCCCCACATATATATATATATATATATATATATATATATATATATATATATGAGAGAGAGAGAGGGGGGGAGAGACCAATAGATGGAGAGAAAGAAGGAAATTAAACTATATATACATTGTGTGTAATACGTATATATAGGAGTATTAGAAGGCTATCACAATGTAAGAAATGGAAATATGTCGGCGTTGAGAAGTAATTTTGTCTTAATTCTCAACGCCGACATATTTCCATTTCTTGCATTGTGATAGACTTCTAATACCCCTCTCTCTCTCTCTCTCTCTCTCTCTCTCTCTCTATATATATATATATATATATATATATATATATATATATATATATATATACATATATATATATATGTATATATATATAAACAACTTAGAAAATAAAAATATGATATATTCATCATTAAGTATACAAGTTTTTCAAAAATACAACATCAATGAAACACGCTCGTTTCTGATACAAATTTTATTAAGGCACTACATCAGCACAAATGAAAAGGGTAGCTATCAACATTTCGCCAATTCTGAAGTCAGAGAGTAGAATTGCCATTGGCCTACAGATGTCTCAAAGACTGAGATATAATTATTATACTAATTTGCATTTCAAAATCAGATATAGGTTTAGTTAGTATATATATATATTAGATAGGATTATCCCACCATCAGCGAGTGAATTAAACATCATTTTTGGATTTCCTCAAATCAATGAATAGAATTGTGCAAGTATATAACATTTAACTATGATATAAATATATAAGCGTTTAATATTGACCCATATTAACAGTTAATTTCATTAATAAGGTTAAAGTAAAAAAAATAATCTTGCATTTATAAAGGCTTCTATTTTCAATGTTATATATATATATATATATATATATATATATATATATATATATATATATAAAGAAATCAAATAAAGTGCTCGTTCATATAGTAGAGCTAATATAATTTATTTTGATACTGTATATTACATATTTCAGCAATGTACCGCGGTTTCATCCAAAAGGGCAGATTTAGACATCTTTAGTAAATTTCCGTGCCCAGTGGAATCATCGGCAAGCTGTATGCACGGAAATTTACTAAAGATGTCTAAATCTGCCCTTTTGGATGAAACCACGGTACATTGCTGAAATATGTAATATACAGTATCTAGATAAATTATAGATATATATATATATATCCTTGGATTATAACATCAAATCCGTCGTACGAAGACTAGAAAAAACGGATCAAAAGCTGAATAAGCAGAAGTTGGCACTCCTGTTTTATCAAACATGCATAAAAGAAGGAATGCTGCCAAATTATACAAATATAAAGCTCTATTTTGATATTGAGCACTTTTTATAAACCCGGTTAAAATTCTCTGGATTACCACCCTGTGGATATTTTTTACCTGGATTATTACCATTATTATATAGATATATATACATATATATATATATATATATATATATCTATATATATATATATATATATATATATATATATATATCTATATATATGTGTATGTATTATTTTATGTATCCACATAAAATGTTACGATGAGATATAATCGTTTATGTATCGAATTTCAGTATTCATTTTAACAGTGCTCAATATGTAAGTAGAGCAAGGTATTAAGTTTTGAAGCCTCTGTGTAGCTTAATTTTTATAAATATAATTTCATAACTTACCATATATATATATATATATATATATATATATATATATATATATATATATATATATATATGTATGTATACATATTGTGTGTATTTAGACAGAATTCGTTTGTTTAATAATTATACCTTTTTTATATTCAAATTTTCTGAATGTCTTTTTTGTATCAAAATAAAAAAAAGATCATAAATCTTCAAGAGGTTTCACAAGCGTTTTAATTTTTTTTAATACTGGAAGCTATCCACATAAAAAAACACAACTACTTAAAATGAATGATATCACATATGAAACCAGTGGTAACGTAATGCGATTTTGTTATGTGATGCCATCCAGCGTTGCTGAATTTTAATCGTCAACGACTTCCTGGAACAATGCGAAAACGTTCTATGCGCGTTTCTCCGCCGTCTTATAAAAATTCTCCTCTCGCTCCAGCTTTTTTGTTCAATTGCTTTTGACACCTGAGAATGATTCGACGAAGAATCGAAACCGTTCGTGAAACCTGTGAAACCTGTGAAACCTATGGAACATTTATTTATTTTTTTTTTTGATTTTAATACAAAAAAGTCCACCAGAAGAATTGAAAAAATAAAAAAAGGTACAATTAAACAGACGAATTCTGTTATTTTTAGCAATGTTTGCATATATATATATATATATATATATATATATATATATATATATATATATATATATATATATATATATATATATATATATGCGTGTGTGTGTATTTTGTTATGTGTATGTGTGTGGAGAGAGAGATAGAGACAGAGAGAGACAGAGAGAGAGGAGAGAAGGGACGATGTCAGGCAAACATATATCTTATATACGTTATAAAAATGCAAATTTACCAATTTAAGAAATTATAAATTCGGTCAGATATTTTTCGATTTTGATGCGAACACACGAACACGTTTGTAAGCGTGTGCGAGCAGCGATTGTAGCTTTTGATATGCTAAACATGCGCAAAATGGTATGATGCCCAAATCAATGTCATCACAAATATATACACAATGGTAACTTTGATATTTAATACACATTGTCTTCCCCACTCTCCTTCTCTCCCATGCTCGCTAATCAAGAGTGGAGCACTCTGCTAGGATAAACAACAGTTTCCACTCAGCGTAAAGCAATAATCTTCTAGAAAACAAATTGCATTCTGTTAGGTTACTAGTGACGTAAAATGTAAACAAAAGGAAAATACATAAAGCAGTATAATTTCCTCTTCTATAAAAATTGCTTTCTTAGGCTTGGTCCTCGGCTGTCCAGTTGACAAAGGAAGGAGAGAGGACGTTTTTCTTCGTTGGTGCCAGTAAGCTTTCTGGTGCTGCTTTCTAAACACCAAGAGGTCTGGAAGTAGTCCTTTAAGAGTCGGCTGAAATTAATACGCTCTAGAGTCTGATTGGTTACCGTGTGACCAAACCACCTCGCAGGGCTGCCCTCCGCCAGAGGAAATAAATGTTAATGTTTATTACTGCTGCATCTCTTCTTCATGGGTGGAAGAAATTATATCGTTTTTAAATAAATTTATTCATTTGTTTACATTGTTTTACGATAATGATAACTGATTTTTTTACAGAATAATATTGCATGACGCTAAGTGGAATCAATCATTTCCTATATCAAAGTCCTCCACCGATAAAGGAATAACATATGGTTTTCTACGTACTTTCTTTCGTCATTTTACAACTCGCCAGTCTACCTAAGGGTGGCGAGTGCATCAAGCCCCAGTTCCGAAACACAAATATATAATTTACAATAATTTTAAATTGCGAAAACTATATATATATAAAAATAATCATATATATATATATATATATATGATTATTTTTATTTACACAGACATACAAAATCTCCGACACTGGCATGTCGATGTTATCGATCAACAGCTGTTATAAACTGAGATCTCATATATAACAGCTGTTGATTGATAACATCGACATGCCAATGTCGCAGATTTTGTACATGTCTGTTTAAATAAAAATAATCATATATGAAAGCTTTATTTGATATTGAGCACTTCTTATGAGCTCGGTTGAAATTCTTTGGGGTACTATCCTGTGGATATTTACCTTGCCTGGATTAGTATTATTATTATTATAATTATTATATATATATATATATATATATATATATATATATATATAGAGAGAGAGAGAGAGAGAGAGAGAGAGAGATATAGAGAGAGATGTAGGTAAATTTATATTTTTGCATACACATTCTATTTTTTTTATAGACCAATCTTTTCTAAGTAAATTTGTGATATTTGTTTGCTGCCTTGCTATGTATTTTTTTTTTTAGTTTCTGAGATGTCTATAGATGAAAAATGTCGGATGATCTTTGAACGAGAGGGTCCTAATATTGTATATATTGTATATATATATATATATATATATATATATATATATATATATATTGTATATATTGTATATATATATATATATATATATATATATATATATATATATATATATATATATATATTATAATATCAAATGAAGTAATAAAATAAGGTGTCAATCAAATTTTATTAGAGTTCAAAGTTCAAGGAAAGTATCCTTTGAATTCTAATAAAATTTGATTGACACCTTATTTTATTACTTCATTTTATATTATAATATTAATGCTCTATCCAGTATATTGAGCTTCAGTTTTTATCCGGATGTTTCACTAATTATAAGATATTAGTTGACGCTTATATCTTTTGTTGGATTACTTTATATATATATATATACATATATATATATATATATATATATATATATATATATATATATATATATATATATATTAAAATTACTTACTGCCTATCTCCCCTATTTTCCTTCTCAATAAGTATTAGACGAGACAAAATTAAATCAACCACTATTTTAAATTAAAAATAATAAGAAGAATAATAAATAAAATTAATAAATAAACGAAGAACTGTTTCAATTGTCACATTTTAAAATGTAGACGTCCGTATTTTACGCGAACGGTTTGCCGGCGTATTTTTAAAGAAATTCCATTATTTCACTCGCTTTGTATTCATTTTTGCCATTAAATACCTGCAGATGATTCCGGAGAGAATCGAAAACGTTAGTCAAACACACGGATCCTACATTAAATCATTCCATTTCAACGTCAAAAAGATCATTCGACGAATGGAAAAAATTAAAAAAGGAATCACTAAACAGAAGATTTCTGTCGTCTTCAATAACACATGCCTTAATGAAAAAATGCTGCCTAAATACACACAATATATATATATATATATATATATATATATAATATTTACTAATAAATATTAAATTATTTATATCTATATATGCCGGCGTTTCAAGCTTACGCTCTCATCAGTGTTGGAAGTTAAAATCTCAGACGATCATAAGGCGTGAACCTGGTCTACAGAGTCAATCAAGACTCTGAATGGTTTCGCTCTATGCCCATCGCTATCAGAAACTGTCACGTTATACAGGAGAAATGATGTCGTATTCATGCCTTAATACAGCGGGCAGTAAACAGCAGACAGTGTAGAGGGTTCGGCGAACGCTATCGGAACTTTGCTTATAGCTAAGTGACAGTCTGTTTTTAATATCTACGACAGTGCTCAACTATAAGGGGCTTTACAATAATAATATTTACAAATAAATATTATATATATATATATATATATATATATATATATATATATTGTTGGGATTGTTTTTCCCAGTTCTTTCTATAATCATGTACTTAAAAAAGAGACAACATTTAGGTTGCCAATATCCATAGTGACACCGGTGCTATTGTAACTAGATTACCCCCAGGGTGATCGGAAAAAGCAGGATACTGAAAAGAAATTAGAACCTAGACAGTAACGAGGTATAGATCAAATGTGTTGATTGAAGTTGGGCTTGGAATGCGACTTTGATTGTTTTTATAATTGCAACGTAAAAGTGAAAGTGTAAACATTGTATTGTTTTTATTTTGAAGCATGCCGATTGAGGCATCCAAAACAATTGCAGACATATGCCATCGATCTAGAGAAGATCGAAAGAGACATCAGAACAGAGTTGAGGATCGAAGTAAGCGGATGTGTGACCTTTTGATCATCCAGCTAGGGTTGGGGTTGATTCTTACTCTAAAGTGGGGGTTGTTCATTCTACTTGCAATAAATTGCAAGCAATATAAAAAAAAACTGTTGTTTTCGATTTCTTTTTTTCTGCTGCAACAACTCTTCGATTTAGGGACGAGTAAGTAACACTGGACAACGTTACGCTATGGAACCGACAGGATTCGAACTTTGCACGACCAGACCGTGAGTCCACGTCGGTATCCAATTCACCACAGGTACCTCCCTGCTTTTTCTCCTTCTTCTACTTCTTTTCTTCTTCTTTTCCTCCTCATATTTCTTCTACCTCTTCTTCTTCTATTTCTTCTTCTTCTTTTTCTTCTTCTTCTTCTACTTCTTTTCTTCTTCTTCTTCTCCTCCTACTTCTTCTTCTACTCCATCTTCTTGTTTTCTTTTCTTTTTTCTTATTTTCTTCTTCGTCTTCTTCTTTTTCTTCTTCTAAAAATCGTACGAATAAGCATGGAACATTTTTTTGACCAACGTTGGAATTGTTTTCTCCAGTTTCTTCTAGAATTATGTACTCACAGTAGCGACCACATGAAGGTTACCAACATGCATAGGAAAATTAGTGCCATGGAACCGACAGGATTCGAACTTAGCACGCCAGTCTACGTTGACATCCGTTTAACCACTACCATATCTAAACTCTTTTGCCCCTCAATAAAGAACTTAAAATTGGATTACTTTTGCGAGCACAGTTCTGACGACCTTTAGTAAAAATGCAGCATTTTAAAACTCCGACTATAAACATGGCTTCGTTCTAATAATGTTTTTCTGTCTCGTTATTTGACCCTATCAAGACTAGAAAATAAAAAGGGCCTCGATATTGCACACACGCATGTTCTAACAGTACGAACCCACACACGGACACACAGTCAGATATCGCATTTGCCGCGGCACATACAGACCCTGCATTTACGACGGCTTATCTCTTGTGCTTATCGCATCCCTCGAAATCACCAACTGCTTCAGACACACAGACACGCTCACGCACACAGACGTCACACCAGACTACCACCGCCCATCTTTTGTTCCCTAGACGACTCCTAGCTGGCTGGCACGACTACCTGTCCCCTCCTATCCCCCCTCTGCCCGACACCCTCTCCCTAACCCTGCTCCCTAAACCGCGACATCGCGTTTGGCTCAGCTCCAACATGCATCGCCCTGCCAAACCGATTCTCTCGCCATCTCTACCGTTTTCGACCCCTCTCCTTCCAATATCTATTTTTGCCTCCATACGTGTAGGTACGTCCACATCACAGTGGTCGACCTTAGCCAGACTCCCACTTTACTAAACGTAGACGGACGGTTCGGATTTAACACTTCTCTACTAAAGTACAGTCTCTTCCACTATTATAAGGAGTAACAATAGTTCTCCGGGACACTTGTTCCTCATAGATACACACATATACTTCTACTACTAAAAATACCACCACTACTACTAGTACTACTAAATTAATATGCCGAATAACCAATTACTGAATATCTGTATTCGTTCAATTTTACTTACATAGTACTACGAGACTATCTTTCTGATTCTCTCCTATCAGACCTGGGACACGTCGTGCAATGGGGGAGAATTGTGACAGGTTACATTTAATACGTCTAAAACCAAGCTTATCTCCTTTCACCGCCAACGCTCGGATCCTTACTTTGCCCAAATTGAAACAAATGGGTCACTCCTTGAGGAAGTCCCCGGCTTTGATACACACCTAGGACTGACCTTCACTCCAAACCCAAAATGAAATACGTACATCAAATCTGTTGCTAAGGTCGCTGGGGAAATTGTTGGATCAATATACCGATCCAGAAAAGTATCTAGTTCCTGACGTAATCATCTACCCGCATAAAAGTCAAATTCGTCCGATGGTGAAGTACTGTTGCCACATCTGCAGAGGTGCCTCTCAGGGCACTCTTTTCTGCCTTGACAGAGTACAGGACCAACTTCAGAAAGCTAGTGGGGGGATCTGTTTCTGTGCCCCACAGCCTCTTACTCACAGAAGAGATGTTGCTAGTCTTTCTCTACTCAAGCGTTATTTTCATGGCAGGTGATCGTCTTAGCTCCTATGTATGGTTCCCGCTGTAAAACGTTCACAGCGAAAACTCGTCTAGCTACAACCACAGTAAATAATTTTCTTTCTCCCTCTGGGTAGCTAGAACTAAACGGAAATTCCATGAGCAAAGTTTCTTTCCAATAACCCTAACCCTAACCCTAACTGCCTGTCTGTGGAACACAATACCACGGGGCTGCTTCCCAGCTGACTATAACATGGTCGTTTCTATGTCCAATGTTCACAACTACTTCTGGAGCAGTCGTCTTAAATAATCAAATTACAATCCTCACAGTAAACCCATTGATTCTTATCCTCGAGTCGCCTTTAGGCCTTGATAACCGGTGACTCGTTATTGCATAACAATGATTATCGCCCATTTATAGATCAAATAAAACTACTTATGTTTTTCTACCAAATTGTTTACAAAAATAAAACATTTGTTTAAAAAAAAAGTTGATGTACAGTAGCAATATGCAAAAGTGGGCGTGGCTTACAGGACTATGTATATTTAAACGGATTTATCATAATATTGGATTATTCAGTTCATTTAAAATTTTTATTGTGTTTGAAAAACAATATCCTAAAGTTAATCGCTAAAAAATGTATTTTACGTCTAAAAATGAATATTGAAATAATACTATCCCGACAGCGGCTAAAAACACAAATGTAATGAAATTTGAAATTAAAAAAATATATTTTTTAAATTTCTTGAAAGATAAATACTAGGTTTCTGTAACTATTTCAAAGATAATTAGTAAATTACAGTAATAAGATACTGAATATGTTAAAAAAAAGAATTAGTTACTTTTTACTAAAAATTGCATACTTATCCAAAAAAGTAACATTGACATTACAATTAAGTAGTTTTCATAGAAAAATAAAATGACCACTGAGATTTAGTTTGGAAGACGAACATCGCCATATTATTTCATTTTATTATTTTGTAATTCTATATAGAAGACATGGTTTTGTAATAGATCGGTAAAGTTATATATATATATATATATCCCCGACTGCGAATCAAATGCGATTTGTGATCGAGGTTCGCGCCTTCCGACCGTTGAGAATTAGTTCCTAGACTGAAGATTGCGATAGCATGAAACATCGATGTCTCTAGGTATTTTAAAAATAATTAATATTTATTTATAAAAATATTATTGTTTGTCAGCCCCCCCAAAGGCACTTTCTAGTAGTATTAATAACAAGCAGTACAAATAGATATATGCACGATCCGAAGCACCGCTTCGTAAGATCACTCTAAACTGCCTGGTAAACAGTCGCCGATTCAGCTGTTTACATTTAAAGTTTCTATATATTTACTAACTAATTGGCGATGGCCTGATGGATAAGATCCCCCGACTGCGAATCAAAGGCGATTTGTGATCGGGGTTCGCGCCTTTGAGAATTAGTTCCTAGACTGAAGATTGCGTTAGCATGAAACATCGATGTCTCTAGGTATTTTAAAAATAATTAATATCTATTTATAAAAATATTATTGTATATATATATATATATATATATATATGTGTGTATTGTTTTGGTTTGATATCGTCGTCTGCTGCCTTCAATTTGTTTGTTTTCCTTTAGTTTCCCATCGTCTGCATTCGTTTGTTGGATCTCTAAAAATAAGTACTGACGTTGCGTGCGATTCCTATCTATTTAAATATGAATGTCCTTCGGTAGAATTTAGAGTGAAGCGTTTGTAAGATTTAGTAAAAAATTCAGTATACGTTTTTCGGAACTCAATTTTGTGATTTTGTTGGTTTTCAATATATAAAAAAAAATATTTGTCTGATGACCACACTTTGAAAAGTAAAAAAAAAACCAAACTCGCCTTATAAAATTATAAGTAAAATGTTATTATAAAAATATTATAAAAATAAACGTCGATCCACCCAGTTTTAGTATAATAATAGATTTATCATCAATATCTTTCTTTCTAAAGAAATCGCCACCACTACCACTACTACTACTAATAATAATTATAAAAATTAGCAGCATCGATTCGCACGTTAACGATAATCTTTATATCAGCAGCGTCTCTTTGCTCGTCAATTTAAGAAGTTGTATTACTTTCTACTTCTTGTATCTGAATTTTCATCAAACTGTTTTTATTTCTTCTCTATTTACCTTTTCAGATTGTAAAAAGTAGTGGACGTATTGCTCACTATGGAAGTGTTGGGGTGTAGTGTTTGCGTCCGTGGACTGTGTGTTCGGTACGCCGGGTTCGAGTTCTGCCGGGTCTACTGCCTTTATTTAACTAATACTCTTAGGAAAAATATGAATCCATATATCCTCTTTCCAGCTATGGATCAATTAATATTAATCTATCTATGGATGAAATAGTATGAATCCAGCTATGAATGAAATAGTATGAATCCAGCTAGCGATGAAATAGTATGAATTCAGCTATGGATTAAATAGTATGAATCCAGCTATGGATTAAATAGTATGAATCCAGCTATGGATGAAATAGTACGAATCCAACTATGGATTAAATAGTATGAATCCAGCTATGGATGAAATC
>OY744518.1:202574100-202599100 GCA_963556195.1 Sepiola atlantica
GTTTTCGCTTACGTGTAAATCAAGAACCTTCCGTAAAAAGAAGTGAACCGTCTAGGTTATCAGTATCGTAAAAATGTAAACAAATGGATTTAAACCACCCATTAAAAAGCGATATATATATATATATATATATATATATATATATATATATATATATATATATATATATGGTAAGTTATGAAGATATATTTATAACAATTAAGCTACACAGAGGCTTCCGCGTATATATATATATATATATATATATATATATATATATATATATATATATATATATATATTTCTTCCACTTACTGCAGCAGAATCGTTTTACTTGTGTGTAAGCGAGCTATGATTTAATTCTAATCGAAACCTGAAACTCGAAAAATTACTAGTTGAGGGGGGTGGGTTCATACGCATTTAACGAATCACTTTACAATAATCCGCATTCTGTGAAAACGGCATTTTCATGGGTCTAATTATTTAAAGCTCGTTGGCAAACACAAGGCCATACATAAATACACACACATATACACATATTGCATCTGAACGTTATGACATACCCGCAGAAAAACATATAGAAGATAGAGATGTATTCGCCTTGATCTTCGTTCCAAATCAATGATCGGTGAGATGGGGGGGGCAGAGAGAGAGAGAGAGAGGGAGAGAGAGAATCTCTGTACTCATATCTTATCAGTGCATTTTAAATTAACACTTTCGCACGTGTAGTGCTTCCACGGAACTGAAGACTTCTCTCTCTCTCTCTTTCTCTCTCTTTCTCTCTCTCTCTCTTTCTCTCTTTCTCTCTTTCTCTCTCTTTCTCTCTCTCTCTTTCTCTCTTTCTGTCTCTCTCTCTCTCTCTCTCTCACTCTCTCTCTCTTTGGTCATGTCACGTTACATCTTTTTCTATCAGTTCCTACAGTTCAGCCATCCTGACCACGGATTCAACTAGTTGACCCCGACTGAACTTCCATTTTGGGTGATCTTCAACGAACCAATTTATAGAACGAGCTGGGTTACCCACCCAATATTCAACATAAAGAATGGGTTCAATAAGTTTCATCAAATTAGTAAATGAAGCAACTGAATTTCTTTTATTTATTCATCATTTTTTTTAGGAGGTTTTTTAAAAAAAACTTTATTGTTGAGATAGAGAAAGGGAGAGAGGGAGAGAGAGATAGTGAAAGAGAGAGAGAGAGGGAGAGAGATAGAGAAAGAGAGAGAGAGGGAGAGAGAGAAATAGAGAAAGAGAGAGAGGGAGAGAGAGAGATAGAGAAAGAGAGAGAGAGGGAGAGAGGGAGAGAGATAGAGAAAGAGAGAAAGAGAGAGGGAGAGAGATAGAGAAAGAGAGAGAGAGAGGGAGAGAGAGAGGTGATTTTTTTAAAACGCTCTAACCTTTATATATCCGTATGCTTTAACATTAACGTTATCAAATTGTATTCATACCTAAGTTGTTGGTCGTTCCTCCTGTACGGGCTTCTGCTGGGATCCACCTCAACAGAGGGCTCTCTGCCCGAAATAAAGCTCCTTAGTAATACTTGCAAAAATGACCAAGTCAATACAAAACAGTTGGGAGTTAGAGGAGGTTTATTCGCCTTGATCTTCGTTCCAAATCACTGCCCAGTAAGGTGTGTGGAGACAGAGGGATATCGTTAGTCACTGTTTAATCATATGTTATCATCGCATTTTAAATTAATATGCTCACACGTTTAGGGCTTCAAACGAACTCTAAGAATCTCACTCTCTCTTTGAGCTATGTGATGTCACAGCTGTTTCTATTAATTCACACGGTTTAGTAAATATAACCTCTAGTTCAGCAAGTTGTCCCCGACTGAACATTCATTTTCTGTTATTTTCAACTAACCAATTCATATACTAGTGAGTTTCCTCGCCCAATATTTAACACAATCAGTCGGCATTCATCCCCCATTAAAAGAAAAGTAGGCGAAAAAGCCATTAAAAGTAAAAGAAAATATGTATAATATATAGCATTTTTGACCGGTTTGATTGCGTTATTGGCATTGGTTTCCCCGACTTTATCTAGAATTAGATACTTACAGGAGAGACATCGTGAATGTTGCCGACATTCATAAGTGAAAGTTGTGCCGAACCGATTAGATTCAAACTTGAGACACTCTACGTCTGTATCCGCCCAACCACTGTTACTCCCTACACGCCATTAACAATTATATAACAATTAAAAATTGTTTCTTTAATAAATCAACTGTTTGCTATTTAATCCAATATCTATTACTAATGGCGATTTGGCATCTGTCTGTTTGAAGTCAGAATTATACTATTACGTCTATGAATAATGGAAATACTATTACGTCTATTACTAATGGAGATTTGGCATCTGTCTGTTTGAAGTCAGAATTATACTATTACTTCTATGAATAATGGAAATACTAGTACGTCTATTACTAATGGAGATTTTACATATGTCTGTTTGAAGTCAGAATTATACTATTACTTCTCTGAATAATGGAAATACTATTATGTATATTTATAATGGAGATTTGGTATCAGTCTATCTGAAGTCGACACTATACTATATTTAATGCTCTATTCAGGGGGTTAGTGTAGGCATGGTACTATCTTCCCAATCATTACCTCCTCCTGTTATTTTTTAGGGGTGATAGTAGTATATTATTTGTTATTTTGTCAGGATACAATCTTCCTAGGCATTACCTCCTCCTTTTTTCTGAGGGGTTGTATACTATATGTTCTGTTGTCACGAGACCATCCTCTCAGGCATTACCTCCTCATGTGGGAGGTTTGTAGTATATGTTCGGTTGTCATGAAACTATCCTCCTACGCATTATTTCCTCCATGTGTGTGTGTAAGGGGGTAGTGTAGTACATGTTCGTTTGTCATTATACCATACTCCCATGTATTACTTCCTTCTTTTGCGATGAGTAATACAGTATATTTTTGTTTGTTATATATACTAGAAAAAGATATGCAACGGAGGAAGCATATTGTTACTACTATAATATAAAAAATACGACAACATCATAATAATAGCTTTACAATGATTAATATATCTTACGTTGCTGTCAGTAATTTCTGCTAACAGCCATAATTCTATTATGATGTTTCACATGCCATCCAAGTAGCATTCTATTACCTGTCTATCCTCTTTTGTGGTCAATTTATTTTTATGGCTTTTTTGTTTGTTCGTTTAGTTCATTGTCTGCATTCCTGTGTTTGGTCTGTTTTATTGTCGTACTTGAAATTAGGGAGACTACTTACCTGTTTTTTGGTCTGTGATATTTTTGTTCCTGACAGGGTACCCCATGTTTGCCAACGATTGAACACCTGTCGATAATGACAATCAGATCTTTCTTCTGAGTTCCACGGTCTATATTTATGCTTTGTGATATGTTCATAGTCTGGTGTTTGTGGAAACACCAGACCCAGGCTTACTTCACTTGTGATTCTGTCGTAGAAGTAGAATTCAGCACTAATTTTCATGGTGAATAAGGTGCACTACCATACGTACATCAATGAGTGACAATACAGGGTGACCCAAAAGAAACGGGCCCCAAATCTAATCAGGCCCTGTTTCTTAGTGTTTTGTCCGAATTAAATGAATTTTGGGGCATAACTAGTTTATTATATTCACAACATCATATCAAAACACTAGGGTATTTGGCCTTTTTTATCCGTTCTATAGCATATGTTCTAGATGGACTCCTTTTAGCTCCGTGCATTTCTTGAGGCACAGAACGAAGTTGTCCATGACGTTCTTACAGACTGAATTGGGAATGGCTCTCATCTCCTCCCTGATGGCTTCTTTGAGTTCAGTTATGGTTCTGGGTTTCCTTGCGTACATTCTGTCCTTAAGATAGCCCCAAAGGAAATAATCTGGGGGGCTTAGGTCCGGGATATGGGGTGGTCACTCAAAATTAATCTTGAGACTGATCACTCGGCTTCTGAAGTTCTCTTTCAGCCAATCTCAGGACAGGTTTGAGGTGTGAGAACTTGCTCCGTCTTGCTGGAACCAGAACTTGCTCATGAGCAACGGGTAGAGGGTCTGGAGCTCACTCTTGAAGGTTTTGAGGACCTCCACATACCGCTCCTTGGTGACTGTCACTGCTGCGCCAGATTCTTCGATGAAGATTGTTCCAATGATGCCTCTGACCGTGCAATTAGGAGAGTGCAGGGGCTTGATGGCTACTTCATTGGATCTGGAGGACCCCCAGAAAACATTTGTCTTGGAGTTCGCCTTTCCGTCAAGATGGAAGTGGGCTTCATCTGAGGTCCAAAGGAGGTTAAGGAAACCTGGTGTCTCCTCGATCTTATCGAGCATCTTGACTGCCATAGCGCTCCTCTGCTTCTTGTCTGAGGCTGTAAGAGTCTGCAGCGTCTGTATTCTGTATGGGTAAGCCCTGATATTGTTCACCAGCACTCTCCTGCAAGTCTCACGGGAAATACCGAGGGACTGACTTCGCTTACTCACAGAGCGTTTCGGACTCTTCTGGAGAGACTCTCTACCACTTTCGACCAGCTTGGCTGTCCGCTTCTTGGGACGTCCCGAGTGGCTTGGACGGTTCTCACTGGAAGCGTTGAGGTTCTCCACGGTCCCATAATTCTTCGAAGTGGTCCACCCAGTTCTGAATTCTGCTTTTGGGTGGAACCTTTTCACATCCGAACTGATGCATGAAACTGTCCTGGGTTTTCTTAAACGAGCCTGTCTTGTAGTCAAATTTAACACGGTGTATTCTTTATCCTAGCTCCCACTGAGGTCTTGGTGTGCTCACGGTCGTTGATTCTGCCATGTCCTGTAAAATAAGGGCAATTGGTGAATAAATAAAGGAGATATCACATAAAGCTTACACAGGGCCCGTTTTTTTTTTAGTCACCCTGAACAACATACGACAGAGTTACATAAAAATATTAAAGTATCTACTCTTGGCCTTTTGACTAAGATCAAAATGTAGTATCTGTTCCGATGGATACTGCACCCAATAGACTGGTATTGTATTGGCCTTCGGGGCTTGATTAACGCCTGTCTATGGGTCTGTCATGTGCAGTTCTAGGTGGTCAACCCTCTCAAGCTTCGCCTCCCCTCTTTGGAGAGAAGTAAGTTTATTGCTTACTGCCTGAGGCGCCCCTACCGGGAAATGCCGACGGGGCTGCCCAGGCAATTTTTAAACTCCACTTTTCTCGACCCGACCTTGGGTCACATCTTACTTGTGGGAGTAAGATAAAAACTGGCATTGTGCCTAACTCCTGGAGAGGAGTAAATCAATACTCCTGGCCTTTTGGCTAAGATCAAAGTGTAGTATCTGTTCCGATGGATTCTGCACCCCATACTGGTGTTGTCTTGGCCTTAGGGTCTTGATTTACGCCCGTCAATGGGTCTATCCTGTGCAGTTCTGGGAGGTCCACCTTCCCAGGCTTCGCCTCCCCTCTTTGGGGAGGAGTAAGTTTATTGCTTACTGCCTGAGGCGCCTCTACCGGGGAATGCCGACGGGGCTGCCCAGACAATTTTTAAACCCCACTTTCCCGACCCGACCCTGGGTCACATCTTACTTGTGGGAGTAAGATAAAAACTGTCCTTGTGCCTAACTCCTGGAGAGGAGTAAATCAATACTCAGTATAATTTTTAACCTCTAATAGTAAAATATTGAAGAGAGGATCCCGTCACACGTGTGGAGGGAGGGGCTGGATGAAAAGCAATTTAAATGTAGTATTCATGTACTTAGACTAATATCTACCGTAGTACTTATTCATAGTTGTACTTCTAGTCGATTCAACGTTTTATTATGTATTCACTAAGAGTTCTCACACAAGTTATCGTCAGTGATTGCTGATCGACAGCAACCAGTGGTGTTCCCTGGAGTTTGAGTGACAACAAGCCCCCCCCCCTCCTTTCCCCAGAGTTCCACTATTCTCTACCTCTTTTCGATCACCACCGCAAATGACTTTACGGTATCGCAACAGTCGCCTACTATTGGTTACTCGCTGGCAACGCTAATTGGTCTCCCCTGGGATTTGGGTGGCAATAAGCCCCCCCCCCCAACGCCCCAGCGCTCTCCGCATTCTTCCAGTGGAGGTCTAGTTAGTGCTGTCTCTCCTCGGTCTTCCAATCCTCATTGCCCCTCTACGACTATCCGAGGCCGGTGCCATTTATTTTTTGGGGGGAGGGGGGAGGGGAGCAGCTCATTATGTTTCTTGCAGTTCCTGTTCCTTGGTTCATGCGGTGATGTTCTTCTCGGAGCTTTGTTTTCTTCCTATTGTAACTTACATTTGACTGGTAACAATTCGTAGCTTATGCGGGTTGGTTTCCGCATTCGATGATTTTCCTTAAGATCGCAGCTGTTTTGATCATTGGTGTCCTTTCTATAGTCTCAGTAATCGGTTTAATTCCAATTTCTTCCAGTCTTTTTTCCAGTTTTTTTTTTGACTGTTCCTAATGTTCCTACGATTCTAGGTATTATATTAACGTTCTCCATGCTCCATATTCCTTTCTGTTCTTTGACAAGTTTCGTGTATTTGCTTCGTTTTTCCGTCTTCCTGATCTTCACTCTGTGATCTGTTGGAACGGCGAAGTCTAAAATTTGGCAATACCTTTCCTTTTGTCGATTATTATAACATCCGGTCTCTTTGCTTGTATAAATTTATCTGTTTGTACATTCATATCCACGAGCATATTGTGTTTTTAATTTTACAGTAGTGTCTCTGGTTTATATTTGTACCATTTGTTTGCGTATTCCAAATTCAATAGTTTGCACAGTTCCCAGTGTACTGCTTTCCCCACGCAGTCATGCTTGTTATTGTATTCTTTTGGGGCTAGTTTTCTAGATTCACTTATTATATGATTTACTGTTTCATCTCTTTTTCCACACCATCTGCATTTAATGTTTTCCTGGGTTTTATCTATTTTAGCTTTAATGTAGTTTGTCCTAATCGCATTGTTCTGTGCAGCTGTCGATAAAGATTCAGTTTCCCTGTTCAAGTGTCCTTTTCTCAGCCATGCCCAACTATTTTCGTTGGTTTCTTGTCTTGTAAGTTTTATGAAGCGTCCATGTAGTTGTTTTTCATTCCCGCTTTTCTTTTCTTGTCTTTTTGTTTCTGGTTTCGGTGCTTCCCGAGTTGTTCGTTGGGACGGTGTTCTGGGTTATATATTTCTCCAGCTCTTTTTTGTGTGTCTTCCACACATCTACTATACTTACCAGCCCTCTTACTCCTTCGGTTCTTTTCATGTAGAGTCTGTCCGTAACGTCTTTTGGGTGTAGTGCGTTGTGTCTTGTCATTAATTTTCTAGTCATCTGGTCAAAGTGCCTGAGTTCTTCTTTAGTCCAGCCTATGAATGGTCCACATAATTATATTAGTGATACTGTACAGGTATGTATTCCTTTTACTAGATTCCTGCTATATAATTTAATTTCTAGGGATCTTCTAGTCTTTCCTAAATATTTTTTTCCAATCTTCTCTTTCATTTCTGTAGATTTGATGGTGTCTTCTAGCTAGAACTTCCAAATATGTATAGCTCTCCTCTTCGCCCAGCGCCCTCATCCTCTGTTGGTTAGGCAGTCCTATGACCTCTGTCGTCTCCAGTTTTCCTCTTTTCATCTCTAGCAATGCACACTTTTTAATTCCAAATTCAATTTGAATTTCCTGACTGAAAATTCTGGTCGTATTCATCAGCTTTTCCAGTTTTTTTTTGTTGCTTTTTGCCAATAGTTTAAGGTCGTCCATGTACCTCAGCTGGTTTACTCTTAGTTCTGTGTCTGTAAACTTGTATCCGGCCTCATATTTTCTGAGTATGTAGTTGAGTGGCATGACAGCTATTATAAACAGCAATATAGATAGAGTCTTCTTGGAAAATGCCTCTGTATTCTTTTTTTATCTTAACCAGGTTTTGTCCTCCAGCTGTCAGTTCTAATCTCCATGTTTTCATTGTTTTCTTAATAAGATTAATAATCCTGTCAGGTATCTTGTAAATTTATAAGCATTCAATTATCCATGGTTAGGGTATTCTGTCGTAAGCTTTTTTGTAGTCAGTTTATGCCATTATTATTATTATCATTATTATTATTATCAACCAAAAGTAAATATATTTTTAATCACTATATTACACGTTATATATATATATATATATATATATATATATATATATATATATATATATATATCAGGAGAGGTAGTTTGATTGAAGCATTGTGTGTAATACGTATATAGAGGAGTATTAGAAGGCTATCACAATGCAAGAAATGGAAATATGTCGGCGTTGAGAAGATAGACAAAACAAGTGATTTTTTTAAATATACTTTTTCAAAAAAAATGTTTAATATTTTTTTTTATATACAGCAAAACTTACTTCATTAGGAAAGTATTGCCTAATCAAGTAAGATTTACTATATGGAAAAAAAAATCACTCGTTTTTGTCTTACTTCTCAACGCCGACATATTTCTATTTCTTGCATTGTGATAGCGTTCTAATACCCCTCTCTCTCTCTCTCTGTCTATATATATATATATATATATATATATATATAAAAATTTTAACCAAAATTCATTAAATGATTTTGATTCTAGAAAACGTCTAAAATTTAAGGCTTAAGCTTAAGCTGAAGGGGTCTTAAGAAGAAGACGAAATTTAAAGAATCTTTCTCAATTCATATCTAATGACTTTTTACTAGGTGATTGGCCCCTCTATTTACCCTTGATATCAACAGTTATTAATTTTTAAAAAGCTAAAAAAAAAACGTATACATGACTAAACCACTTTCTTAAATCAAACCAACCGCTCGCTACGAAAAGCGAAAAGAGGGAGGGGGTGGCTGGCTCTCTCCCTTGTTCACTCTCTCGTCCTCATTTTCTTTCGCTCTCATTCACTTTTGCCCCCCCCTCTCTCTCTCTCTTTCGCTCTTCTCTCTTGCTTTCTGTCTCTCTCTCTTTCGCTCTCTCTCTCTCGCGCGCCCTTTCCCGTTAGAGACGCCTATTTTGAATTTTTTTGGTTTTAAATTCAATGATTGTCGCAATTACGTCTGCAAAAAGTTTCGAATTCGTGTTTAAACATTTATTTGCGGCCTTAGAGTTAGGGTTAGGGTTAGTTAGGGTTAAGGTTAGAGTTAGGGTTAGTTAGGGCTAGGGTTAGGCTTAGGAGTAGTTAGGGTAAGGGTTAGTTAGGGTTAGGGTTAGGCTTAGGAGTAGTTAGGGTAAGGGTTAGAAGTAGTTAGGGTTAGGCTTAGGAGTAGTTAGGGTAAGGGTTAGAAGTAGTTAGGGTTAGGGTTAGGGAGGCTTAGGGTTATTTAGGGTTAGGGTTAGGGTTGGTTAGGGTTAGGGTTAGGAGTAGTTAGGGTTAGGGTTAGTTTGGGTTAGGGTTAGGGAGGCTTAGGGTTATTTATGGTTAGGGTTAGGGTTAGTTAGGGTTAGGGTAAGTTAGGGTTGGTTAGGGTTAGTTAGGGTTAGGGTTATGGTTATTTTTCAACAATTGTCATGTATTTCTAAATTGTTAGCTAAAAAACAGTCCCTCTATACAAACACCATCGCTCAGGTGAAATGAGTTCTTCTTTTTTATTTATTTCATTACGATCTTATTTACAAGATGAATGAATTCGTATCAAAATGATCAAAATGTCAATGTTTATCTCTATCTGAATAAATGCGAATTTTTAGTCTTGTATTTACAAGAAACTTATGAATAAAATGTTTAATGTTTAAAATTTTGGTCTTAAGTATTTAAAAAATCTAATTTGCGAAGCGATAGCGATCTCGCAAAGAACGGGACTTTTAAATTTGTTTATGTTTGTTCTCTTTTCAGAACTGAAAAAGGGTGTGTAGAAGTCTATCGGGAAAGAGTTTTAACTCTTACTCCAAAAGGACCGTTAAACGTAAATGTCACGTAATTAAATAACGTTAATTCAACTTGTTGCCTCACTAAAAAAAAAAACGCGTCTCACCGATCGCTCGATGTTTTCTCTTCTTTTTCCTCTTTTCTTTTCTTTCTTCTCTTTTCTTTTCTTTCTCTCCTTTTTCCCATTTTCTTTCTCTCCTTTCTCCTCTTTTCTTTCTCTCCTTTTTCCTATTTTCTTTTCTTTCTCTCCTTTCTTCTCTTTTCTTTCTCTCCTTTTCCCTCTTTTCTTTTCTTTCTCTCCTTTCTCCTCTTTTCTTTTCTTTGTCTCCTTTCTCCTTTTTTCTTTTCTTTCTCTCCTTTCTACTCTTTTCTTTCTCTCCTTTTTTCTCTTTTCTTTTCTTTCTCTCCTTTTTCCTCTTTTCTTTTCTTTCTCTCCTTTTTTCTATTTTCTGTCTTTCTGTTTTGCTCTTTACGACATCAAATTTAGAAATGAAACGCAGACGACACATGCGATTTCTGTTCCTTTTTTTATTAAGTTAAATCAGACATGAACACCAACTCGATCTGTATAATTACTGTCCCGGATGTTAAAATGAAAACAACTGAAAACATACCGGTATTCGTAATCCATCGGGCAGTGTTCGAATCCTCACTTGACCTACAATTCAAACATTTCTTGAACTTTTAAATTGCACGTCAGGCAAAGACTAGCTCTTTTATGGATCATCACGTTCGTCACAACAACATTTTTGCTGTCAAAGATATTGATATCTAAATGTAGTATCTGTTCCGATATCTAAGTGTAGTATCTGTTCCTATAGACCGGTATCGTCTTGGCCTTCGGGGCTTGATTCTGCCGGTCTGTGGGTTTGTCCTGTGCAGTTCTATGAGGTACACCCCCCCAGGTCTTGCCTCCCCTCCTTGGGATGGAGTAAGTTTATCTCTTACTGCCTGAGGCGCCCTTACCGGGACATGCCGACGGGGCTGCCTATACATTTTTTGTAGGCCAGAGTGCTCACCTTCTCGGGCGCTGGCTTTTCAAATCCCACTTTCCCGACCTTGTGTCACATCTTACCGCTGTGGGAGGAAGATAAATAACCTAAGTGTAGTATCTGTTCCGATGGATACTACACCCTATAGACCGGTATCGTCTTGGCCTTCGGGTCTTGATTACGCCGGTCTATGGGTTTGTTCTATGCAGTTCTAGGAGGTCCACCCTCCCAGGCTTTGCCTTCTTACCCTTTGAGAAATAGTTAGTTTATTGCTCATCGCCTGAGGCGCTTCCTACCGGGGAATGCCGACGGGGCTGTACAGGCAATTTTTAAGGGTCATAGATGCTCTTCGTGCTGACTTATCAAATTCCACTTTCCGACCTTGTGTCACATCTTACTGCTGTGGGAAGTAGATAAATAACCTCTTTCGCTCCTGCTGCGATATATATATATATATATATATATATATATATATATATATAGCATACATGCCTAATTGCATATTCACGTCAGATCGAATACGCAATGAATAATATCGATCTTTTTACTCCTGTGTAAACTGAAGCACCAATATTTATTCATCTCATTTTGCCAGGGGACTTACTTCTCGAAAACTTGAATTATTTTCTACCCAATATGATATTCCTAGACATATATAAAAACAATAGCTCCCTTTAAAGTGTACGGATATTTATAAACTTTTCTCTTTCTAACCCATTGTAACATATAAAAATCTACCTATAGGTCTCGGTTCAGTCTCCAGAGACAATGAGTATCCCTTGTAAGGGTGCCTGCGCAGGGGGGCTATTGTAGGAGCATTATTTGTACAATCTCCAATCACGCCTTTTCTAAAGCTGCACTGCTTGAGCAAGGACTAGTCCAAGACGACTAGCAACAGTGCCCTACCACAAATACAGGGTAATTCATAAGTCACTTCACTTAGCTATTTAAAATGATTACCATATGACGCACAAACATACTATGAACTTTTGATAATTGTTATCTTACTCTATAATTACTGCTATTTGTTATTTAAAATTTGTTCGTTTATATATTTGTTTCTATATATATTTATTACATAATCAATCAAATATGCTACAAAGAGTCGTAAATTCCTTGCAAAAAAGAATGGAGCTATGCATGCAGAACAAAGGTGGAAATTTTGAAAATTTGCTGTAATTTTAAACTCCCATAAATGAATTTGTTGAATAAACTTTCTGTTTTGTATTACCGTATTTTTTAACTTTAGAATTTCAAAAATAAATAGCTAAGTGACTTATGAATCACCCTGTATCATCTAGTCTTTTCAAATTGTCACTCATTTAGTACTAATAAGGCCGAACGAGGTAAAAGGATCAAGTTATAGTATCTGTTCTTTCCTCAGTCAGAACAGATGAATCCTTTTTGACTGGGGCAATTTTTATTTTTATCCCATCAAGAGTCCCGTTTTTGGAGTGCTGAATATCTCTCCCGCGAAAACGACCGGCTATCTAACTTTCCTCTCGTAGAAAGGTAAGTAAATAGATACTCGAGCTTTGCTTTCTGGCGGGAATCAAAGAGTAGTATCTGTTCCGTTCTCGATCGACGAATGAGAAGTCCTTCTAAACAGATACAATACTTATTTTTTGTCTTAATCTGATGTGCCCTTTTTTTTGGGGGGGGGGGGGGAACTGGATTTTCCCTTATTAAAAACCGACGTAGTCTCTTATTCTGCCTCGTGGTTGGACAAATAAATAGTGTCTCAGTCTTCTTGGTGGTTGATCGAAGTGCTCCGATAACTACTGGTATCACTTTTGTATTGTCTTTAAAGTCTATCGAATTCTACTTAGTGTTACTTTTTGTATTTCTATGTTCAATCTTCTATAGTAAAGATATCGATGTATTTTATCTCTGACGTAATAAATATGGATGCTATGATGAATTGCATATGCATATCGAATAAGCAATGGATTATATTGATTTTTTTTCCCGCTGATATCAAAGTACTTCTAGAACTGAGAATGCATATCGGCCTGAATGTTTCCGATTTAGATTTACGGAACAAACAGAAAATGTTAAAACTATATACGAGAACAAACAGAAAATGTTAAAACTATATACGAATACAAACAGAAAATGTAAAAACTATATACGAGAACAAACAGAAAATGTTAAAATTATATACGAGAACAAACAGAAAATGTCAAAACTATATACGAGAACAAACAGAAAATGTTAAAATTATATACGAGAACAAACAGAAAATGTTAAAATTATATACGAGAACAAACAGAAAATGTTAAAACTATATACGAGAACAAACAGAAAATGTCAAAACTATATACGAGAACAAACAGAAAATGTTAAAATTATATACGAGAACAAACAGAAAATGTCAAAACTATATACGAGAACAAACAGAAAATGTTAAAATTATATACGAGAACAAACAGAAAATGTAAAAACTATATACGAGAACAAACAGAAAATGTTAAAACTATATACGAGAACAAACAGAAAATGTCAAAACTATATACGAGAACAAACAGAAAATGTCGAAACTATATACGAGAACAAACAGAAAATGTCAAAACTATATACGAGAACAAACAGAAAATGTCAAAACTATATACGAGAACAAACAGAAAATGTTAAAACTATATACGAGAACAAACAGAAAATGTCAAAACTATATACGAGAACAAACGGAAAATGTAAAAACTATATACGAGAACAAACAGAAAATGTCAAAACTATATACGAGAACAAACGGAAAATGTAAAAACTATATACGAGAACAAACAGAAAATGTCAAAACTATATACAAGAGCAAACCAGAAATGTAAAAACTACATCTGTTGTTGTGTTAGCTTGTTATCTACAAGGAAACATATGACATATGGCTAAGATCAAAGTGTAGTATCTGTTCTGATGGATACTACACCCCTTATACTGGTATCGTCTTGGCCTTCGGGGCTTGATGACTCCGGTCTATGGGTTTGTCCTGTGCAGTTCTAGGAGGTCCACCCTCCCAGGCTTTACCTCCCCTCTTTGGGGAGGAGTAAGTTAATTGCTTACTGCCTGAGGCGCCCCTACCGGGGAATGCCGACGGGGCTGCCCAGGCAATTTTTAATGGCCAGAGTGCTCACCTTCTCGAGCGCTGGCTTTTCAAATCCCACTTTTCGACCTTGTGTCACATATTCCTATTGTGGGTAGGGGTTAAATAAAGCCTTTTGGCTAAGATCAAAGTGTAGTATCTGTTCCGATGGATACTGCACCCCATAGACTGGTATTGTCTTGGCCTTCGGGGCTTGATTTACGCCGGTCTATGGGTCTGTCCTGTGCAGTTCTCGCCTCCCTTCTTTGGGGAGGAATAAGTTTATTGCTTACTGCTTGAGGGGCCCCTACCGGGGAATGCCGACGGGGCTGCCCAGGCAATTTTTAAACACCACTTTCCCGACCCGACCTTGGGTCACATCTTACTTGTGGGAGTAAGATAAAAACTGGCCTTGTGCCTAACTCCTAGAGAGGAGTAAATCAATACAAGGAAACATATCGACACCATACAGGTGTAACTTTGGCTTCACATCTACAATGTACAAATATCTAAATCTTACGCCGCAATTTTGTTTCAATATACGAATCTTTGCGTCAATCCATCATGTTTCAATTTTCTTGTGTATGTGCTCCAGCGTTGTTACCGACGGAATTTTGTCGATGATTTATAGAAAAATGATGAAAATTGAGTTAGTTTAAATTAGCGTAAGCTCTCTATTCGTCGGAATAGATTACTGAGCCTTCAGCGACTTCTCGTTGAATAATTGACTGAAGTGTCGCACAGTGTTATCTTTGCACGTTAGGGTTAGAGTAAGAGTTAGAGGTAAGGGTTAGGTTTAGGAGTTTCTAGGTTAGGGTTAAAGTTAGTGGTTTAATTTAGGATAGGGATTATGTCTAGGGGTTAGGGTTAGGGTAATCTGTTAGGGTTAGGGTTCCAGACTCTCTAACAACACATTCTTTTGAACCCAATTATAGCAACTGTTTCCCTAGCTTTTGCACCAAGTTTATTGCAATATGAGTTATACATCACATTACAAAGTAGATTAATGAGACGTAGATGATGACAAGGCATGAAGCCACTTAATGTAGGAGCTTAAAAATACTACTTGAAGGTCAAAACCCAGCCAACGATAAGTGTTAGATGGCTAGATTCTGACCCAGAAAACAGCAATTCTTTCCCCTGTGTCAGAAACGTTGCTCATGAAATGTGAGGAAAAAACTAGGGAAGCGAGTTACGAGTTTGTCAAAAGTAAAACCAAAATCTACTTTACGTGAATGAGAGAAACTTTGTTATATTAGAAGGGGTTAGTGTAAAAAAAAACGCAAACCATAGTCCGTAGAGGCTAGACATTTAAGATAGAAGCGTTAACGAGCTCCGCTCGTACGCAGTTTCTGTTTCATGGGCAAACGATTGTGTTCGGGGTTCGTTTGGGCAGCCTTTCTGACAGTGCTTGAAAAATGGGAGTCAAAGGCATGGCTAAAGGGTGGGTTTAAAAGGCATGGTCAGAATGAAATCAGTTAGAAATCCCCCAAAATTTTATTTTTAGTGAGTGGGGATAAACTTGCAAAGGGAAGATGACATTGGAAGAAGGCATATTTAGGAAATATTTGAAGGAAAAGAAGTAGAAGAGGCGATCAAGCTGAAAGTGAAGATCGTTTTTTTGTGAAACCGGATACAATTGAGCAATTTTTTAAATAATCTTTTTGAAAGGGTCATATTTTTCTCAATTGCTGACTGTAGGAATGCAAGGTTTATCTTTAAATGATCAGTAATAAAAACAAATAGTATTAAAATATGTTAATAAGTTGCAAAAGTTATAAGGGTATCCAAAAGATTCCGTAAGAACTCTGTCTAATTCCAAATGAAAAGGTAAGAACTTTTTCTAATTGATTGAAAAATAGTCGTCTGCCGAAATGTAATAGTCAGTAAAATTCGGAACTTGATTCGACTTTCTCCGTTCGCAGTCGCAACTACTTACGTCACCACTACGTCACGATTACAAATCTATGGATATCTATTCCTAAAAAAAAGCACCATTTATTCACTTAATGATTTGAAGAAAATTATTTGACCCATTTTAACACGAAGGGGGGCTAATTGACTATACCCTTCAGTCAAGGAAAATGTAAAAGATGTTTCATTTAATGTTGGTACTAATCGACTGTTCGGGGTCGGCCCGACCATTTTCAGTTTTTTCCGTAAAGAGCAATCGGAAATATTCGGGCTTATATGGATTCATACTTATAGAAGTACTAATATTTATGTTTATTTTGATTCGCAAATTTATTTTTGACCAATCATTTTTCAGACGATGATTTATTCTTGTTTTTCGTATTAGTAGTAGTAGTAGTATTAATAAAGTAGTATTAGTATTAGTAGTAGTAGTTAAACTTATATTTGACGGCTCTTGACTAGTTTGGTTCGTATTTGTTATATATATATATATATATATATATATATATATATATATATATATATATATATATATATATATCATTAAATACATTTATTATATATCATTTCTTAACTGTGACATCGGTAGATAATCATGTTTTACATGGATTACAAAGATTGAATACATGTTGACGTCATAAAATACACACATCTACTTACAACGTGTCTATAAGACAAACAGGTAAGAGAAAGGCGACAAAAAATTTACTGGGATCGAAGAGTTCCCCACGGAATATTGTAAGGCTTCTTTCCAAATTAAGAGAAGGGGTAGTTTAGAGTTTTTGTGACGGAGAAATATTTTCTGTTCTTAAATATTTTTACTGGCGAGTCACCATTTACCAAGGCCAAAAGACACTCGGGCATAATAATTTATCAGAAATATGAAGAACCTTATCGGAGTAGACAATTGACTAATACATCGACCTAAGTTTGATTCCTTATCTATGACAATCGTTCACGTTGCATTTGAATACCACTATGTTGTAGTCTGCAAGAAACAGTCCCGCGGTAATGTGTTCCACAGATAGGAAACCCTTTTCAAAAAAGCTTTGCCCATGGAAATCACGCCTGACGCTAGGCACATAGAGAAAGAAGCGAAAGTATTTTCCGTTGTTGTAACAATGTATTGTGAATGTATTACAATGAGAAACCAGAGATTGGAGCTCAGTCGAGAACCGTCCTTGAAAATCAAGATAGAGTAAAAAGAGACTAGCAACGTCTCTTATTTGAGAAAAGGGGTTGTTAAGGAACGGAAGAGATCATCCCCCACTAGATTTCGAAGTCGAAGAGTGCTCTGAGTTGGACCTCCACAAGTGTGACAGCGGTATATCACCTTAGGACGTATCTGACTCTTATATAGGTAAAGGAGTGCGTTAAGTGTCAGGTGTTTTCTGAAGTCGTAAAATGATTCAACCATTTTTAGTATAGTAACCGTACTAATAGTAACGTTTCGGTTTCAGACAGATACCAAATCCCCATTAGTAATCGTAGTAATAGTATTGTTTCGGTTTCAGACAGACAGATACCAACTCTCCATTAGCAATCGTAGTAATAGTATTTCCATTATTCATAGAAGTAATAGTATAATTCTGACTTCAACCAGACAGATGCCAAATCTCCATTAGTAATAGACGTAATAGTATTTCCATTATTCATAGAAGTAATAGTATAATTCTGACTTCAACCAGACAGATGCCAAATCGCCATTAGTAATAGATATTGGATTAAATAGCAAACAGTTGATTTAATAAAGAAACAATTTTGGTTTGAGACAGACAGATACCAAATCTCCATTAGTATCGTACTAATAGTATGGTTTTGGTTTGAGACAGACAGATACCAAATCTCCATTAGTAATCGTACTAATAGTATGGTTTCGGTTTAAGACAGACAGATACCAATCTCCATTAGTATCGTACCAATAGTATAGTTTCGGTTTCAGACAGACAGATACCAAATCTCCATTAGTAATCGTACTAGTAGTATAGTTTCGGTTTCGGACAGACAGATACCAACTCTCCATTAGTATCGTACGAATAGTATAGTTTCGGTTTCAGACAGACAGATACCAACTCTTTATTAGTAATCGTATTAATAGTATGGTTTCGGTTTCAGACAGACCGATACCAAATCTCCATTAGTAATCGTACTAATAGTATAGTTTCGGTTTCAGACAGACAGATACCAAATCTCCATGAGTTATAGAGTCGTATTTATTCGTATTTAATTGTGTTTATTTTTTAATTCTTTTTTGCAACTTTCTTTCTTTTTAACGATATCGATCTCGTTCACTCCTGCCGCGATGGATATAGCTGACATGTATAATTACATATGCAAGTACTTTCAAATAAGCATGAATAATATTGATCCCCTCCTCCTTTCCCACATAAACTCAAGCACCGATACGTATTCTGATCTCGTTTTGCCGGCGGACGTAGTTATGGAGGAACTGTCTTTTCCTTCTTTTTCTCGAAAGCTTTGTCCGAGATTCTTCAACAATTGTCTGGTATACTCCGGCTGATGCGTACGCATACCGGGCCCTCTTCGTCAAATTTATGCAAGTGGGGGCGTTTCACTTTCAGAAATATAAAAAGAAGTGGGTTACCGAAGGTATGAAAAAATCGAAAATCATGATGAAGTGAACATGGCAGCGGAAGAATTCTAGCTTGCATGATGAATGGACAATGGTTGTTTGTTAATTCTAACGACATGGAGTTAATCATATTAGGAACTAGCAGGAGGATCCTGAGTTTTACGGGATTCAGTGATAAAACCTATGCCCCCCCCCCCTTTCTCTACTCCATGACACTATATTACCTTTTAATTCGTATCTTTCTACATATCTACGAGGACCAAATTCAACTAACACCAGTTATTTATCTGTCTCCCACAAGGTAAGATGTGACACAAGGTCGGGAAAGTTGGATTTGAAAAGCCAGCGCCCGAGAAGGTGAGCACTCTGGCCTACAAAAAATGCCTGGGCAGCCTCGTCGGCATTTCCCGGTTGAGGCGACTCAGGCAGTAAGCAATAAACTTACTCCTCCCCAAAGAGGGGAGGCAAAGCCTGGGAGGGTGGACTTCCTAGAACTGCACAGGACAAACCCATAGACCGGCGTAAATCAAGCCACGAAGGCCAAGACGATAACGGTCCTCTAAGTATACGCTGACCACAGAACCTTCGGAGGATACCCAGTCCCCAACGAAATACTAAACATTCTCTGGTTTTCGAACCTTTTTCAGCTCCTACTATTCTAAAACAAAAACAAACATTACTTACAATTTCCTGATAAGAGGACGATAACTAAACGGGTTGATATGCCGCAATCTATTTTTAGAATCCAACGAAACAATTGATTCTGACTAAAATCCATTTCTCTTTGCAAGCGCTGTTCCCGATGTCTTTCTGTTTATATTGTTATATATTCTTACCTCTGACGAGTTCGAAATCAAATTAGGGCAGCGATCTATCCCCTTTCCTACAACCCCTTTCTCACAGAAAAGACGCTGCTAGTCTCTCTCTACTCTATCGTTATTTCCATGGTAGATGTTCGACTGGGCTCTAATCGTTTGCGCATCTTTGTAAAAATGTCATTTTTAGAATTCGTCTTTCTAGCACAATCGAAAAAAAACTTCCTTTCTCCCTTCACGGGAGTAGCGCCAGGTTGAACTTCCATGGACGAAGCTTGTTGAAAGGGGTCCAAGCTGTGGAAAACTTTACTCCGGAACTGCTTCCCTGTTGTTAGCAACGTTGTCGTCTATAATTCGAATGTCAACAAATTCGTGTCATAAACCGCCCAATAAGTAATAAAGGGGGAACTTGGATTACCCACTAGACACCATCCTCGAGTGTTTACAGTCTTTCTGTACAAGGGTTTGTCAGGACAACCTGGCATGAGGATACTTCAGCCTACAAGTAAACCCTGACCAAATATCTATATAACATAGTATTCGAAACCCAAATAAGATACCCTAGGTGTGGCTACACTGGATCATACGAGAAATGGCGCAACTTTTATATAGTAACAGCACTACGCTAGATACTCCACCAGACTAGATGAATTATTGTCCTGGAATCCGGTAAGACCAATAGACCAGATCAAATGCATACTCTTAAATAGTTAACTGGTCGATTGGGGAGAAGGGAATCAATGTTCTTAACTTCTTTACTAACTCAACGTTTGAGAAATAAAGGATAACTTTAATAGAATATTCGAATATCTATGTATCTCATATAGAGATCAAGTGTAAGCCCCAGGAAGGTGTCCCTTGATTTCTGAGAACTTCGACTGAAGTAAAATGAAACAAAAAATAAAACGAAGTTCATACGATTGATAACTTTTCGTCTCATGAACACTTATCTTTTAGTTTCTATTGGCCTCGATAGTTTGTAACACATAGTAAAAAAAAAAGGTATTCGGGTATTGATTTACTCCTCTCCAGGAGTTAGGCACAAGGCCAGTTTTTATCTTACTCCCATTAGTAAGATGTGCCCACAGGTCGGGTGGGGAAAGTGGGCTTTAAAAATTGCCTGGGCAGCCCCATCGGCATTCCCCGGTAGGGGCGTCTCAGGCAGTAAACAATAAACTTACTCCTCTTCAGGGGGGAGGCGAAGCCTGGGAGGGTGGACGTCCTAGAAGTGCACAGGACAGCCCCACAGACCGGCGTACATCAAGCCCCGAAGGCCAAGACAATACCAGTCTATGGCGTGCAGTATCCATCGGAACAGATACTACACTTTGATCTTAGCCAAAAGGCCAAGAAGATATTCGGGTAGATTAATTAGTTCGTAGGTATATTAGCGGGTAAAAATGTGGGTACAGGTAAACTAGTTGGCTTAAGGACAGGAAATGTCACAGACAGAGGTTCAAGAGGTCAACAGTGACGAAGAATAAAAAGTGGGAGAACGAAAGCGGAAATAGAGGAAAGAGGGAAAAGCAGAGACTACTGGGAAAGCAAATACGTCATGAAAAGGAAATAATACGTTTTTAGTTATTTCGTTTTATTTATAATTTGGAAATTTATAGAAATTAGAAAACCAGGAATAGAAATGTGAATAATATATCGACGTCACGTACGCACGAAAACAGCACAATATTATTGCACTCACTTTGATCAAAATGAAATATACTAATCCAGGTGCTTTGGATAATGTAGTTTTGGTATGTAATTAGAAGTGGTGGAGTCTATCTCGAAACACCTAGGTGGTTGTTAACAAGCAAACAAACAGACAGACATGAACTACTACTTAGTATGAAGACATATATTTAAGAAACCAAAACTAAAACCGCTTGTAGATGATTTGACAAATCAAATCGAAAGTACTCGCATAAAAAAGAAAGAAAATGAAACAAGAAACACATGGATACAGCAATTTGACCAACATCTTTGGAAAATTAAAAGCAAATGGATTGAAAATTGATCAAATCAACCTCTTGGATATCTTTCTTGAATATGTTTTAAATTGTATGACTTGGATAAACTGTATAGCTTTAACAAAAAAGTATGTTTTGGGCTGATATATTGATGTGTTATATACTTTTATGTATTTTTATATATATTTTTATATATTTTCAAAGTTTAATTTTATTACTTGCAGTGATGTCACTGCGGTAATGGTCCTCTGATGAGAAGAATTTTCTTTGAAAACTCATGAGTTAAGGACTTTAAGGTACTTTGCCTGAACATTGAATTCTAATAAAATTTGATTCGCACCTTATTTTATTATTTCATTTTATATTATGCTATATATATATATATATATATATATATATATATATATATATATATATATATATATATATATATATATATATATATATATAATATTAATAAATAAATATTCATTATTTATTACCTACAGACATCGATGTTTCATGCTTACGCAATCTTCAGTGCAGGAAGCTAATTTGCGACGGGCGCGAACTCTGATCACAAATCGCCACTGATTTGCAGTCAGGAAAGTCTCCAGTTGGCCACCAGTAATTAGCTTAGAATTTAGGAGGAATTTTACTATGTAAATACCAAGTCGGCGAGTATTCACAGCAAGCGGCGAAGAGTGATCAACAACAACAACAACAAATCGTGTTGGATCTCGCAATGAAGCTAGTAGTACTGCTTGTTATTAAGTTCACTCAGAGTGCCCAGCCTTAGTAAAGGGGGCTATATAATAATATTTATTAATAAATATTAATTATTTATTACCTACAGACATCGATGTTTCATGCTTACGGAATCTTCAGTGCAGGAAGCTAATTTCCAACGGTCAAACTCCGATCACAAATCGCCACTGATTTGCAGTCAAGAGACTTTCCAGTCGGCCACCACAAAGTAGTTTAGAATTAAGGAGGAATTTAACTTTTGTAAATACCAAGTCGGCAAGTAGAGTGATCGACAGCAATGTTGGATTTCGCAATGAAACTGGTAGTACTGCTTGTTATTAAATTCACTAGTTTTATTATTGTCAGAATATGAGCGTATATATATAATATGTAAGTCAGTATATATATACATATATATATATAAATATTTTTTATAAATAAATATTAATTATTTGAATACCTACAGAAATCGATGTTTCATGCTAACGCTATCTTAAGTGTAGGAAATAATTCTCAACGGTCGGTGGGCGCGAACCCCAATCACAAATCGGCACTGATTCGTAGTAGAGGATATTATCCATCGGCCATAGCCAATTAGTTAGTAAATATAGAGGAATTTTAAATGTAAATAGCGAAATCGGCGGCTAGTTACCAAGCAGTATAGAGTGATCTACGAAACGGCGTTCGGATCGCGCATATAGCTATTTGCACTGCTTGTTATTAAAGTTACTCGAGAGTGCCCAGCCTTTGTGGGAGGGGGCTGATAAACAAAAAAGAGAGATAGAGAGAGAAAGAGAAAGAGCATACAGTGACAGTAGGTGAGAAGAATATCTAGGAGATTGCCACTTATTAAACTAATTCGAACAATTAAAATGGACGTTTTTTAAACATAACTATATTATTACTTCTATTAATTGTACTATAGTTTAATGCTATATTTAACTTTACAATAATATTTCAGACTAATGTACTATCTTCTAATGCCATCCTCCCAGATATTACCTTCTTCTATTTTTGTGGTGGTAGGGTAGTATCTGTTCTGTGGTCATACCATTCCCCAAGGATTACCTACCTCGTCACATATACTAGCTAAAGAGGATATTACTACTTCTATTAATTGTACTATATTTAAATGCTCAGTTCAGGGAAAGGGATGGGACTCTCCTCCCAGGTATTACCTTCTCCTTTTTTGTGGTGGCAGTGTAGTATCTGTTTTGTGGTCATAACCTTCCCCATGGAGTACCTACTTATTTTCGCGGGGAGGGGAGAAGTGTAGAATCTATTCTGTTATGATACCATCCTTTAGATAGTAGTGTAGTATATGTTCGTTTGCTATTGTACCATCCTCCCAGGTATTAGCTCCTCTTTTGTTGTGCAGTGTAGTATGTGTTCGCTCGCCACATATACTAGCTAAGGAGGATGGTATTGTTAGTATACGTAAATGATAATTAAGAACGCCTTTATATGTCATTTGCTATTGAAAAACTTATCTTCATCTGCACCGCGTTCCTCCAACGAGAGTTAGCCATGCGTCAGTGGAGACAGGAGATAAAAATGCATCCGCATCTTTTGAACAAAATAAAAGTGGCTGGAAAATTTAGCTGCGGGCGAACTTGATTTCCCGCCTTCTGTTCGCCATTATTAGTTCTTTTGGCGATTGTCCAGTGCAATTGTATCGTTTTTTTTTTTCGTTTTTCTTGTTGTTGTACACTGTACGCCCGCTACAAGTCCGCAGAGCGTTCGTCTGCGCTAGAGATGCAGGTGTATTTCGGTGCCGGTCGATTGGTATACGTACGGATTTGAGGGTGGGCTGGTGGACACTGATGGGAGGGGAGGAGATCAGCGCCCCTGGATATGCGCCGATCTATATTTATCGACATCTCGCCAAGTACGATGTACTTTATCATAGAAGGAAAAGAAAGCGTCAACGGTTTCTGAAACTAGAGGCGAACAATGCAGCAATAAATGACGAGGCAGTAGTAGTTAAATCCTCGATATATTTGCAACAAAGGGTTTCCTCGTTTGCAAAATAATATTACATGAATATAGATACTAGACGTACTATGACATGATTAAATATACTAGACGTACCCATGACCCGTTAGGTCACAACCATTCTAACTATTTAGACGTAATATTACATGAATATATATACTAACTGTACCTGTGACCCGTTAGGTCACAACCACTATAACTATGTAGGCGTACTATTACATAAATATATACATATATATATATATATATATTAGACGTATCTGTGATCCGTTGGGTCACAAACATTATAACTATTTAGACGTATTATTACATGCACATATATACTAGACGTACCTGTGACCCAATGGGTCACAACCACTCTAACTATTTAAGCGGAATATTACATGAATATATATACTTAATGTACCTGTGACCCGTTAGGTCACAACCACTCTAACTATTTAAGCGGAATATTACATGAATATATATACTTAATGTACCTGTGACCCGTTAGGTCACAACTACTCTAACTATTTAGACGTAATATTACATGAATATATATATAATAAATGTACCTGTGACCCGTTAGGTCACAACCACTCTAACTATTTAAGCGGAATATTACATGAATATATATACTAAATGTACCTGTGACCCGTTAGGTCACAACCACTCTAACTATTTAAGCGGAAGATTACATGAATATATATACTTAATGTACCTGTGACCCGTTAGGTCACAACCACTCTAACTATTTAGACGTAATATTACATGAATATATGTATGCTAAATATACCTGTGACCCGTTAGGTCACAACCACTCTAACTATCAGACATCAATTAATAAATATTCCCCAAATTTCAGTCGCATTAAGATATTATTATTTCATGTATCCACATAAAATCTTATAAGGAGGTATACTATTTTATGTAGCGATGTTCAGTATTTCCTTCAACAGTGCTCAATGCGTGAGTAGAGCTAAAAGTTATTAAAATATATATTCAAGTCGATTAAGCTCCACAGAGGCTTCCAGGTTGTACCATCGTAAGGAATCGTCAGGCTAAAATGCTATTTTAGCCTGACGATTCCCTACGAGGGTGAAACGCGGAAGCCCATGTGTAACTTAATTCCTATAAATATATTTTTATTTTTACT
>OY744518.1:202609100-202634100 GCA_963556195.1 Sepiola atlantica
AATAAAAGTGCTTATGTGAAACATAATATTTTAAATTAATGTTTCAAGTATTTGAAATAGTGAATTTACGAAGCGATAACGAGCCGGCAAAGTTAACTAGTTTCACCTAAAATGATCACCCACTTCCGGACCAGATAGCGTTTTTTAGGTATGGTCCGAAAGTGGGTGATATTATACGTTAAATTTATATGCGAATGTGAACCCGACTCTAAAAATGTTAAATATTGTTACTTTTTTAGTATTTTTTTTTACCGTTAAATTTTTCAGATCGTTCGACGGACAGCACCACTTATAGAAATGATTAGACGCACCTTAAATAAGATGCGTCCATTCGATTTGCACGTTTAGCGATTACAATACTATTTAAAAATTCAGCCTGACAAACGGACAAGATGACATTTGAACTTAAGCGTCACAGACCGAAAAATAAATATTTTTCAAACTTTAGTATGACAGACAGACTAACAAAATGCCAGTTGAAACCTAAGATAAAAATAATAATATTTCAAGTTTAAGTGTGACAGACCAACTAAAATGCGATTTTCAAATTATGTGTGACGGACTAACAAAAATATTAGTTTAAATTTAAGTATGACAGACTAAGAAAACTTCTGTTTAAAACTTAAACGTGACAGACTGACAACAAAATATTCTACTTGGCTTTTAGTGGCTGTTCTGATACTACACTTCATCTATATTCACCTCGGTCAGTGAATGTAACCTCCTTCTAGACTGAGGCAATTTTAAAATTTTTATCCCAATCCAGAGTGTCCCTTTTTGGAGAGCTGTTTTTTTCCCCAACATTCAAAACCGACCTTGTGTCTAACTCTGCCCTCGTGGGGAGGCGAGCAAATCGGGACAGGCTAACAAGAATGCTAGTCAAAACATAACCGTGACAGACCGACAAAATACTATTTCAAACTAAGTGTGACAGACAAACAAAAATACTAGTTACAAAATTAAGCGTGACAGACCGACGTTCCGAGCCTTACATCGAGATACGAGGACGTATCTGAAGCCTGATCGAAATTGTATTCTGTTGTCAAAAGACGGGGAAATAAACAGCGGTGGAAGAGTCCAACTTGTGGAGGTTTCTCATTGGTTGTAGACGTGCGTGTCCCGGTCGGGCTTTGATAATGAAGGTGAAGGTCGATCTTTTCGACGTCAATACAGTTGGCCGGCTGGAGGAGCGGAAGGAAAGGGTCGGGATGAGTTAGTGTTGTTGTCGGTCGTGGAGCTTGTAATGGCTGCCAGGGAATATTCTGACATTGACCTTCATTTCGTCCGCCATTTTAACACTTTTTTTTGTACTTTTAATTCTCTCCTCGCTATTAAATACGTATGTATATTAATAAAATTATGAGATCACTTCACGTTTATCTTCGTATGTGTGTGTGTTTCTCGCCTCTACGTGGCTGACGCATTATTATTTAATACTAATCGATTATTGGTACTTGTAAAGAATGGGTATCCAGAGGATTTCAGTTCCGAGTATCGACGGAGAACCCCGAACATGTCCCGGAAATGGCTGAAGCAGTTTACGACTTGATAACTACCTTCTTTTTTTCTTTTTCTTATGAAGATTTTTTTTATTTATTTATTTAATGTATTATTCAGGGGCTAATTGTGTTTTTTTAAACCCTAACCCTAACCTAACATTAATCCTTCGCATGCTGTTTTGTACCTTTCTTCCGTGGCTTTCAAATCGTAAACTGCTTTGGCCATTTCCTGGGTGTCTCGTGATTCTCCGTCAATATTCAGGACGGACTATGTAAGTACTGAAATACAAAAAGGAACTTTTTAAAAATCACATTTATAACATCATTTATTTACGAAATTAAATCCACAACAATGCATTACGATTTTTTTTTTGTAATCAACTCAGCTATTTAAGTCTTTTGTTAATAGTTAAAAAGAACAGAATAGATTAGTTTGTGACCCGTCAAAATTTGAAAGCAATTCGAAAGGATTTAAACTGTCGAATAGAAGTCATTTCTTGCTTTAAAATTCTTAGCAAATCGTCACGTATTAAAAGATTGAAAGTTATGCAAACTATTTGCATCCAATAATTGCACGAACAGAGATTAGAACAATATTACATGAACAGAGATTAGAACAATATTACATTCACACCAATTCAGTGGCGTGTAGTTGTAGAGGGACAGGTGGCCTAGGACATCCAGATTTAGATGGGTCCAAATTGGGGGCATCCAATCATACCTAAATTATCTCCTTTCTTTTTCAGTACTAGGTCTTATTTTATTTACCTCTCCAGGAGGTTAGACACAAGGTCAGGTGTTAAGTTGAAAAGCCAGTGCACTAGGATTAGCGCACACTGACCTACAGAAAATGCTTGAGCAGCCCCGACGGTATTCCCTTTTAGAAGCGCATCAAGCGATTAGCGATAAATTAACCCTTTCTAAAAAGAGAAGACAAAAGTCTGGGAGGGTGAACCTCTTGAGACTGAACAGGACCATACCTCAGTCCGACAGCAACATAATCGATGTTGGACTGATTGTCGAGAACGTATCTCCGACGTGTCTGAAATAAGTTAATCAAGGGAGGCGCGAGAGTGCTCTTCTCCCTTAATAAACTTTCATAATGAAAATCATGTTATCTGTGCGTACGTACGTACGTACGTACGTATGTGCCACCCTGTATGTACTCAACTATTTTATGGATTCAGCTGATTTTTGGCAGAGATAGAGGTTCTGGGGTCTAGTTGATGGCATTTTAATTTCAGTTTACCATATACCTTAGTTTTCCAGAAAATTAAAAAAAAAACTTATGAGAAGGCATTGTATTGAGGCATAGCTTTTACCAAAGTAGTGACACTCCATGATAAATACCAGTATACTGAAATCATATGCCCTTAATAGGGTTAAGATGAAAATTCATATACACTAAATGTACAAAAGCAAGGAAATTCCCAATTTTTTACACTTTTATTGTCATTAAGAGTATAACTACATATCAACAAAACCATTTCATTATCACATCACTACAGTATAAATCTCTATGCATGAGTGGATGAAGTGTGTGAGGTGCGCTGAAGAAAAATTCCTAACTGTTGTGCTCGCATACCTTTAATGACAATAAAAGTGTACAAATTTGGGAATTTCCTTGCTTTTGTACATTTAGTGTATATGAATTTTCATCTTAACCCTATTAAGGGCATATGATTTCAGTATACTGGCATTTTTCATGGAATGCAAGCTATATTTGATCTTTGAAACATACAATGAAGCAGTTGGCCCTGGGCATCACCAGACCCCTACACACCACTATTACAATTAGCTAAAGTTTCATAAAGTTTATGGAAATATTTACTAATTGATGTCTAGTATCTGAATTTTTACAGAGAGTTTCAACCCCTTTTCTTTGCTACATTTGCATAACACTAAATTAAACTAAATATAGCCCATATTATCTTTCTTACGCCTAGCAGCTGTGGTCTAAAATTTAGAATGCATAGTTAATTAGTTTAGGAGTAAATCCAGTTCGTACAAATATATAAACATACCTAAAAAAAAAGCCACAATTAAGGTTATTAAAATAGTCGTATTTTCTCAAATGTGGAGAATGTGGATAATTTTGTTTGTGAGGTGTCAATAAAATCAAAGGTATAAAAATGGCGATCGCGATTAGAACGAATAATGGTGTTATGCTCGGAGTTTCAGTTGGTGGAGCGAACATAGAGGAAAAAGAGTGGGTTTAATTCCGAATGTAATCCAGCTCGGGTATAATACCCGGTTATCGGGATAAACATTTATATTGAACACTTTTTTTTTCTGTGAATCGGATAAACCTTCAAAACTATTTGAAAAGTTCGACTGCAAAACGCGATAAACGCCATTTTCGAAATTACGAAGCTATCCCTACTAAATGTGTTGAATTTAAACACTTCTTCTTTCGTGTGAATCAGATGATTCTGGTGTTGGCATTAGTTTCCCCGATGTTTTTCTAGTTAGAAATATTTCTGGAAAGACATCGGAAACTTACAGGAAGGACCACGAGAAGGTTGTCAACATCCCAAAGTGAAAGTGATACTGTGGAACCAACTGGATTCGAACTTGGAACACCCACGTCTTCAGTCCGTGTCGATATCCACTTAACCACCTCCCAATTTAAACACTAAACACTAAACACTAAACCACACCCCGAAAATCATGTTTTACATAATGTGATAATTTATTTTTCCTTTCAATTACAAGTCGAAGTCTATAATTTATAGGTTCGTCCTTTTATCAAATAAAATAAACATGGATTTATCGCGTTTCATTCGAACTCTGCATTTCTCCAATAACAGTTAATGCTACTCAGACAAAGCTCCCTTCCTTTAACAAGTATAAAAACCCTTCTCATTCACTGATTGCCATAGTTAATAACACCCTACCTGAGAGTTAATCATTTAAACTCTTCGGCCTAACATTTACAAGTAACATGAATTGGAACAGATACATAGAAGACATTGCCAAGTGTGTTGCAAGGAAGGTGGACTCCCTCTACAGTGCTAGTAAAGTTCTCACACCTGCCAGTATCCTATATCTCTACAAAGCCACCATTCGCCATCTGGACTGGTGCACACACTACTAGCCTCTCTCTTTTAGACAGGGCCCATAGAAGAGACTCTAATCTAATAGGTCCTACACTATCTACCAAGCCCCAGCCTCTGTTCCATCGTTGCAATGTTTCATCCCTGTGCTCCGACGAACTTGCTGCATAGAGTATTCTTGTCTCTTGTGCTTTTTAGACGTAAATACCCCCGACCGACCCAACAATCAGCAAGATCGCGCCCCTTTACTGTAGAGATCCCCAGATGCCGGAAGGCTTTCAACTCTAATAACTTTTTTCTTCGTAATGCTCGCTTTTGTAATTCATTCCCTGCTCACTGTTTCCCAGACTGTACTAACATGCAGAAACTTAAATGTAATGTGAAAAAACAACAACAATATCGTTACATAACTCTCTATTTAGAATGTCCCTGTAGGTATCGTCCCTAATTAACCGAAGCCACTTACGTCTCAGTGGCAATGGTGAATCAAAGTGAAAAATAAAAATAAAACAAATAAAATATAATTTCAAAAAAATAATTGAGCATTTCATTTGGGAAAAAACGATTATGAGATTTAAGTCTAAATGTTATATTTCATAAACGTCTAAAAGTTAAAGGAAACAATTGATTTAATGGCGTCTTATTTTATAATACCCCTTTTCAGGTAGAAATACAAAAAAAAAAGAAGCTTCTGTTAATAGATCTGGAATATCAAGACATTTTATTGGATGTATTGTCGGCTTGGCAGGCCGAGAAAACGCTCCAAACATTCCCTCTATTAATGGCGACGAAGAAACGCTGGTAGAGCCAAATCAACAATTTAGGCCGCCATTTTATATTCAGTACAAACACGTATCGAATCGATTTGAATGCGACGTGCAAAAAGTCGGGAAAATAAATAGTGGCGGAATATACCAGCTTCGGGAGTTTCATTTGTAGTAGACCTGCATGCCCGGGTCGGCTTTTAACATGAAGGGGAAGGTCGATTTTTCTGCATCGATAGTGCTGGTCCGCTGAGCGGGCTAATGGTTGGTGTCGTCGTGTGTTCGCCGCGAGGCGTTCGGGAATAACTTCTGTCCTCGACCTTCGTTACCTTCGCTATAAACATTTATTTGTTTTTTTTTCTTCTAATTTTCTTTCGTTCATAATATAATACATTTAAAAATAAGACGATATAAGATGAAATGATCCATGAGGATTGCGTAGCTTCAGTTTTCAGTATTAGAAGTGCCTCATATTTTCCCCCTGTTGTTTGTTTGAATTTAGGAAAACTCGTCAAAGGAAAACTCGGCAACGGAAAATTTGTCAATGGATAATTCGGCAACTGAAAACGGGTCAATTTTGGCCAAGTAGGAAAATTCGGTAATTATCGAATAAATAACCCTAACTCTAACCCTAACTTGAAATTTTTATGTAAAAAATAACCTGGTCCAAACCTTTAATTTCGTAACGTAATTACGAACCGGGTTGAAATAACATTATTTAGAAAGCCATTCTTAACATGGAGTGAGGGGGCTTTGTTAACTATTCTGTACTTTCACCTAAAAATTTAATAAACAAAAGATATCGTAAAAATTTAATTTAACTTGAAAAGCTTATCTAAAAGATAGCCCGGTTCGTACACTGCACAAGTACCAAAAATATAACATAAAAAATGTTCTTCACTGGGGAGGGGGGTAGCCCCGTATTTACAAGTATATCTCCTGTAAAAACGGTTCTAAAATTTATTTTCAATCGATATTTATTCGATAATTGCTGAATTTTCCTATTTGGCCAAAATTGCCGAATTTTCCATTGACGAATTTACCGTTGTCGAGTTTTCCTTTGCCGAGTTTTCCGGGCACCGTTTGTTTATTTTATATCATGATTGCATATTAATCGACTTCCTTAGTAGGTGTTGTCTATATCAGTCGAGGAAACGTCTTCGACAATAAGTCCGACAGTGGACTTGCTTCATTCGGGCTGAGGTATCGTTCTGACCAGTCCTAAGAAGTCCATCGTCTTAGGGTTTACCATCTCTCTTTGAGAAGGGTTAGTTTATAGTTAATCGCTTGAGACGCTACACAGGCATTTAATTGTCAGGCAAGAGGCGCACTTCTTCTAGTACGCCGGCTTCTCAAAACCTCACATGACCTTGTGTCTAACCTCCTGAAAAAGAAGGTAAACAATATTTTCTTTAACCTTTTCGTTAAGAGCAAAGATAACTATATTTTCTGATACTACACTTCTTCTTTTCTGTCTTCGACCAGTGAAGTAGAAATCCTTCCGTGCCGAGGTAATTTACATTTTTGTACTGGTTCATAGTTGTCTTCTTTTTTTTTAAATCTCATATTAAAAACCGACAAACCGAACTTGTGTCTAACTCTGCCCTCGTGGGGAGTCAAGTAAACAGGTACTAAGAAAATGTTTCTTTTATAAAATTAACTACTTTGGCTAAGATCAAAGTGTAGTATCTGTTCCGATAGATACTGCACCCCATAGACTGGTATTGTCTTGGCCTTCGGGGCTTGATTTACGCCAGTCTATGGGTCTGTCCTGTGCAGTTCTAGGAGGTCAACCCTCCCAGGCTTTGCCTCCCCTCTTTGGGGAGGAGTAAGTTTATTGCTTACTGTCTGAGGCGCCCCTACCGGGAAATGCCGACGGGGCTGCCCAGGCAATTTTTGATGGTCAGAGTGCTCACCTCTCGGGCGCTGGCTTTTCAACCCCCACTTTCCGACCCGACCTTGGGTCACATCTTACTTGTGGGAGTAGGATAAAACTGGCCTTGTGCCTAACTCCTTATTTAAACACTACTATTGTTATTATTATTATTAGTAGTAGTAGTAGTAGTAGTATTTACTCACTAGGAGTTCTCACAATCATCATCAGTGATTGCTCACTGATAATAATCGGTAATATTCTCATGAGTCTGAGTAACAATAAGTCTCCCCAGATTTCCAATACTCTCTATCTCACTCGATAATCATTGCACATGATTTTGCGTTATCGCAACAGCTGCTTACCATTGATTTCTCGCTTGCAACGACCATTGGAATTCTTTGTGATTTGCGTGGCAATTAGCCTCTTCAAGTGGATATCTGGTTAGTGCTTTTCTTCCTCGGTCTTTCCATTCTCTTTACCCCTTCACAACGATTTTGTGTTGTATCCGTCGAGGCTGATGACATTTTTATTGGGGGGGGGGGGCAGTTTACAAGTTTCTTTTGCAGTTTCAGTTTCTTCGGGTTTACTTGGGTATGGCGTCCACGGTTTTGTTTTATTTCTGTTGCAACTTCCATGAGGCTATTTAGTGGTCATAGCTTTTGTGGGTTGGTTTCCGCATTCGATGATTTTCCTGAAGATTTCAGCTGTTTTCATCATTGTCGTCCGTTGTATAGTCTCAGTTTTCCGTTTCATTCCAATTTCCCATAGTTTGTTTTTTCAAATTTTCGAGACTGTTCCTAGTGCTCATACGATCATTGGTATTATGTTGACTTTCTTGATATTCTATATTCCTTTTAGTTTTCTGGAAAGTTCTGCCTATTTGATTCTGTTTTTCCGTGTCTTCGATCTTCATCGTGTTAACTGCTGGGACACCAAAGTCGACAATTTGGCAGTTACTTTCATTCTTGTTAACTATTATGCGTCTGGTCTCCTTGCTTGGATAAGTTCCTTTGTTTTTACTTTCATATCGCAGATAATTTTCCAGTATTTTCTCTGGTTTTTGTCTGTACCATTTGTGTGTACCATTTGTCTGTACTATTTGTCTGCGTGTTCAAAATGCAGTCGTTTGCATAGTTTCCAATGTACTACTTTCCCCACGCAGTCGTGTTTGTTCTTGTATTCATTTTGCGCTAGCTTGCTGCATAAACTTATAATGTGATTTACCATTTCGTCTCTTTATCCACATAGTATGGTTAGCAAAGTTACCCCAGCCAGGAATGGATCCAGAAAGTGTCGTTTGAGTTGTCCCCCTCTACATATACTGTTTTCCTTGGTTTGATATATTTTAGATTTGATGTAGTTAGTGCCAATCGCATAGTTCTGTGCAGCTGTCACTAGTGATTATTGTTGTTATTGTTTTTATTATTATTGTTATTTTCTTATATCTTCTGCTTTTTTCAAATTTGTAATTATTTCACTCAGACGGAGTCTTTCCATTAATAAAAATAACTATTTTCATATTTATGTTGGTTGATTTTATTGTATTTGGGTCGTTTCTATTGTGTTGAATTATACCATTATGAAGGTTTCAATCAGTGCGGACTGACAAATCAATATGCCATATATAAGTTCTCCACTAATTTCACGTCAATAGTATGAAACATTTATTTCTTAATAGTTTTTTTAAGCACTTCCCATCTGTGAAACACATTATCACAAGACTGCTTTCCGACTTACTTCAATATAGTCGTCTTCAAGTCTAATGTCAGCAAATACTTGTCAAGCTATCCTATTAAGTAATAAAATGTTGTCGATTCAGTTCATCGTTTTCAATCCTCTCATAATATTGTTCATCATCCAACTGACAATTTCTCTAACCCTTATCCTCTAATAGTTTTTGGCCTTAGTAAGTAAAGACATTTACTATCTAAAAAAAAAAAGTTTCAACAGTAAATTATCCAGAAAAGTTTGATGTTCCATTTAGAAAATATTTTTTTATAAATATGAATTCTCGCCTCCAGTCATCGTGAAAATAGCAACATTTGTTGACTGAATTGTTTACAATAAATCGTTTATAATCGGCGTCGTGTGTTCAGCATTAATTAAACAGAAAGGGGTGGGCATGCAGTGAAACATACAAGTGATACCAATATTACAGCTGTCAAATTACAGCATTTAGCGACGCACGTGTTGAATGGTCTCGATTATTATGTGAAGTAATTTACAAATCTGTATACATCTGAATGAAAGCTCACACAAGACGAAATTGAATTTCAACATTAAATGTTCAAATTTATTTGTGGTCAGCTCATAAAATTATCTTCCCTTACGGCTTACGAATAACAGCTGCCTGAAAACGGCTTCTTTGCCTTTTGGCTAAGATCAAAGTGTAGTATATATTCCGATAGCTACTGCACCCTATAGACCAGTGTCGTCTAGGCCTTCGGGTCTTGATTCCGCCGGTCTGTGGGTTTGTCCTGTGCAGTTCTAGGAGGTCCACCCTCCCAGGCCTTGCCTCCCCTCTTTGGGATGGAGTAAGTTTATCGCTTACTGCCTGAGGCGCCCCTACCAGAGAATGCCGACGGGACTGCCCAGGCATTTTTTGTAGGCCAGAGTGCTCACCTTCTCGGGCGCTGGGTTTTCAAATCCCACTTTACCGACCTTGTGTCACATCTTACCTTGTGGGAGGAAGATAAATAAAACGGCTTACGAATATCGTTACACTTGTGATTTTTTGAAAGGTACGGACAAAGATCTGTACTTATCTTTTAATAAAATGTTATTGTCCAAATCCAGAGTGCCCCTATTTTAGGGGAGTGGGATTGTCCCCACATTTAAAAACCAACCGTATGTCTTACTCTACCCTCTTTTTCTATCTTTCCTTACTTTCGTGGTGAACGGAAATGGCGCACCGGTATGATTCTGGAATTGGAGAAGAAAAAAATGGGGGTACTTATGAAGTTTACGGACCGGGCTGAAATAATAACGTTATTATTTAGAAAGCCACTCTTTACATGGGGAGGTTGCGGGGCGGGGGTTCATTAACTATTCTGTACTTTCGTCTTACAATTTGATACACAAAAGATACCGTAAAAATTGAATTTCACTTGAAAATGTTATCTAAAAATAACCCGGTTCGTGAACTGAATAAGCATTAGAATTGGGGGAAATCCTTGGTCTTTTTTTCGAGTACATCCCAATTCGGTGCAGGTTCAATGAGAAGCCCTTAAAGACCCAAAAGAGTCAATCTATCACCGGCAATTATCGCAACATGGCGGTTGTGGTCAGCGAAAAAGAAATACCTGGGGTAGATGTTACATTCCAAACAAACATCGAATCAATTCGAATGCAAAGGTTGAAAAGACGAGGGAAATAAATAGCGGAGGAATATACACACTAGAAACGGTTGTACATGTGTAGCAGACGCGCATGGTTGGTCGTTTTCTTTTTTATCGTAAACGTGAAGGTCGATTTCTCGACGTCAATACGGTTGACATGCCACGTGGTTGGCGGTGTGATCACCACCAAGTGTTTGGTTTGTTTTTTTTCTTTTACGGCATATCAACCCTTTTCGATTTATTTAATGCCGAGTCCGCTCATTTTGGCCAAAGTTTTCGATGCTTGAAGTTCTTTATATGTTCAAGTATTTATTCATGGTGTTTGGTTTGGTTGTTTTGTAGAGGAAAAGTGGAAGGAAAGTGAAAGGGGATGAAGGGGGTCATGGGAGGGGAAGAAGATAAATTGTTGTGTTTTGTTTTTGGCTTTGCAGAATATGATTAAGTTTTGAAAAGAGAAGGGGGAAAAAATACAACATCAATGTTTGGAGCATTTTAGGTCAGGAAGCCGATGTCTTCAGACAGCCTGATCTGGTAGCACGAGCATTACCGAATGTTGTGAAGACATTCTAAACATGTAATTTGACATATTTCTCTTTATTTCTTTCGAATTGTCCCACAAAATGTTTTATGCTAACCGTAATACGATATAAGATCAGGAAGATTGTGTAGCTTCAATTTTCATATTAGAAGAACTTAATATTTTTTCGCTGTTTTCTTTATTGACTTTTTATAATAATTGCGTCTTTTATAGATTTAAAAAAATATTTTTTTACTAGCGTCATTTATTTTATAAAAAGCAGGGGTACACGTCCTTGCCCGCCGCTATCAATAACACAATAGAAGGATAAAGTAAAAAAATGTTTCCGAATTCTTTTAAATGAGGATTGATAAATTTTATTATTTGCCGTATTCAGACTACTATGCTCATCTTGGTCGTTATTTTCACAACGTTTCGGTTGATTAAACCTCCGGCCTTCTTCAGGTGCTTCTCTTTTTTTAATGAGCGTATCTGCCATCGCCCTTCCCCTAGTTCGAAATTCCGTATAGATTTCCGAGTTCGACATAAAGATTCCCAAGTTCGAAAAAAATACACTTGAAGAAGGTCGGAAATTATATCGGCCGAAACTTTGTGAAAAGGGAAGCAAGAAAAGAATAGTCGTCCGAATAACCGAGATAATAAAAAGAGTATGCAACATCTTTCTTTAAAAAATTCCCTTGTTCTACATCCTCCTCCGACTTCCATCTCCTTCCTTCTCTCTCCTATTTTCTGTTTCATTCTATCTAGCAACTGGTTCAATATAACAGAAATAAAGCAAAGAAATATGACTGATTGATCCTTGAACATTGATCACATTAGCGTAATGATATTAGTTATAGTTTTGTCAAAGTTTTGTTCAATGAATAATTTAATGATCAAATAATACAACTAGTACATATATATATATATATACATATATATATATATATATATTTATATATATATATAAATGACGATTTAACTAGTTTTTCAAATCATGTTGAAAGTATGAGCATACGTAAACGTATTATCACAGTTTACTGCTGTTTCAAGACAGTGTTAATGAAACAGCTGTAAACATCTATAAAATCTTTGTATATGCTCTTTAGTTTGAACATATTTGAAAAATGATTGACATCGTCAGAAATACTTTGCTCTATTCCCCTGAATATTGCGTTACTTGCATTTTGTATTTGATCTAATTTGAAAGTGTGTGTCTGTATATGTATATGTGTCTGTATATGTATATATGCGTATATATATATATATATATATATATATATATATATATATATATATATATACATGTATATCTGTACATATACAATGTACGTGAATCTTATTTTCTGTTATATATATATATATATATATATATATATATATATATATATATATATATATATATATATATATATCAGTATATTATATGTAGTAATTAAATATATCCGGAGCACTTAATATCTAGGTTTATATAAAAAATGTATATATATATTAAGTTTTTATAATTTTTAAAACTGTTTCTTATATATATATATATATATATATATATATATATATATATATATATATATATATATATATATATATATATATATATATATATATATATCAAGTGGTGTAGTGTAGTGGTTGCAGGCAGGAACTGTGGGCTCAGTGTGGCAGGTCCGAACCTTGTCGGGTCTTCTGCATCGCTTTCTCTAATACCCTTGGGAAAGGTATGAATTCATATATCCCTTCTTGCTATAGATTAAATAATAGTGTAGACTTGACTCCCAAGCCTTGGTTGTGCAACTCGTATCGGAGAAGAAAAACTCCGAATTAACACTTGTATTTCTTAGCTTGATCCGTCATTGTTTCCAGTAGTTTTTCGACTTCTTTTTGACACTCGGCTCAAGCAATGCCGGATCAAGAGTGCTGCGTATGTGTATTGCGCACCCCTTACTTCATTATTGACTCCATGCACTGGCATCTTTACAGAGGGTATCCATTGCTTCCTGAAGCTGAACGCGGGCCATTTATATATACGTGAGATAAATGTAAATTGTCTCAGTCTAGAAGGATCTCTCTCTTCAGTGACCGAGGACTAAACATAAAAGATTAAGTGTAATATCAGAACAGATACCACAGTGTGCTCTTAGCCAAAACGAATGGAGAATTTACTATTCAGAAGAAGGTTTAATATATAAATGCACAAATACACGATTTGAAGTACTTAAAATCATCTCAATTTACTAAAATCTGGTAATTCTGCGGACATATTATTTTTTTAGATAGTATTTTCAAGTAAAATTCAATTTTTACGATATATTTCGTTTATTTAATTGTTAATTGTTTGTTAATTTTTAATTGTTTGTTTTTCTCGGCCTTTTGGCCGAGATCAAAGTGTAGTATCTGTTCCGATAGATGCTGCTCCCTATAGACCAGTACGCCGGTCTATGGGTTTGTCCTGTGCAGTTCTAGGAGGTCCACCCTCCCAGGCTTTGCCTCCCCTCTTTGGGGAGGAGTAAGTTTATTGCTTACTGCCTGAGGCGCCCCTACCGGGGAATGCCGACAAGGCTGCCCAGGCATTTTTTGTATGCCAGAGTGCTCACCTTCTCGGGCGCTTGCTTTTCAAATCTTACTTTACCGACCTTGTGTCACATCTTACCGCTGTGGGAGGTAAATAAATAAAAATTGTTAGGTGAAAGTACAGAAAAGTTAATAAAATACCCGTTGTTAAGAATATGTTTCTAAATAATAACGTTTTTATTTCAGCACGGTTCGTAAACTGCAGAAGGACCTAGATTTTAGATTCTGTATAATTTTTCTTAGGTTGGGGATGAGGAGGAAATGTGGTGGCAATTTTCTCTTTCCAGATGCATCTCAGCAGCTCGGCGAAAGTACCGGTATATCGGGAAGTGCATATGCTGCCAAAAAGCAGGCGGAAAGATTCCCGGACCTCGCAACCTGAGCCTCAAATAATATTCCGTAGAAAGACGCATCGAATCGATTTGGATGAAGAGGAGCGAAAAGACCCGGCTGTAAACAGTGGCGGGACATAGCGTATTTAGCAGTTTCATTTGTAGTAGACTTGCATAAAGGTGAAGGTCGATTTGTCAATGTCAATACGCTAAGGTGGGGGGGGGGGGAGGTGTCGAGTGTTGCAGAAGTGGAGGGCGGGGCTTGCGAAGATCTTCTGACCTTGACCTTAGTTGCATTCGCTATTAGATTGTGTAGCATCAATTTGCATTATGCGAAGAATGTGCTATTTTTCCTTGTTTTTTTTTATTATACTCAATATAAGTTAATAAAACGTTTGTTTTCCTAATATTTTCTCACATACTTTAATAACACAAGATACATGCTAAAATATACATTAGTTCTGGGATTGAGTTATGTTTGAAAAAAATCTATTTTAATTGTTCTAATTAGCCGTAATTTATACCTAACTGAAGAATTCACTTATCTCACCCCCCTCTCTCTCTCTCTCTCTCTCTCTCTATATATATATATATATATATATATATATATATATATATATATATCTTTCTCTTTTTGACATTTATGTATTCCTTTCGTCCTATCTAATTCTAGGTTGATTTAGCCACCTACTAATATTTCTTTATTTCGATGCTGACATTTAGAGAAATAGTGACTCTTTTTTTCAGCATCGTCATCTAATTTACATTCGTGTGTCTGTACACACCACAGATATGTATGTAAATTAGATAGTTAAATAATAAGCCGCTTTACTTCATACAGATACTTAATAATAATAATAATAATAATAATAATAATAATAATAATAATAATAATAAGAAGAAGAAGAAGAAGAAGAAGAAGAAGAAGAAGAAGAAGAAGAAGAAGAGTGTGACTATACAACTAACGGCAAGATCAAATCAGCTGAAATCTTAAGGAAACTCATCGGATGCGGAAACCAACCTACATGGAAACGGCAACAGATGTAATACGAAAAGATGGAAAGAACACCGCATTAAACCAAGGGAACTAAACGTGCTAGATACCAAGCTGGTATATTCCGCCACTATTTAACTGCCCCCTTTCAAAGCATCAGCCTTTGCTGAAACTACACAAAATAATTATGAAGTGTCGAGGAGGATGGAACGACCGAGTATGGAGAGCACCAACGAGACGTCCACTAGATGAGTGCGAAGAGTATTGCGACCTTGCGAGGCTTCTTGCCAACCAAATTCAAGTGAACACCAAACATTGCCCGGTTGCGTTTAAAGATTAAGATTGTGGAGGATTTTTTTTACGTCAATACGGTTGGCTGGTCGGGTGGATGCCTGATCGGGTAGCTGGCTCGGTGGCTGCCCCGGTGTCTGGGCTAGTGACAGGTCCAGTAGTTAGCATAGTAGCTGGGTGGTTGGTCAGGTGGCTAGCCCAAGGGCTGTAAGAGCTTAGTGGCTGTCGCAGAGGCTAACTATCCCGGTTACTGTTCGGGTCGACGTTGAACCTAAGCCAATATGTTGTGTAGCGTCAGTTATTTTTATCAGAAGATTTGACTATTTTCCCGCGTTTTGTTTGCCATATTGCATGTCTAATCGATTGTGAAAACTTTTTGTTAACAACGTAATCAATTGCATATTATTTTCAATCTCTCTTTCATTCCTTGTTTCTTTTTTTGTTTGCATCTCTCTTTCATTCCGTGTTTCTTCTTTTTTGTTTCCATCTCTCTTTCATTCTTTATTTCTTCTGTTTTTTTCATCTGTCTTTCATTCCTTGTTTCTTCTGGTTTTCCATCTCTCTTTCATTCCTTGTTTCTTCTGTTTTTCCCACCTCTCTTTCATTCCTTGTTTATTTTTTTTGTTTCCATCTCTCTTCCATTCCGTATTTCTTCTTTTTTGTTTCCATCTCTCTTTCATTCTTTATTTCTTCTGTTTTTTTCATCTCTCTTTCATTCCTTGTTTCTTCTGGGTTTTTTCATCTCTCTTTCATTCCTTGTTTCTTCTATTTTTCCATCTCTCTTTCATTCCTTGTTTCTTCTGGGGTTTTTTTCATATCTCTTTCATTCATTGTTTCTTCTGGGTTTTTTTCATATCTCTTTCATTCATTGTATATTCTCTTTCTTTTCTAATTTCGTTTGTGTGCTCTCTCTTCTTTATCGCCCTCCATCTCTCTCTCTATCATCCTTTTTTTCTTTCCTTCATCCCTTTTCTCACCTCTTTATTGTTTCTTTATCCTCGCTTCTTTCACCATTTTTGATTATGTCAAGCTCAACTCTGGACAAATTCTTTGACTCCAGCTGATTATCCGCACACTCTTCAGCATTTCCGGCTATTTCGTTCACTTTTTGTCAAGTTTCGGATTTTGCAGCAACATCGTGTTGTTCTATTCAACATACACGACTTTTCGAAGGCTTTTCAAATCATGAGTTGGGTTTTTTTATACTGTCATTCATTACTAAGCGCAACCTTATTCGTTGGAGAACAACACTTGGTGATATTTCATGCATCGATTTAACGAAGTTAGCAAAATAAATAAATTATTCTATTGATTAATTTAACTCAATTACTCTTTGTGCTACATATATATATATATATATACACACACACACACACACACACATATATATATATATATATATATATATATATATATATGTGTGTGTGTGTGTGTGTGTGTGTGTGTGTGTGTGTGTGTGTAAGCTAGTTCCGCTCGGGCGTTGAACACTGTAGACACTGCCTCCCTGGTAAGTGTATCTTAATTTCAATTACTGTATGTGTTTATTTCTCGCGACCGTGTGGTTCTGGCCGTTTATCTCGTCATCCTTGTCTGAATCTACGAAGTGTGTTCGAGTCCATGCAACCGCCTGCAACCGCCACTCCTACACTAATGAAGGTAAAAAGGCCCGAAACGACGTTGTTTGTAGGTCAAAATCACTTAAATATTTAGAAATATGGGTAGTATATATATATATATATATATAGATGGATAGATAGATAGATATATAGATTACTTGTAAGTAGGTAGGAAACTTCCAGCAGAGTGCTCAATTAAATCAGTAAAGAGAATTAAGAGCTAAATATTTATTTATTGAACCAAAAATTGCCACGACGGTTTAACCGGCCGTTTCGTACACTGAGGAATTGGATCTTAGGCACTCATCGGCAGCCGTATATTATTCCGACAAAGACAAGGTTTCGTATTAAGCAAAATTGGTCTTTATGTAAAAATATCAAAGCCGTTTTCTTCATAGCCACAGTGATCCGATTGTATTGGCTATGAGGAAACAGCTGTAATTTTGTAAATAAAAAACAATTTTCTTGATACGCTATCTCATTTTATCACTGCTCTGGAATAAAATATTAGTACCGTAAAAACGTCTAATATCCATTTAGCTTAACGCTTAAGTTTGACTACATAACCAAAATACATACATACATACATACATACATACATACATACATACATACATACATACATACATACATACATTACATGAGTTATAAAAGGAGTGATAGGAAAAGCCGGAAAAAGGGGGATGGATAATGCGGGAAACTGATAGACAGACAGACAGACAGACAGACAGACAGACAGACAGACAGACATGAAGATGAACAGAAAAAGACCCAATTGAAGGCATAAAAATCATGTCAGGCAAGGAAAAGAAAAAGGCGTATTCCCTCCCCTCCTGTTGTTATGGCGCCGATTCAAACCTGCCAACTGGTATCTTTAGTTCTTGAGTGTCTAAAATTAGACTATCGATCCATTGAGTGTCGCGTTTATTTCCCCGGGTTTCGCGTTCGTTCGCGCGGCTTTTGTTAATACACAAATCAATTAATAATCATCCACGAAATGGAAAGCAGGAAAGAAAAAAGAGTATTAAGCAACACACGCGCGCACACACACACACACACACACACACATATATATATATGTATATATATATATATATGAACATATATATACATATAAATGGACGCTATAAAAATCAAAAATTATATCGAGATACAGTGAACACTTGATGAGTTAATATACTTGTAAACTATGTAAATGTTATCTATTTCTTCACTTTATTATCCCCATATATATATATATATATATATATATATATATATATATATATATATATTTATATATATATATATATATATATAAACTATATATATGTAATTATATATATATATATATATATATATATATATATATTTATATATATATATATATATTTCTGTAAGAGGTGTTGGTATAGGTGCTGATAGAAACGTTTTGGATTAACTTTATCAATTTATGAAATAAAATAAACTATTTCCAAACTGTTTTGGAAACGATCGTACGCCATGCTGGACTATATGTTCTAATTCTGGGAACAATTGTAATGTTTTAATTCATTGAATGTTTATATATATATATATATATATATATATATATATATATATATATATATATATATATATATATATAAATATATATATATATATATATATATATATATATATATATATATTAGACAAATACACGTAAGTAAATTTGAGGTATCCGAAGGGCCTTATTACCCCATTAAAACCAAACTAAATATGACCCACGTTAAAATACTTTTCGCCTCGCAGCTGTATTTAAAAATTCATAGCAGTCGTTTATTTAATATATGAGTGAATCCTCTACATACAAATATATAAACATATACACATACCTAACTATATATATATATATATATATATATATATATATATATATATATATATATGTATATATATATATATATATGTGTATATATATGCATATATATATATATGTATATATATATATATGTATATATATATGTGTATATATATGTATATATATATATATATGTATATATATATATATATATATATATAGATTTAGATTTTTCACTTATAAAATAGATCATTCAGTGAAGACCGGGGTTGTTCCAATAAAAAACAAGCTCGATGATACTCGATTACAGAGTACAGAGCATTTATATGTGATTTTATGAAGGCTTACCAAAGCATTCCTTTCAAGACACCAATGATCACCATTAAAGATATTTTTTCTTACAAATACTATTTATTCAAATTAAATGTTTTTTCCTACACGTGTTTCACTACCAAGCAGTTACTTGCTTGGCAGATCATCAGGGAAATTAAATGTCTGGAATACTGGTTTCAACTGCCGACAAAACACAATGTGGCGTTGTAATAGTTGAGGTCACTTAAGAAGAGAAGTGGAAAAAAAAATATATATATATATATATGTATATATATATATATATATATATCTTCGAAATAGAATTGAGAGCTTTCAGGAATCGATAATGCAAATATAAACATATATAACTTCTGTTTGGTTTCGAATCTCATTTTTAAGCACTCGTTCGTGTCGCTACACTAAAGAGCTCTGATCTCATATATATATATATATATATATATATATATATATATATATATATATATATATATATATATCTAGGCAGCATCTTCCCTTGCAGGCAAGTATTGTTGAATATAAGAGACAACTCGTGTCTAGATAGCCTTTGATAGATCCTTTCAATAGTCCGAATTAGGATCTTAGTTTCGGAGGGAATTGGCTGATGAATTTGCCATAATTTGCATATGTCATTCAAGTAATTTCGCACTAATCTGGGTTCATCTTCAGGGGGAATGAGGTTAATTAGGTCTAGACCATGTGTAGTATTTATAGAAGATTTTTGGCGGGAATTATGTACTACTTACGAAACTATATTTGGAGCTATAAACATTTTAGAATATTATTACTTAATTATTAGTTAATTCTATTAATTAGTTTTTTTTTTGTTTTTATATATAGGGCTTCTAATATATGGAGTTTTTGTTTGTTAGTAAGATTTTGGTATTTTCTACTAAGAGTTTTCTAAGATTTTGGTATTTTCTACTAAGAGTTTTCTGAGTTCCGATCGGGGGAAGGAGTGGGTGTTAGTTAAGTGTTGGGCTATGGCGCTAGTATCAGACAAATGCATCGTCAATCTTCTCGACTAAGTCCTATGTATATGTCTTTTTCTTCGTAGTCGGGGACACAGTTTCCCAAAGGGCATTTAAAGTCATAAACAAGGTTTGTCTTATCAATATGACCTTATTTAACTGCTCCGCCGGTCGCACGATTCGAACGCCAAACTAAAGTCTTCCTTGATTTACATCTAACGCCCTAATCGCCACGGCCGTTGCAACAGCTATATGAAATAGATGAGAAATAAACCCTATCATTCTTTTAACGAGTCTATCCCCAGCGTGGGAACTTCTGTAATGTTGCATGGTTAGAAGCTTTTAATATTTCTAAATAAAGAGAGTTTTAAATAATTGTTTTTAATAATAAATATTTTAATATTCATATAGATTTATGTTTCACTTCAACCATGACTCATCAGTGTGACTATATATAACTGTTCCGCCAGTCGGAAGATATGTTTAGACTGATTGATTGCTGGGTTCATTTCTATTGTTTACATTCGTTTCTTCGATATCTTACTAGTTAGAATTTTTTTCTACAAAGACATCGGTTACTTACAGTAAGAAACCCCGTGAAGGTTGCCAACATCCTAAGTGAAAGTGTTTGTAGAAGAAACCGGATTCGAATTTAACACACCCAGGTTGTCAGTCCGCTACCGTCATCTTTCTTTAGATTGATGAAGTTAGCTTTAAAGTATATTTCTATCTTTTTTTTCTCTTTTTTTCTTCTTTGTTTTGCTTGGGGATGGTGCATGTAATGGGCCATGTATGTTTTGGCTAGGGATGAGGATGGTGATGGGTATATATTTCAGAGGAGTTTCAGGATCCTAACCGTCTCTTTAAGTGCATTTTTTTGGACCTTTCTTGCACTTGGTTCACCGGGTATATCCGCCAGATAGTTTTTAAAGTTCTTTTTTTTCAAAGCTCAGTAGCCCCTATGAGTACTAGAACGATTGACATTTACCTATGGTTTCAGTTTTTTCTTTCTATGCCGTACATAAGATCTTGGTATTTATTTCTCTTCTCCCTTTCAGAATGCATATGTTTAAAGGTTTGTCATCAATTTATTGTTTGGTTCAGGGACGTTAGTGAATGTTATTACCTGGAAGATCACACGCAAAGTAGCAATTTGGGTGATAAAAGTGTTTTGGTGTTTTCTCCTTTTCCCGCGAAAAGTCCAACGATTGTACATCGGATGGGTGAAGGGTTTGTTTTTGGCGCGCTGCCTGTCTATATGCAGTTCGATACAAATAGCAGAGGGGTCAACTGCTTCGTCTATTCTACATAGCCTCAATGGCACTAATTCTCTATCTATGTGTCTATCTATTTATATATATATATATATATATATATATATATATATATATATATATATATATATATATACATATATATATATATATATATATATATATATACATGTATATACATATATATATATTTATACTAATGATAATAGAATTAATGATAAGTGAAATATCGTAAAGTGATCTATTGCGATAAAGTAAAGCTCAATACGTTGAGTATTGATTTACTCCTCTCCAGGCCAGTTTTTATCTTACTCCCACAAGGTAAGATGTGACCCAAGGTCGGGTCGGGAAAGTGGGGGTTGAAAAGCCAGCGCCCGAGAGGTGAGCACTCTGGCCATTAAAAATTGCCTAGGCAGCCCCGTCGGCATTCCCCGGTAGGGGCGCCTCAGGCAGAAAACAATAAACTTACGCCTCCCCAAAGAGGGGAGGCGAAGCCTGGGAGGGTGGACCTCCTAGAACTGCACAGGACAGACCCATAGACCGGCGTAAATCAAGACCCGAAGGCCAAGACAATACCAGTCTATGGGGTGCAGTATCAATCGGAATAGATACTACACTTTGATCTTAGCCAAAAGGCACTACGTTGAGTAGAGCAATCAATTTTAAAGAAAGTTACATTAATCCTATAACCATGGTTTTTCAAGGATAAAACTCTTTTCGTCAGAGGATAACATTTGGTAATGTGGTATTTATAATAAATAAATATTACCTCGTTCCATTTTACTTTGAAAAATTGAAGAATAAAACTAGAAAGGTTCGGGATAAAGACATAAATGGCCGGGAAGGAAAAATTAGCAGTATTGAGTAGCCATTTTCGAAGACAAAAGGGGGGCGCTAGGTAATATTTATTTATTATAAATACCACATTACCAAATTGTATCCTCTGACGAAAAGAGTTTTATCTTTGAAAAACCATGGTTTAAGGATTAATGTAACTCCTTGCATCTGAACTTTCGATGTAATAAAATCTGTATTAATTTCATGTAATTTTATGTAATTTTATGTAATTTTATGCAATTTTTATCTTCATCTTTCTTTCTTTATATATATATATATATATATATATATATATATATATATACATACTGGCATGAAAAACAGGCGTTACCCGGGATTAAATTAGGGACCCTATCTTTTTCTGTCTTTAACGCATAACACCATATTAACATTTTTATTCATTTTTTTTACATTTTATAAATTTAATTTTAAAAGTGGGGCCCAAAGATGAAGTTTGTATCGATTGCGTGTGAGATGTAAGTAAAGTGACACTCATTGTAATCAATTTCGGTAAATTTAAAATCGTTAACCTATTCAAAACATACCCGGCATTTTCCGGGAATAAATGAGGATAACCCTGGCACACTCGCGAACATATGCATATTTCTATCTACATTAAGTGATGTATGTTTAACACACCACTCAATAAGTCCCGAGCCTTTTACACAGATGACCCGACTGCTCAATAATCCATATTATTTTTATGAAGTTCTAATCTTTAAAATGCAACGTGTCAACAATTGTGCCCAATCGGATAATTAGTTAACAAATTACAGTTATTTAAGTAAAGTCATTCTCGTAATTTTTTTAAATAATGGAAAAGGCTGAATTTCGTGCATTGGATTCTGATGCTAAAAAGTACTGTTCAATCAAAACGATAGCTTGATGTTATTTGAACTCTGTACCGTCGGAAAACTGGTGAAGAGGTTAGGGTTAAGGTAGGGGTTATCCTGAAATGATCGTACGGACACACATGATATTGACCGTTCAGTTCGCCCAAATTCCGGAAAAAATCAGAAAGGTCAAGAAAGTCATTTTCGCCGACAGTAACTTGAAGTTGTGTGAGATAGCAGATGACTTAGACATATAAAAAAGTTTGTGTAGTCACTATTCTGCATGAATAATTGTCAATGAGACAGTTATGTTTAAAGTGGGTGCCGCGTTTGCTCAGAGTCGATCAAAAAACAGCAACTCGTCGACGATTCAGAGCATTGTTTGCAATAGTTTCAACGTAAGAAAAATGGGGTTTGCTTCGATATGTGATAATGGAATAAAAACATGGATCTACCAGTTCACTCCGGACTCAAATTGGCAGTAAGCTGAGTGAACAGCATCAGGTGAAAGTCGTCCACAGCGACCAAAGAAGCAAACATAAGCAGGTAAGGTTTTGGCTTCCTTATTTTGTTATATGCGAAAGGTATTTTCTTCATCAGTTACCTTGAAAAAGTAGGAATCGCCAATAGCGAATATCATATAGTATTATTGGTACTTTTGAAGGTAGAAATCACCTAAAACGGCTACAAATGAAGAAGATAATGTCCTCCATCACTAAGACAATGCAATGTGGCAAAAGTCAGTCGCAATGATTGCAAAACTACATTTATTGCACTTTCGCATCCACCTTATTCTTCAGATCTGACCCCAAAGACTTCTGGATTCTTGCAAAAGAATATTTTAATTTTTTTTCTTACTGAGTTCACAATAAACAAAGCAAGTTGCCACTGTAGACGTAAGGGCTACTGAGAATAAGGGTGAACTTTAGGGGATCATCCTAAATTGGGAGTTGTGCAGCTAGATGTTTGTTGACATTAGTTTAAATTTCTGCATGTTGGTACATTCCGGGAAACAGGGAGCAGGGAGGGAGTTTCAAAGGCCAGCAGCTCGAGGAAATAAGCTATTGGAGTAGAAGGTTTTCCGGTATCTGGGGTCTTCCACAGTGAATGGATGGGATTTAGCTTATTGTCGGGTTGGTCGAGTGTATTTACGTCAAGTGGGCACTAGAGCAGCAAGTTCATCGGAGCACATTCCATTGTAGTACTTGTAAAACAAGCATAAGAATACAACAAGGATGCAATATTGCGGCGATGGGACAGGGGCTGGGGCTTGCTGGATAGTGAGGGACCTATTAGATTAGAGAATTATTCCTTGAACCTTTCTAAGATGGAGAGACTAGTGGATCGTGCTCCAGCCCTGGTTGGAGGTAGATTTGACTGCAATGAAGAAATGATATTGGAAACTGAAGCGTATTTTGAGGCAAAAGACAAATATTTCTACATAAAGGTTATCAAATTGTTACAAAAGCGTTGGAATGAGTGTATCACCCTCGAAGAGACTATGTTGCTGAATAAAGTCGAATTTTGTCTAAAAGTTGTCGTTTCAATCGTAGGGCTCGATACTTATTGAGTGATATGTTACATGGTTATATATGTGTCCGTACAGGATTCACGCCTAAAACTAATGAACATTTTGCAAGCGAGGCGTAACGGGCCCAAATGTACGCTATATTTAGTTGAAGTTAGTTTTATGCGAACAGGGTAAAAAGGCTTGGAAGTCCTTCGTGAAAATTCAGATACCTTACATTTTTGTAAGATTTTGACAATATGGAAGGATTTGGTGTCAATTAATAAATATTATTCACATTTCCATTTCTTTTGAGCCTTTTAAAGCGTCTTAGGGGAGCAATATATGGACACAATGTATTTACCTCCCCAGATGGTAAGGCACAATGCCAGGTTTATCTTACTCCCGCAAGGTAAGATGTGACCCAAGATCAGGTCGGGAAAGTGGGACTTGAAAAGCCAGCGCCCGAGAAAGTGAGCACTCTGGCCATTAAAAATTGCCTGGGCAGCCCCGTCGGCATTCCCGGTAGGGCGCCTCAGAAAGTAAGCAATAAACTTACTCCTCCCCAAAGAGGGGAGGCAAAGCCTGGGAGGGTG
>OY744518.1:202636600-202641600 GCA_963556195.1 Sepiola atlantica
TTATTTTATTTAAGTTTTTCTTAAGAAAAAATATCATAACGCACATTTTTTACGTAATTATTTAAATCTGTGTCAATTGTAACAATCTTCCGAGCTGGAAAAAAACTAGGTTTTATTTCAAAACATAAGCGAAATACTTAGTCTTAATAAGACTAAGGCTATAGGTAGGAGGAATACAGTCATCAGGAAGAGAGTTCCACAAGGATGCAGTTCTTGGAAAGAAGCTACTTGAATAGGAAGCTGTATTTTAATGAGGTATCAGAACAGCGAATTGATGGAGACCACTAGACCAACGAGTCAAACGAGCTGGAACAAAAGAAGAAGGGAGTAGATCACACAATTCTGAAAATAAAAAAAAAACGTGCCATAATAGTATTTATAAAAATGACTGAGACTAGTAAAATCACGTCTGTGAGAGAGAGGATGCAGAGAAGAAGAAAGGTGGGGCTAGTCAAGTTACAGGTACGTTTATGCACCTTATCAAGAACCCTCAAATGGGACAGAGATTCACCAGCCCAAATATGTACTCCATGGATGGTCTCATAGTAGATTTGTAGAGATAGAGCATAGCCTATATATATTAAATGAAAAATTAATGTATTTTATTAAATAGTATCGTTTGTGCAAATAATAAATGATATTAGTTATACTTGACACACTGAGAGCTGTATTTTATTGAGAAAATCCAAGAGTATTGTTTGATTAAGACAGGCACTTGTTGGAAAAGTGAATGCGGCTGAAGCTGGTCCATCGACATCGAATGCGCATTTTACTTTCCAAACATATCTAATGTGTAAGCCGATCGCGGTTAAAGCAAGGTATTTTAGAAATGATCGTAAAACGTGCACTGCAAAGGGGATCTGGCAATTGTTCTCTAAGGATTTAATTAATCAGGATGATACAAAGATTAATCGCAGGGATTCATTCCATATATGGAATCAAAAAGATACGTGTATGGATTCGTCGCATCCGTTCAATAAAAGTGTGACATTATGGACTGCAAGCTGAGGAAATGATTCACAAAGTCATATAACAGCGATCGGAAAATAGGATGGGTAGTAAGCTGTCGAGTGGCCAAAAAGACAAAAGACCGAACATAGGATTTCCGGTATGACTAAAATTATTTAGAGTTGTTTGCGACAGTTTTAGTTTTGGGGACTATTGTGTTTCACGACGGTTCAGTTTTGCGGCAGTTTTGAGTTTAAGACAGTTGACGGCAGTTTGCAGCTCTGGGAAGAGACAATCAGATAATCCAGAGCTTTAGCAGATGATGAGATGAGCTGACGACTTTGACAATGGGCCCCCAACAGTCAGCGACGGTGTCACACACACTCAGAATATAACTTATTTATAAACGATATATCGGAGTTTGTTTTATTTCTTTTGAGTTTGGTGTTGCTTTTAATTTTAATTTGTATACTTGTAACCCAGTGATCTCATTCTCGGCGATCGCCAATAGACGACATTACCAGGACGAGAATGAAAATGAGGGATCAAGGAGTAGAAAACCACGGCACGCACAACGTTGGTGTCGACAGTTGTCGAGAAGGCAACACGTGGTTCTACAAAGGCACATAATATGTTATAGATATTTTAGCAAGAATAAATTATACTTCAACATTTTTTCAGGATTGATCATTTGTATGATTCAAGTCATTCGGATTACTGTTCTAATCTTGCTTGTTAACAACATTTCGGCTGATGTAACGTGCATCGTTTCTTGACTCGGGAACTCCGAGAATTTCGAATTGAACCCTTTATTTAATCCATGGGAGTAGATTATTCTCGTTCCGTCAGCCATGACTGGGTATAACTGCTAAGTACTTTCATTTTGTTATGCTTTGTTATTATACCCTAAGTTAAGGATTGAACCTTTAACCTCTGGAAGAGTGTCACTTAGAACTGATTCAAACTCAATTCATTGCAATACGTAGACAGTTCTATTACAACAGAACATATACCACAGTACCCTCTCCAAAATAGAGGAGGTAAAATATGGGAAGATGTTACACATGAAAAGAGAAGGAGTAACAGAAAAGATACTACACTATCCCCAACATACCACCCAAAAAGGATAAAGTAGTACACGAGAAGATTTGCTCATTACAACAGAACATATACTACAGTACCCCCTCCAAAAAAGAGGAGGTAAAATATGGGAAGATGTTACACATGAAAAGAGAAGGAGTAACAGAAAAGATACAACACTATCCCCACCACACCACCCAAAAAGGATAAAGTAGTACACGAGAAGATTGGCTCATTGCAACAAAACATATACTACAGTACCCCCTCCAAAATAGAGTAGGTAAAATATGGGAAGATGTTACACATGAAAAGAGAAGGAGTTACCGAAAAGATACTACACTATCCCCAACATACCACCCAAAAAGGATAAAGTAGTACACGAGAAGATTGGCTCATTACAACAGAACATATACTACAGTACTCCCTTCAAAATAGAGAAGGTAAAATATAGGAAGATGCTACACATGAAAAGAGAAGGCGTAACAGAAAGATACTACACTATCCCCACCACACCACCCAAAAAGGATAAAGTAGTACACGAGAAGATTGGCTCATTACAACAGAACATATACTACAGTACCCCCTTCAAAATAGAGGAAGTAAAATATGGGAAGATGTTACACATAAAAAAAGAAGGAGTAACAGAAAAGATACTACACTATCCCCAACATATCACCCAAAAAGGATAAAGTAGTACACGAGAAGATTGGCTCATTACAACAGAACATATACTACAGTACCCCCTTCCAAATAGAGGAAGTAAAATATGGGAAGATGTTACACATGAAAAGAGAAGGAGTAACAGAAAAGATACTACACTATCCCCAACATACCACCCAAAAAGGATAAAGTAGTACACGAGAAAATTGGCTCATTACAACAGAACATATACTACAGTACCCTCTCTAAAATAGAGGAGGTAAAATATGGGAAGATGTTACACATGAAAAGAGAAGGAGTAACAGAAAAGATACTACACTATCCCAACCACACCACCCAAATAGGATAAAGTAGTACACGGTAAGATTGACTCATGACAACAGAACAGATACTACATAAACTTTCCTTCAAAAGAAAGATGTACTATCCATAGCTTCTTAAAAAAATAAGAGGTAATTCCTGGGAGGACGGTCTTATAACAACATAAATCATACCCAAGTAAAAGATAATACAATAATAGAATCAATTACTTTTATCCATTCATTTAAAAATGCCTAGTCGTAAAAAACATCACTTCTTTTATTATTCCTTGGCCGTTTGGCTAAGATCAAAGTGAAGTATCTGTTCTCAGAAACCCAGCAAACTCAGACGTGAATTTAAAACAAAATATTAAAATAGTGTCATTAACGGGAAGGAGGGAAAGGGGGTAGGGTGGAGAGACAGACTGACAGATGGCCAGCTAGTCCGAGTGAGAGATAGAGACAGCCAGTCAGTAGCTGGCTAGTCAGTCACCCTCTTTCCATTTTTTTTTTCTCTCTCATACCGGTCGGCGAGTTATGTTAAAAATATGTTTTCTTAAGTTAACCAATTTTTATTATTAAATCATTTTAATTAATTACTGTTAATATGTACGAAAATATTTTACATATGTAGATTAAATAGTGCAATAAAATTAGAAATAAATAACATCGAATATTAATTAATTATGAAGTTCTTAATAATATATATGCAAATTAGCCTAGCTAATGACTGCCCTTAGTAAGCTAGTCTCTACTATATATAGAGTATTTCAAATTGTAGTTGACTTATTGATTTGAATAACAGTAACCCGTTTTGATAATATTACATGAGTGATAAATAAACAAAATCTCATTTATATATATATATATATATATATATATATATATATATATATATACATGTGTGTTTGTGTGTCTATACTTGAGAAAACCATATTAATGCAGATGGAGAAAACAAAATTAGATTAAGTAGACAATTGTTAAGAAGTTAAGTATTTTATTAGATCGTAACTCTCTTGAGAATCTCAGTACTTGTGTTTACATGAAAATATACAAGGTGTATTTCTCCCGCATTTCAATGCGTGATCGTCTCGTTGGCCGAACGGTTATGAATCCCAGGTTAATACTACTTAGATTCGCGGTTCGAAGCGTATATATATATATATATATATATATATATATATATATATGAGAGAGAGAGAAAGAGAGATGCCATAGAAGACTATTACAATGCAAAAAAATTGAAATATGTTAATGTTGAGAAGAAGGACAAACGAAAACAAAGTGATTTTTTTTCATTATTGTAAATCTTTTACACAATGATCTACTGTGTGTGACCGTGGCGCATACTATATTTAGAAATAAGACAATTTCATCAAATAGTTGGTGTTTCAAATATCCTGAAACCTGTCTGGACTGAAAATGTTATCTTTCAGGGAATTATTATAACAAGAATAAATGTTTCTATGATAGATCATTACTTCTGAAGTGAAACATAAAAATGAAAATAAAGAGCGAAAATGCAGATAAGGTAGACGAAAAAATGGTAGAATAATGACAATAACGGTTAGTGCGAATTAAATAATTGTTCTCTGATGTGTGAATATTATCAAATGTTTTTTTGTTGTTTTGGACGATTAGAATACATCCATTTTGTTCTTTGATGCTTTCTTTTAAACATCGCTACGACACGGGGAGAGAAAGAGACTTTTTCAGCAAGTTTTATATAAACAAAAACTAACAAAAAAGCGGTTTGTTTCATTTATTTCATAAAAAAATAATGCTCTCTTTGTGAGACCATGATAAAGTGTCATCCAACGACTGATAGCTGGGCCATGTTTGAAATAATTCGAAAAGTCAATCCGTGCCCTAGAGTCAAACGTTCACACAGGCATTTAGCGAGATGGAGTGTCATAATCGAATCTCGTGGCAATTTCGGCTTTGCTATATAAACTTTTAAAGATTAAATATGAGTAACCCCCGACTTGCTTATGAGTTGCTGGAGTAGAATAG
>OY744518.1:202646600-202661600 GCA_963556195.1 Sepiola atlantica
ATATATATATATATGTATATATATATATGTATATATAATTATATATATATATATACACATATACATTGTATATATATGTATATATATGTATATATATACATATATATATACATTGTATATATATGTATATATATATGTATACATATATATATATATATATATATATATATATATATATATATATATATATATATATATATATATACAATGTGTCACTTAATTAATTCAAAAGAATGGCACGGATGAATTAATTTATAAATTAATTAATATATATATATATATATATTTATTATAACTCATTTCACGTAATCGCGTGTAGCACAAGACACTTTTAAACTAACCGCACACAACATCTGGATTATATTTAGTTTCATGAGAAAAGGTAAAAAGCGGGTGGAAACCGTCTCTGAAAATCAACAATATGTATTGATTTACTCCTCTCCAGGAGTTAGGCACAAGGCCAATTTTTATCTTACTCCCACAAGTAAGATGTGACCCAAGGTCGGGTCGGGAAAGTGGGGTTTAAAAATTGCCTGGGCAGCCCCGTCGGCATTCCCCGGTAGGAGCGCCCCAGGCAGTAAGCAATAAACTTACTCCTCCCCAAAGAGGGGAGGCGAAGCCTGGGAGGGGGCACCTCCTAGAACTGCACAGGACAAACCCATAGACAGGCGTAACTCAACCCTCGAAGGCCATGACAATACCAGTCTATGGGGTGCAGTATCCATCGGAACAAATACTACACTTTGATCTTAGCCAAAAGGCCAAGAACAAAGATAGACCTCAATTAATAAATATTGCATTCAGTTTCTTCGGAATATTTCAAAGAGTGTTTTGGGGGTATAATTCAAAAAATATCAGAGTTGTATTAAATTTTATCCAGACTCATTACACTTACAATTACGCAAGATTCCGTTGATAATTAATTTCTTCTTAAGACCCTTTATGCTTAAGCCTTAAATTTGAGAGGTTACCTAGAATCAAAATCACGCAATGGATTTTGATTAAAATTAAAATAAGGATCCACGACATTAGCTTTCGTATCGATAAATCTTGATTGTAATATTCGTAAGTTGACATAAAAGTGGTGCAAAACTGTTCTGTACCGGGAATTAATATTTTACGTGTTTAGACTAGTATTCTTTTACTATATAGACGGTCGAGTTTCGATCTCGGCTTGAGGCAGTTGCTTGTCTAACCGCACTGAACAGCTATGAAACAGCGAAACCGTTTGTCTATGAATCACCCTCCCCCCACATATATATATATATATATATATATATATATATATATATATAGGAAATACATTTATATACATATTCGTTTTAATGGCAAAACTAATACTTTGCAATTGCCTCTGGCATATTCCAAAAATCGACAAGATAGAAAAAATCCATTTTTCTTAGATATATTAAACATTCATGAGGCTTAAAAAATGTAAAATAATGAATTACTATTAAACCAATTTTTTTAAATCCTGATATTTTTCTGAAAAAATAAAAAAAACTAAGATCATTTATAAATATTTGTGTTGTGCTTCCGCGAAATGGGGTGTTTCCAGCTGACAGAAGAACTAATTCAAGCCATTAATAAATAATTTGGTTATGACTGCGTGAAATGAACATTTTTGCGACACATTTTAGTTCAATCTTTGAATTTCTTTATTTATTCGATGCTATTTGGTGATATTTATCCTATTTTTTTCTATCGCAAACGAAATAAAATAACTTGAAATCGTAAGACAACTTTTGCCCTAGGGAATTGAAACCGGCAAAAGTAGATCAATACATGGATGATGATGATGATGATGATGATGATGATGATGATAATGATGATGATGATATTTTTATCATGCTCATCATCATCGTCATCCGCATCATAATCACCATCATCATCAAGATGATGATCATTATCATCTACCTCTTCATTCTCCCCTCCTCCTCTTGCTCCTCCCTCTCCTCATCTATTATGATCATCATCATGGCCATGATGATGATGATGATGATGATTATCATCATCATCATCATAATCGTCATCGTCATCATCATCATCAGCTACCTCCTCATTCTCCCCTGCTCTCCCTCCTGCTCCTCCTCATTTTCATCTATCATGAATATCATGATGATGATGATGATGATGATCATCATCATCATTGTCGTCATCGTCGTCGTCGTCGTCGTCATCATCATCATCTTTTACCTCCCCATTCTCCCCTCCTCCTCCTACTCCTCATCATCATCTGTGAGAAGCAACCCCAGCATCAGTATTATTACAAATCGTGATTCAGTACCTGTCTGTCTTAACCTGAAGCTCTAATATTTATATCTTTTACTGCGCAATTCAGTGCACTATACTATTTTAGACTAATGTACTAATTATCAATTGTACTAATTAAGAGGGCAGTAGTGTAGTATCTGTTCGTCTGTAATGATAACATCCTCCCAGGAATTTCCTTCCCATTTATTTTTCTGAAATAAATAGTATAGTATATGTTTTGTAGTCATGATATCATCTTCCCAGGCATTATTTCTTTCTTTCGGGGCGGGGCTGTCATTGAACCATCCTCCTAGGCATTATCGCCTCTATTTGGAGGTGAGTGGTAGTGTAGTATTTGTTTTGTTGTCATGAGACCATTATCTCAGGCATTACCTTCTTCTTTGGCGGGCAGTCTAGGTATGTGTCCGTTCGTAATGTATACTAGTAAAAAAAACTAAATCCGTGACCATTATGAAAGATGCTTTCAAGAAATAAAGGAAATTAAATCCCATTGTTGCAGGTTCAAATATTAAGTATTAGAGCGACTGCGTAGAAATCCACTGATGCTTTCTTTGTCTTTTACGATGTCGCTTCTCTGAGGCGTGTATAATTTCGTTATACACACCGATCGCTCCTTGTCGTCATCTTCATCTCATTAACTCACACGGACGCGGCAGTTTATTTTAATGATGGCAAGAGAGAAATGGAGACAGCTTGCGGTGCCACACCCTCTAGTTAACATCGTGCGCACTCGCCTACGTCCGCTGGAGTTTTCACGGGCGAATAATTTTTTGCGGGACTGTCCCATCACGTGATATCCTCAACCTCAGTTTATCCGATAAGGTCATTCCTTTTTGCCTCTGCACCTTCAATCATTCTTTGAATCTGAGTTGCGGCTTGCGTCATAAGAAACATCTAACTTTATAATAATAATAATAATAATAATAATAATAATAATAATAATAATGATAAAAAAATTTATATATATATATATATATATATATATATATATGTATATATAGCGAGAGAGAGGGAGAGAGAGAAAGGTGTCTTAAAGTGTTTATATATGTTAAAGGTAATGTATTCAAATTACCTATTTGTCTGACTCACATACATACACTTCATACACACACACACATATATATATATATATATACATATATGTATATATATATATATATATATATATATATATATTAAAAGGTAATTTATACTAATTACCTTCTTTTCTCGTTTATATACACGTTCATTATATATATATATATATATATATATATATATATATATATATATATATATATATATATATAATATATATATATATATATATATATATATATATCAGAAAGGGTAGATAATTAGATGAAATATCATTTGAAAAAAGGCCAAGAAAATCAATCCAAAACTGATAAAGTGTTGGAAACCGGTCGAAAATGGTTGGCAGGTGAGCGTTTTTTTTTCTCTCTCTCTTTCTCGCTCTCTCGTCCCTTTGCCCTTCCTTGCAATTTAACGATCCCCTTTCCCTTGGGGCAGACTGGGTGGTCCAGATCCTCCACACACACTTCACCAAAGCAACAACAACAACAACAACAACAACAACAACAGTAACAACAACTCCGATCGAAAAGAGCACAGCTATCACACGAACACGCTCAAGAGTAATCTTTTGTTTTACACCTGCATCTTTGTTCATCGAATTAACCCTAACCCTAACCCTAACCCTAAACCCTAACCCTAAACCCTAACCCTAACCCTAACCCTAACCCTAAACCCTAACCCTAACCCTAACCCTAACCCTAAACCCTAACCCTAACCCTAACTCTAAACCCTAACCCTAACCCTAACCCTAACCCTAACACTAACCCTAAACCCTAACCCTAACCCTAAACCCTAACCCTAACCCTAAACCCTAACCCTAAACCCTAACCCTAACCCTAACCCTAAACCCTAACCCTAACTCTAACCATCGATAACTAAATCCTGTATAAATAATAGATACACAAGAACATAACTCAGTCGTAACACTTTAGACGATCATCTGGGTCTCACTTCTCCATATTGTATGAAGTATTTCCGAAGTTATGTCATGGAAACGTTGATAACTCAAAAAACTATTTATCTGATCATTTTGTACGCTCGTTGCTTTTCTCAAAGAGCATCAGTACCGTGCATCGCATTTAGAAAAAATCGGAAGTTTAAATTCCGTCAAAATTGTGACCTTGTTCGAATTTCCAATGTCAAGGTCAAAGGTCAAATTCATCTGAAATGCTGGACTTTAATAGCTACAATATGAATCAAGTAACGAGTCTCTACGATGAACAGAAGCGAGGTTAACCTTTACCATTGACCTAGATATTCTATGTGGACGCTAGGCTGTACACAAACAAACACACATAGTTACAAAGAGTTGATATGATGTACAAAAAAACATTAACTGAAGGCAACTTAAACATTCACATGCGAACATACACTGTATACAAACCATATTCTTGTGAAGTGTGTGGAATCAGGATTAACATGCAAATACCACTTGATAGCTCACATGCAAAGACACGCATGGAACAAGAGAGAGAGAGAGTGGCAACTTTGGTTGAGGTCAGTGTCCCTAATGATGGGGGTCTAAATAGAGCTGAAAGGAAGAAAATAACAAAATATCAGGGTCTAATGTATGATATGAAAAGAAACTGGAACCTCAAAGAGATCTCTATCATTCCAGTTATCATAGGAGCCACTAGACTCATGAAGAAAAACTTGAAAAAGTATTTAGCAAGTATACCTGGTGAACCAAGTGCAAGAGAAATCCAAACAACTGCACTCAAGGGAATAGCCAGAATCCTGAAAAGAGCTCTCGGTTGGAGTCTGTAAATAGCGGGTGATCGTATGGCATTTGGAAGAATGTCCCGTCCCCAGCAAATGAATGAAAAGAAAAAAGAAAAAAAAGGTGAATGAACCTTCACCGATAACCTCAAACGGAAAGGTGACAGTCTACTATTACAACACACATATTGGAGGGCAGATACACCAAAGACAGAGCCATTAAGCCAGACATTGTTATATGGAACACACCTGGAAGACTGTGCTCATTATTGATGTCACCATTACAAATGACTTTGACATCAATAAAGATGAACGAGAAAAGATAACAAAATACCAGGACCTTATGAATGATTTCAAAACAACATGGTATCAAAAAGAAAGGTTGTAGTAGGAACAAATGGTCTAATGAACAAAAGAAAATCTTAAAAATACTTCGAAAAAATACCTAGAAGACTGAGATGTAGTAAAATACAGTTAGCAGTCTTTAATATAAATTTAAATCGTAATTCAATAAAGTGTAAGCTTCAGTAGGGAGACCCTTTATTTCCTAAAAAATAACTGAAGTAAAACATTACAAATTCGACCGAAAACATAACCTCCTTGACGGCGGAAATACAAACCCTCACAAGTATAGACATAGATAACTCTAACCATCGATAACTAAATCCTGTATAAATAATAGATACACAAATCCCGAAATACAATAACACATCACTCAATAAGTCCCGGGCCTGGCATATAGGTGAAGCTATATATAACCTTCGAATTGCACGTGTCAAAATTTAAGCGTAATCGGATTATTTGTTTACATATTGCAATTATTTAAGTGAGGCTACTATTATAATTTTTTTGAAAGAATGGGAAAAATCTGAATTTCGTGTGTCGATGGAGTATTTCTTTCTGACATGAAAAAATACTCTTCTAGCAATGGTGACACGCTCGTTTTAAACGCGGTCGTACAGGCAATAAATGTTGCTGAGCTCTTATCACCTTATAATATTGTACGTGTATACATGTATTAATAATAATTATATTATAGATATGTATATAGCTATCTATATATATAACACCATATATATTATAACACGGTGCATTGTTTTGGTGAACAATCACATTTTCTTTTGGCGATTTTTTCTTACAAACGCATCAATAATGTTATATTATATTCTGTATTCATGGTTCCCCCTTTCTCAAGCTAATTGATGAACAACATACCGTACACATCCCTAAGTACGGAGGCCAAAACCTTGCCTGATGATGTTTGCGTCTTTAGTCACTTTGGACGGCTATCACCTACTGTTGTTTAATCAGCTGACTGCTGATTTGATTCCAGAGTGAAGTGGTGGGTCCATGTTTCATCCATTGTCTCATATTGACGCAATAACTCCATTTTGTTACGTTGAAACAGTTGCAAACAATGCTCTGAATCATGGACACTTTGTTTTAGATTGACTATGAGCAAACTCGGAACTCACATTTAACACAGTTTTCTCATTAACAAATGTTCATTCAGTGGTGGTTACACTGCCTTGTTATATTTTCAACTTTTCTGCTATCTCACGTAATGTCAATTAACGATCGGCCAAAGCAAGTTTGTGGAATTTAAAAACTTTTACAGGACAAGTGTCAAATTTGTGCGACCCGAGCATTCAGCATCATTTGTGTCTCTATGAGCGCATCTAAATTAGCATAAAACTTCTTAACTGTTGTTTCCGATGGAGTAGAGTCTGAATCACACTTATCAATCCATTGCTTTGCTTGAACACATTCAGTAGGTGTCCCGGAAAACACCAAAAACGTCTACAAACTCCTTTTGACGGATCGCATTTTGAAGTTACGTGAGATAGCCGAAGAGTTGAAGGTATCAGAAGGCAATGAGAAAGCTGTGTTCAAAGTAAGTTTGGTTTTTGCTCACAGGTGATCAACACAACAACCTGTCGACGATTCAGAGGTGTTTTGCAACTGTTTCAACGGAACAAAAGAAGTTTTTGCCTCACTACGTGAGAATGGATCAAACATAGATCTACCACTTCACTCTGGAGTAAATTTAGCCAAGTGTTTGCCTCAATATGTGACAATGTGTCAAACATAGATCCACCACTTCACTCTGGAGTAAAATTGGCCAAGTTTTTTCTTCAATATGTGACGATGGATCAAACATGGATCTACCACTTTACTCTGGAGTAAAATTGGCAAAGTATTTTCCTCAATATGTGACAATGTGTCAAACATAGATCCACCACTTCACTCTGGAGTAAAATTGGCCAAGTTTTTTCCTCAATATGTGACAATGGATCAAACATAGATCCACCACTTCACTCTGGAGTAAAATTGGCCAAGTTTTTTCCTCGATATGTGACAATGGATCAAACATGGATCTACCACTTTACTCTGGAGTAAAATTGGCCAAGTATTTTCCTCAATATGTGACAATGTGTCAAACATAGATCCACCACTTCACTCTGGAGTAAAATTGGCCAAGTTTTTTTCCTCAATATGTGACAATGGATCAAACATAGATCCACCACTTTACTCTGGAGTAAAATTGGCCAGGTTTTATCCTCAATTGGCCGAGTCGAAAGCTAAACGCTACCCAAACCGACCAAAGGCTCAAATATCAACAGGCTAGGTTTTGGCCTCCATATTTTGAAATGCGTAAGGAATTTTGTCCATCGATTAATCTGAAAAAAGAAGAACTATCTATAGCAAATATTATAAGGAATTGCTGATGTGTTTAAAATAAAATAATCGCTCAAAACGGCCACAAATAAAGTAAAAAAGGGCTTTCTCATCTGGAAAGTGCACAAGTAACGATGTGAAAACTCGATCAATTTCACTTCGAATTGCTTCCGCACTCTCCCTATTCGCCAGTACATGTCGCCAGCGAGCACTGGAGTTTTACATACCATAAAAGAATGCTCCAGGGCAGGGGCGGGCAATCTTTTCAGAGTGAGGGCCGGATGAGACTTTTGGAAGGAGATCGCGGGTCGGAGTGAAAAACGAAATCTCAGAATTACTATATTTTGTTTACGTGAATAAATTGTAGAAAAAATGCATTGAACACTCTACAAATCTGATATTTTTCTCAGGAGACTTCTGTATGTGATGTTATAAAAGACGCCGACGAAGAGCCATTTTGGAATCATAAAATAAGGGGCGGGGGAAGTAACAAGTTGATCCAGCATTCGTTTTGACACATCTCACATAAATTCTATGTTTCATGTCCTTTCCACGTCTCTCGGATTTGAAATTAATAGTTAAAGAAAAATGAAATACACATGCATCATCGCTCGCTGATATTTATACATTTTTATCCCACTGTAAATGTTAATTGAAACCTACTTTTACGTCTATGTCACGAAATGAGATGAGTTTTACTGGGAGGTCCGCGGGCCGGATTGCAATAATAAAGCATAGCAGGGTGGCGGGCCGGACGCTGAGCCTTCGCGGGCCGGATGTTGCCCGTACCTGTCCTAGGGAATGAGATTTGCCTCCGATGAAGATGTGATATCGGAAATTTAGGCGTAATAGAAGACCTAAGATGAAAAACTACAACATAGGCATTGAATTGTTATTAAAGTGTTGGAAGGCCCTGGACTTATTGAGTGATCAGTTACCTATTGTTAAAAATTTCTTGCCTACTATGTTCAGCTGGCAGCCGTCATTTCTTTATTAAGGGTGTTAACATGTGAATGTCTGTAAGGCAATTCAAATGTAAGGCAATTCAAATGTAAGGCAATTCAAATGATAATGTGTGATGTTTCCACTGATCGTTATGTGTCATGTATCTATTATTTTCGTTGAAAGAATGCGCTTTTAACGTGTAAAGATAATATGTATGCAAAACATGAGAATCTGGTCTTACTGTGTATCTATCGTTCAGTCATTTGTTCCAGCAGGTTGTAACACAATCCAGGCTCGAACCACTATGGCAGGAAAGCACAGGACGTCCTCGCTTCTTGAAATCAACTTTATTCTTCTCTTTTTCTAATCATCTCACCATATTTATCAACATCTAGGTTTACTTTTGAACATTATTTTGTAAACAACAAAACACAAATGTTTATCTGAATAATCTTATCGATTTATCAAACTTTCAGATGACCTCAACCTTTAATTAAATGCTTTATATGCCACTGAAACAAATACTGATCAAATTCATTTTAAACATCTAACACGTACAACATGTGTGATAGTGCACATATTAACCATTATTGCAGTGACAAGATTACATGTATAAGCCTAGCCCTGTTATGGCCACATGCACGAACAATCCGTGAAATATGACAGAAAATAATATAACAGATGTGGAGATAAAAACAAAATGAGAGCAAATACATATAAAATATATATAAAATACATATAAATTTGTAAAATACATATTAAATACATATAAAATACGAATACATTTTTGAAATACATATTAAATACATATAAAACACATAAAGAATACATATACATTTATAAAATACATATAAATACATATAAAATACATATACATTTGTAAATACATATAAAATACATATACATTTGTAAATGCATATAAAATACATATAAAATACATATACATTTGTAAAATACATATAAAACACAAAAAACATATAAATTTGTAAAATACATATACATTTATAAAATACATATAAAACACAAAAAACATATAAATTTGTAAAATACATACAAAATACGTATTAAATACATATATATTTGTAAAATACCTGTAAAATACATATACATTTGTAAAATACATATAAAATATGTATAAATTTGTAAAATACATATAAAATACATATAAATTTGTAAAATACATATAAAATACGTATTAAATACATATATATTTGTAAAATACATATGAAACACATACAAATTTGTAAAATACATATAAAATATATATGAAAAACATATAAATTTGTAAAATACATATAAAATACGTATTGAATACATATATATTTGTAAAATACATATAAAACACATACAAATTTGTAAAATACATATTAAATACATATAAAATACGAATACATTTTTGAAATACATATTAAATACGTATAAAACACAAAGAATACATATAAATTTGTAAAATACATATAAATACATATAAAATACATATACATTTGTAAATACATATAAAATACATATAACATACATATACATTTGTAAAATACATATAAAACACAAAAACATATACATTTGTAAAATACATACAAAATACGTATTAAATACATATATATTTGTAAAATACATATAAAATACATATACATTTGTAAAATATATATAAAATACGTATAAATTTGTAAAATACATATAAAATACATATACATTATTAAAATACATATAAAATACGTATTAAATACATATATATTTGTAAAATACATATAAAACACATACAAATTTGTAAAATACATATAAAATACGTATTAAATACATATATATTTGTAAAATATATATGAATACATATACATTTTTGAAATACATATACCATACACATAAATTTGTAAAATACATATAAAACACATATAAAACACATATAAAACACATATAAAATACGTATAAAATACATATGAAATACATATGAAAATGCGGATCAGAATAAATATCTGAGCATCATGATCGGTAGGGGTTCATTCAACATGCCGAACCTGATCGACATCCTGCGAATATTGACCGTTATTTCGTATTTCAGGTTACATAATGCAACAGACAAATACATGTAAATAATATGATCAGTGAAAACCAAAAATCACGTAGAAAAAAATGCGACACACAAGAAATTAAACTAGTAATAAAATGTTATTACAAAAGTAATTATTACACAAAGTTCTTTTGCACATATAGAACATAATTTCGAAATAATGCTATTTATTTTGTAAACATTTAATATTGGTTGCTGCATTAGAAGTCTTGTGTGTTCTTCACTCTCAACACTGTGTTCACTTCGTAGACGGGACACGTATTTCTGTAGTCGTAGTGGTGATGTGCTAGCCTAAGATTCCATCTTCCTCTCTCCGTAGTTGAAGACATTGTCTTCTTCTTCTTCTTCTTCTTCTTCTTCTTATTGTTGTTGTTGTTGTTGTTGTGCTTCTACTGCTTCTTTTTGTTTTTCTTATTATTATTATTGTTATTATTATTATTGTTGTTGTTGTTCTTTTTCATCTTTTTCTTCTTATTCTCCTTATTATTATTATTATTATTATTATTATTATTACTGTTATAATAATTATTATTATTATCATGATTATTTTTATTATTATTATTATTTTTATTATTATTATTATTATTATTATTATTATTATTGTTGCTTTTTTTCTTCTTCTTCTTCTTCTTCTTCTTCTTCTTCTTCTTCTTCTTCTTCTTCTTCTCCTTATTATTATTATTATTATTATTATTATTATTTACTCACTAGGAGTTATCACACTGGTCATCGTCAGTGATCGCCCACTGCCGACAACCTGTGGTATTCCCTGGAGTCTGAGTGACAACAAGTCTCCTCAGACTTCCAGTATGCTCCACCTCTTTTCGTTCATCACCGCTGATGACCTTGCGGTATCGCAACAGCCACCTGGCCATTGGTCCTCTCCGGGGCCCGAGTGGCAACAAGCCTCCCCAAGGTCTCAGAGCTGTCCGCGCTCTTCCAGTGGAGGTCTGGTTTGCGCTTTCCCTCCTCGACCCTCTGTCCATAATTTTCGTGGCGTTAGCCTATGCTTGCGCCTGTATTTTCCCCGGTTCTGTTGTCTTGTGCTTCCATGTGTTTGTTATATTATTATTATTATTATTATTATTATTATTATTATTATTATTATTATTATTATTATTATTATTATTATTATTATTATTATTATTATTATTATTATTATTATTATTATTATTATTATTATTATTATTATTATTATTATTATTATTATTATTATTATTATTATTATTATTATTATTATTATTATTATTATTATTATTATTATTATTATTATTATTATTATTATTATTATTATTATTATTATTATTATTATTATTATTATTATTATTATTATTATTATTATTATTATTATTATTATTATTATTATTATTATTATTATTATTATTATTATTATTATTATTATTATTATTATTATTATTATTATTATTATTATTATTATTATTATTATTATTATTATTATTATTATTATTATTATTATTATTATTATTATTATTATTATTATTATTATTATTATTATTATTATTATTATTATTATTATTATTATTATTATTATTATTATTATTATTATTATTATTATTATTATTATTATTATTATTATTATTATTATTATTATTATTATTATTATTATTATTATTATTATTATTATTATTATTATTATTATTATTATTATTATTATTATTATTATTATTATTATTATTATTATTATTATTATTATTATTATTATTATTATTATTATTATTATTATTATTATTATTATTATTATTATTATTATTATTATTATTATTATTATTATTATTATTATTATTATTATTATTATTATTATTATTATTATTATTATTATTATTATTATTATTATTATTATTATTATTATTATTATTATTATTATTATTATTATTATTATTATTATTATTATTATTATTATTATTATTATTATTATTATTATTATTATTATTATTATTATTATTATTATTATTATTATTATTATTATTATTATTATTATTATTATTATTATTATTATTATTATTATTATTATTATTATTATTATTATTATTATTATTATTATTATTATTATTATTATTATTATTATTATTATTATTATTATTATTATTATTATTATTATTATTATTATTATTATTATTATTATTATTATTATTATTATTATTATTATTATTATTATTATTATTATTATTATTATTATTATTATTATTATTATTATTATTATTATTATTATTATTATTATTATTATTATTATTATTATTATTATTATTATTATTATTATTATTATTATTATTATTATTATTATTATTATTATTATTATTATTATTATTATTATTATTATTATTATTATTATTATTATTATTATTATTATTATTATTATTATTATTATTATTATTATTATTATTATTATTATTATTATTATTATTATTATTATTATTATTATTATTATTATTATTATTATTATTATTATTATTATTATTATTATTATTATTATTATTATTATTATTATTATTATTATTATTATTATTATTATTATTATTATTATTATTATTATTATTATTATTATTATTATTATTATTATTATTATTATTATTATTATTATTATTATTATTATTATTATTATTATTATTATTATTATTATTATTATTATTATTATTATTATTATTATTATTATTATTATTATTATTATTATTATTATTATTATTATTATTATTATTATTATTATTATTATTATTATTATTATTATTATTATTATTATTATTATTATTATTATTATTATTATTATTATTATTATTATTATTATTATTATTATTATTATTATTATTATTATTATTATTATTATTATTATTATTATTATTATTATTATTATTATTATTATTATTATTATTATTATTATTATTATTATTATTATTATTATTATTATTATTATTATTATTATTATTATTATTATTATTATTATTATTATTATTATTATTATTATTATTATTATTATTATTATTATTATTATTATTATTATTATTATTATTATTATTATTATTATTATTATTATTATTATTATTATTATTATTATTATTATTATTATTATTATTATTATTATTATTATTATTATTATTATTATTATTATTATTATTATTATTATTATTATTATTATTATTATTATTATTATTATTATTATTATTATTATTATTATTATTATTATTATTATTATTATTATTATTATTATTATTATTATTATTATTATTATTATTATTATTATTATTATTATTATTATTATTATTATTATTATTATTATTATTATTATTATTATTATTATTATTATTATTATTATTATTATTATTATTATTATTATTATTATTATTATTATTATTATTATTATTATTATTATTATTATTATTATTATTATTATTATTATTATTATTATTATTATTATTATTATTATTATTATTATTATTATTATTATTATTATTATTATTATTATTATTATTATTATTATTATTATTATTATTATTATTATTATTATTATTATTATTATTATTATTATTATTATTATTATTATTATTATTATTATTATTATTATTATTATTATTATTATTATTATTATTATTATTATTATTATTATTATTATTATTATTATTATTATTATTATTATTATTATTATTATTATTATTATTATTATTATTATTATTATTATTATTATTATTATTATTATTATTATTATTATTATTATTATTATTATTATTATTATTATTATTATTATTATTATTATTATTATTATTATTATTATTATTATTATTATTATTATTATTATTATTATTATTATTATTATTATTATTATTATTATTATTATTATTATTATTATTATTATTATTATTATTATTATTATTATTATTATTATTATTATTATTATTATTATTATTATTATTATTATTATTATTATTATTATTATTATTATTATTATTATTATTATTATTATTATTATTATTATTATTATTATTATTATTATTATTATTATTATTATTATTATTATTATTATTATTATTATTATTATTATTATTATTATTATTATTATTATTATTATTATTATTATTATTATTATTATTATTATTATTATTATTATTATTATTATTATTATTATTATTATTATTATTATTATTATTATTATTATTATTATTATTATTATTATTATTATTATTATTATTATTATTATTATTATTATTATTATTATTATTATTATTATTATTATTATT
>OY744518.1:202674100-202701600 GCA_963556195.1 Sepiola atlantica
CTTTCAACGACCATTGGTCTTCTCTGGAATTGGATTGACAATAAACCTCTCCAAGTTTCCAGTACTATCTGCATCCTTCTAGTGGACGTCTGGCTGTTTCTCACCCCCATTGGTCTGCCTCCCCCCCTCTTTGACCCTTCATAACAATTTTGTGAGGTACAAACCGGGTTTCGTGTCCCCATGTTCGTGTGTGTATACGCGTTAGCATTATTGACAGTTTCAGTTCGTTTGGGCTCGTGTGATATTCTTTTTATGTTCTTGTTTTATTTCTATTTCACCTTACGTAGAGTTCGTAATTGATGTGGGATGGTTTCAGCATTCAAGGATTTTCCTTAAGATTTCGACTGTTTGCATTATTGCAGTTTGGTGTATGGCCTCAATTCTCCCTTTTATTCCAATTTCTCCTAGTCTTTTTTTACATTTTTCCGAAACTGTTCCTAGTGCTCCTACAATTAATGGTATTATAATGATTTTCTTCATGTTTAATATTTCTTTCAGTTCTCTGGAAATTTCTATATAATTGCTTCGTTTTTTTTTCTCTGTCTCTTTCACCCTGTGAACCGCTGAGAATCGAACTTAACGATTTGCAACGTGTTTCCTTCTTGTTGACTATATCCACGTCCGGTTTTATTGCTTTGATGAGTTATTGTCTCCAGTGTGTGTCTCTATCGTTTGGTAGTTCTCAGTGGACTGTCTTTTTAGCCCGCAGTCGCGTATGTTTTTCTAGTCGTTTAAGGCTAGTTTACTACATACTCTTAGTATGAGATTTACTGTTTCGGCTTTTTGTCAACAGCGTCTATATTTACTTTATTCCTGTGTTTACTTAATTTCAGAGTTGATATAATTCGTTTTGACTGTGTTGTTTTGTTCCGTTCTCAGTAGTCATTCTGATTCTCTATTCAAGTATCCTTTTCGTATCCATGTCCACTGTTTTCGTGTCTCTCTTCACTGCTTCTTTTCCCGTTTTAACTCGCCTTTAGTTACCAGATTCCTGTATTGTTCATTTTTCACCGTGCTCTCTTTCTATTTTTTTATTTTTTGTGTGTCATCTACACAGATCCTATACGTACCAGACCCCTGCCCCTCCTCTGTATTTTACGTACACTCAGTATCATCATTCGAGTGTAGTGCTATGCACATAGTCATTAATTCCCTAGTCTTCAGATCTAAGCAGCAGAGTTCTTTTCTGTTAAACCTATGAAGGTTTCAGAATATTTTACAAGGAATATTTCGCAGGTATGTATACCCTTTATCAGGTTTCTACTATATAATTTGGTTTCTAAGAGTTTTTATGATTTTCTCATGGACTTTTTCTGAACTTTAAAAAAAATTTCTGTTGATTTGATGGTTCCTGCTGCCAGTGCTCACAGATATTTATAAATTTCATGTTGGACTTATCTTCTCTTAATTGCATAGTTCCATGTCCGCCGCTGTTTCAAATCTTCCCCTTTTTATCTCTATTAGTGCACAGTTCTCTATTCCGAATTCCATTCGAATTCCCTGCCTGAAAATTCTTCTTTTATTCATAATCCTTTCTAGCTCGTATTATTATTATCACCGCTCTAAGGTCCCAGTACTCTCCGCATCTTTCCGAGTCGAGGTCTGGCTAGTGCTCTCCCTCTTTGGTCTATCCATCCTCTTTGATTCTTCACGACTATTTTGTGTGGTATGAGACGAGGCAGGTGCTATAACAATTTTTAAGGAGAGCACTTTATGAGATGTCTGACAGTTTCAGTTCCTTCGGGTTCACGCTGTGTTACGTGTTTGTTTTATGTCTGTTTCAACTTCCATGTGTCTGGTTAGCGTTTGCAGTTTATGTGGGATGGTTTCCGGATTCTAGTATTTTTTCTTAAGATGTCAACTGTTTACATCATTGCCATTTGTTGTATAGTCTCAGTCTTCCTTTTGATTCCAATTTCTCTTTGGTTTTTTTCTATTCATTTACTAGTACTCCTATTTATTTACTAGTTCTCTAGAAAGTTCTGTGTATTTGTTTTGTTTTTCCGTCTCCTTGATCTTTAACCTGTGGTTTGCTAGACGTACACCATCCACAATTTAACAGTCTTCACTTTCTTGTTAACTATTATGACATCTGTTTTTTTTTGCTTGGATAAGTTTATCTGTTTGTACCTTCATGTCCCAGAGGATTTACTGATTTTCGTTTTCAGTACTGTCTGCGATTTGTGTATGCACTATATGTCTGCCTGTTCAACGTGCAGTCGTTGTTATAGTTCCCAGTGTACTACTTTCCCCACGCAGTCTTGTCTGTTTTTGTATTCATTTTGGGCTAATTTGCTGCATTCAATTATTATGTGATTTACCGTTTCGTATCTTTCTCCACAGAGTCTACACCTACTATTTCTCTGGGTTTCATCCATTTTAGATTTTATGTCATTTGTTCTAATCACATTGTCGTGCCATCTGTCAGTACAGATTTCGTTTTTCTTTTCAAGTGTCCTTTTCGTATCAATGCCCAAGTGGTTTTCGTTATGGAAAAGTGGCCATTGCTACAGATGATAGGAGACAGCTGGAAACAGCGAAATGTATGGAACTTCCCAACCAATAGGTAATGATGGCGCTTGGCATATATGATACCTATAAATACTTATTAGTTCTGGAAGTATACACCATAAAATCAACAGAAATAAAAAAAGATGGGAAAAGAATACCTGACACGACCTAGAAAACTCTTAGAAACAAAATGATATAGTAGTTTTATAGTAAAAAAAAGTAAACACATGGGCAGTATCACTAATAAGATAATCTGGACCATTCGTAGGCTGAACAAAAGAATAACTTGACTAGAAGATTAGGAAGCTAATGATCATGCCGAATGCATTGCACCCGAAAGATGATACTGGCCGACACTACGTGAAAAGGAAATAATAGAGAAGAGGGCTGGTTAGTATAGAGGCCTTCGTTGATGACACAAGAAAAGGCAAAAATACAAAAACTAGAAAACAGAAAGACTGATAACCACAGCAAGAGAGACTGTAAAAATGAACAATAAGTAGCGAAACCAGAAACAAAAAGACGAGAAAAGAAAAGTTGGAATAAAAACGAATACATGGACAATTAATAAGAATGACAAAAAAGAGGCTCACGAAAAACACTTGGTCATTGATTTACTCACTAGGAGTTTTCACATAAGTCAATATAAGTGATGGTTCACTGGCAATAATAAATCGTGTTCCTGAAGTCTGAATGAAAAATAGTCTCCCCAGATTTGTGCCACTCTCAACCTCTATGGATAACAATTGCAATTTTTTTCGTTATGCCATAAAAAAATATCTGTACAGGCCGGATAGATAGAGACGTTTAAAGCACTTGACTCATACGCCCTCAGGCTCTCTTTCTCACTCTGTATCTTATTATCTCCAGATTTGCAGCACTTATCTTTCGATAACATTAACACACCACTATGCGTTCTCGCAACAGCAGTTTACTATTGGTTTGTCTCTGATAACGACTGTTGGGTTTATTTGGACTTTGATTAGCAATAAGTTTTCCTAATGCTCCATTGCTGTCTGCAACCTTCCAGTGGAGGTCTAAAAGGTTGCCCCCCCTAACCAGTCTTTCCATCTTCCATTACCTTGAATTGTTAAAGGAAAATAGCTTTATTTTGGTAGCATTGAATGTACATATCCATTTGACCCCATAGCATTGTAGCGTTGCACTTTTTTCTTGAAACACAAAAACGAGGAGTCGAAGATACCGCGTGTGTTCGATTTGCTTGATCTCATCCTAGTCGCCATTTGTAGCATTGCACGTATTTCTTGAAACACAACATTATATACAAAACAGAGACAAAAACGAGGAGTCAAAGATAACGCGCGTGTTCAATTTGCTTGATCTCATCCTAGTCGCCATTTGTAGCGTTGCACTTATTTCCTGAAACACAACATTATATACAAAACAGAGACAAAAACCAGGAGTCAAAGATAACGTGCGTGTTCAATTTGCTTGATCTCATCCTAGTCGCCATTTGTAGCGTTGCACGTATTTCCTGAAACACAACAGTATATACAAAACAGAGACAAAAACCAGGAGTCAAAGATAACGCGCGTGTTCAATGTGCTTGATCTCATCCTAGTCGCCATTTGTAGCGTTGCACTTATTTCCTGAAACACAACAGTATATACAAAACAGAGACAAAAACCAGGAGTCAAAGATAACGCGTGTGTTCGATTTGCTTGATCTCATCCTCGTCGCCATTTGTAGCGTTGCTGCTTTGTCGGTTGTTATTGTGTTTCAATTAGTGTCCGGCTCGCGGTGTAATGGCTTCACATACATAACAATTCAGAAATAAATAAGAGAGGCAAACAATTGATGTGTGCGCTCCGATCCTTTTCTTTCGTAAGAGGTCGATCAACACGTAAGCATTTATTTATATAGCATGAGAAATATACAAGGGAGATAACTACAGAATGACCAATGTAAGGGAGGTAATTAAGATACTACTTGTATCTCGGGCGTAAACATTGTTGCCGTTTCGAAATGCACGAAGGCACGACACTCCAAGCATATTCAATGGTCTGCCTGGATTAAGAACGTTTCTTATTAGTTTGGAATGGACAAAAGCGTCATATTTTAGATAGGCCAATGCATCTGCTTAAGAGACTTTGTCCGTCTGTCGGTTGGTCAGGTTTAAGTTTAAAATACCATTTTTAAATGCGTCCGTCCGTCGGTTGGAATCTTGATATGCCATGCTTAAGATAAAAAAAAGTTATTTACATTGAAACGGCTCAAATTGTATAACCCTAACCCTAACCCTAACACATCTTAAGATTATACTCTATTTTTTATTTTACGCATATGCGTTTTTATTTTTGTTATTTTACTCATATGCGTTTTGGTTTTTGCAGAAAATGTTGAGAAATCCTGAGTCTTTATTTTAATCGGATATTTCCTGACATTTGGTTTGATATCCGTCCGCGCGAAGAGGAGTGACCGAAGAGATAAGACGCTGGGAAATTGTGATGTGGGGCAAGAACAGAAAGAACGAAGCGCCGAAGAAAATAGGACGAAAAATAAATTTAAAAATGCGTATAGTAAAGGGGGGAAAAGCAGAGAAAACAACACAAGAAGAAAAAAAAGGAAGTTGATGAAGAATGAAGATAAAAAAAGGTAATATAAGGTTTGTGCTTGAGTCTTACGGCATATCAACCCTCGTTATGTTATTTTATGCCGAAATACATTTGAAATAATTATAAGAGTGTTCGCTAATGGGCCAATATACCAGGGTTCAATCCTCGGTTGAATTATACAAAATACTTAAAAGATGCTACTTGATGCCCCCTTGATAAAAACTCCGTATTTTAAGGTGCTAATCAAGGGTAAGTGGAGATCCTGGAAGGTGAGTGACAGTGTAGTACCTAATAAAAAGGAGCATTTGCGTTTCCCTTGACTGTCGTGAACCATTTTACTATGTTTTTTATGTGGAAGCCACACGTATAGTTTGTATACGAATCAGATTATAATTGTGTTCAATCGCGAAGCTACTATAAAGCCCCGCCTGAGGGGGCTTCTATGATCACTTTTGGATAAGAAAAAATGTATAAAAAGCTTAAAGAATTCATATCAATAAATGAAAATTTAATCTAATCATTTTTAAAATTTTTTTTATAATTCCAAAAAGAAAAAAATACAATGTCTGTTTACCATGATTATGATTTGTAAAACCGAAAATTTGGAATTATAAAAAAATTAAAAAAAATGATTAAATATATTTTCATTTATTGATATGAATTCACGCGTCTGTTAACTGGTTTCTCAAAGAAATTTTCAAATATATCTACTAACGACGCTTTTAAAACTGTAGTAACACTTATATATATATGTGTGTGTGTGTGTGTGTTTGTTTGATAAATGACCCAAAACCTATCCATAGTGTCCCAAGTTGAGGGTAAGGGTTAAAATAGATATCATTCCAAGTAATAATGGAGTGAATTTCTTTCGATTTTATTGGACCTCAAGAAATATACATGTAAGCATTTTAGCAAAGACAACAACACACTTACACACACCAGCACAAAATGCAACTACCCTATGTACATAATAATACAAATAACTAACTTAGAATAAATAAGATTTCTCTAAGCGCAAATATTTTCATTCGAATGAAAAAATATAAAATGTGGATACACTGATATTATATGGCACGAAACAAATAACTACATCAAGTTTGAACCTAGAAAAAGAAATATAATATATTTAACCCACCCCCTTCCCAAGTACTTTCAGCTATCCAACATAAACATTTGTAGAGCTGTATATTATGGAACGGTAATAAAACAAAGACTGTTGGACATTCATAACTGAAACTTGGTGGACAAGTCAGGCATAGACTGAAGTTTATTTAAACCAAATGGTTGTATTGCAGAAATGAATGTGAATTACATTAATTGTTCCATGGCTGGAAGTTTTAAAGGTAACCCTGTATAAAGGAAATTCACAATTCTCTTTGTGTGTGTGTGTGTGGTCGGCTAAATGTCAGAAATTACACAAGATACATGTATTCAATGTGACCCTGACCTGGTTATGGTGAAAAAAACTATGCTGTAATATTCATTCCTTTAGGGACACCGGCGAGAAAATCATCGCATGAGGTAGAAAGAGTCAGAAAAATGATATTTTTCCATTCTTATAGGTTTCGAAAACACCAATACAAGGTCAAAAATCAGTTGGTCACCCCTGCTTCTAACAAAATAAAAACAGCAAGCCTAACTCTAGAAATAGGAATATAATCTTGTTTAATTTCCTCCCCAATATCAATACTAGATGAGTTTTCTTGAAATTGATGTTGAAGCATTTTCGTATAAATGACCCACTAACTCTAACCCTAACGTTAACCCTAACGTTAACCCTAACCCAAACCTAACCCAAACTCAAACCCAAATCCTAACCATAACTGAAACCTAACCCAAACCCTAACCCTAACGCAAACCCAAACCCTAACCCTTACCCAAACCCAAATCCTAACCCTAACCATAACTCAAAACCTAACCCAAACCCTAACCCTATCCCAAACTCAAACACTAACCTAAACCCAAATCCTAACCTTAACCCTAATCCTAACCCAAATCCTAACCCTAACCATAACCCTAACCCTAACCCAAACCCTAACCCAAATCCTAACCCTTACCATAACTCAAACCCTAACCCAAACCCTAACCCAAACCCTAACCCTAACTCTAACCCTAACCCTAACCCTAACCCTAACCCTTACCCTAACCCAAGCCCTAGCCCTAGCCCTAGCCCTAGCCCTAGCCCTAGCCCTAGCCTTAACCCTAACCCTAACCCTAACCCAAACCTTAACCCAAACCCAAACCCAAACCCTAACCCTAACCCTGACCATAATCATAACCCTAACCCAAAGCCTAACCGACTGCACAAGTTATTTAACAGGAAAACCATTAAGATGAGTCATCAATGCACCGGAAATATGGAATATGGGCTACACATTTATTGCACATGACCACAAGATGATAATCAAAACACAAACGTGGTTTCATATCTGTTTCTAGTACATTCCCACGGCCTAAACAATTTTCAACTCAGGTCCATCAACTTCAGCTAAGCGCTCTGTGTTTTCCATTTCCTGTTACTCTTAACAAAATTATATACGAGGGGATCCCCCCCCACACACACACACTCAATATCTTACACAGGATGTTTGTTGCTGGAACTTTTACGTCGCACACTTCTCTCAGGTGACACGGTATTCAATGCAACAACATGTTTACCACTATATCTTTATCACGAATTAGACTTTTCTCCAACAACAGCGTTTTTAATATGGATCTCGTAAACAATGTGCTCGTCACTAGAACTTCATTAGTTTGTTTACTTTTTACAACTAAACCTGTTTCAATATTGATCTTTGTCGCCGAATGATCTTAGCCCTTTAAGTGATAAAAGGCTTCTAACAACTTTTTTCAATCGTCTTTTATGGATGGCAAACCACACGTGGTCTATATGCATAGTTACTCTCGTTCCGGCGTGTACTTTTCTTTCTCACATCTTAGCTGTACACACTATACAGAGACCAACTCGTTCATGACGGGGATGAGGTTAGTAAAGACCGTTGTCACCACACGATGCAGGTTCTGGCTCATCACGCCGACCACAATTTTACGTTTCTGGTATGTTAACTGTCGTTGGGCCATTCTATGTTGAAACTTCACATATGTTTTGTATGCATGTATTTGGGTAATCAATAGAGGGTCATCGGTTGAGGTTTTGGGTAGCAAATACACCCATCTCAGACGCGAGATCAGAAATAATATAAGTCCAAGGATCGACCCCAAAGGTGCACTCGCATTGATGTGATGTTTTATTGATGTACGACCTGAATCTTTGTTTTTAGTTAAGAAAGAGATGGTTATATTGAACATAAGTCCACTAATACCGTAACGGTGTATATTCCTGAAGCTTTGGATATATTTAGCGCCACAACCATAGCTTCACCTGCGTTTGGTATGTGAAATAGGACAGGCAGAACAAGTTAGAAAGTGGTGGGACAGAGTGATTTCGAGATAGTGAGGTGAGAAAGAGGCGAACACCTTGCTTAAGGGTGTCGAAAGCAGTTTAGTTTTGTGCCCGGGATGAAATCTATTTAACATATATTGGATCCTGACAAGTACTTCCACTTCGTGTCAGAATGGAACCTAAGGATTTACTTTATACTCCAAAACCAGAAGAGAAAATGCATTGACGATTACGCAACCCTTGCTTCGCTATAGACTCATCAAACAGTGCCGGTTCGGAATAGGATGTGCGTTTTAGGATTAAGCAACCCTTGCTCTACTGTAGATTCATCAAGCAGTGCCGGTTCAGAAGAGGATGTACGTTTGTAGATTAAGCAACCCTTGCTTCACTATAAACTCATCAAGCAGTGTCGGTTCAGAAGAGGTGATGCGTTTGAGGATTAAGCACCCATTGCCTTCTATAGACTCATCAAGCAGTGCCGGTTCAAAAGAGTGGTTGCGGTTGTGGATTTAGCAACCCTTGTTTCACTATAGACTCAGCAAGCAGTGCCGATGCGATCTAGCTCTGCCTTGGGGGCGAAGCGTAAAAAGTGTATCGAGCACTCTTTGTTGCCTAGACAGAGTTCAAAATCGACTTCGAAATCTAGCGGGGGCTGAACATGTTACTGCCCCTTTTATCACAGAAGAGACGTTGACAGTCTCTTTCTACTTTATCGTACATTTCTATGGAAGGCGCTCGACTGAGCTCCAGTGTCTTCGTAGGGCATTCCCAATAAACACTCATCTAGCTACCACAACGAAACAAAAACCTGTTTATTGTTTTCCTTGTATCTAACGTTTTTGCGAGGGCTTCTCGTCAGTGGAACCCATTACCACGAGACTGATTGTCTGCAGATTACAACATGATCGTTTTCGAATCCAAAGTCAACAGATGTCTGCCATGAAATGTCTCCACAAGTATTCGAACTTGTCCCTTTTTCATCAATGATTCTCAATCCTCTCATAAAGTTGTTCATCCCTAAATTAGCAATCATTCGATCGCATTAACCCTCATCCTCGAGTAGCTTTAAGCCTTGCTGTGTGATGATCCATTTAGTAGTGTTGGGATGATTGACCGGAATCGGAATCGGGAATCGGAAAAATCAGAACTTTTGGGGGCATCGGAATCGGAAATATTTGTGCCTATTTTCCGATGCCAAAAAACGATTCTTTTAATTGTTTATTATTATTTGTTTGTTTATTTGTTTAAAACTTAATTTTCCATCGCTGGCACTAATGATAAAATGATAAACATTTATGTATTTTAAACAACCAGTAAAACTAAAATCTATCGATCCCCTTACCCAACTAGCGTATTTTTACGTTTCCGAAAATATATGCACACATTCGATGGGTGTTTACGGTAATACGAAAAAAAAACAACAAAAAGAAACAATTCTATAGATACATATTTAGAGGTTTTAAAAGAATTAAAATCGGTAATTGTATCGGAATCGGGAATTTAGAACAGAATCGGTAATTGTATTGGAATCGGGAAAATATCGTAATCGTCCTATCACTACTATTTAGTATTAAAAAATTGTTAAAAGAACAGACCAGCAATCTCTGGTGTTTATATAGAGAGAATATATTACGTGACTGGCTTTTTAACAAAATGTTAGAGACAATAAATCTCGCTATTCTAGTCGTTCCATCGTTATACAAGTCCGTGTCCGGTGATTCGTCCGTCTATCCATGTGCATGTCCGTTGTCATGTGTCGCCCAATTTGCATCACGCTCTCAACAACGCCATGCAGCGACGTGCGTGCGAACTAAAATCCGTGCCGGCTTCCATTAAAGGACCCGGTTCGCGCGCTCAGTGAAAACCATGACTCTTGCCTTATCAACAGAGTTTTTTTCTTTTATTTCCCTACCCTGTTATTAAGGACTTAAGTAGCAGACCGGCGAGAAGATCTCGATTCTTTGTTGTTTGCTGGTGTCCGGGACGATGATAACCAGGCAACCGGAAGTCCATACCTAATGCAAAAGGTCCGCGGCCAGTCTCGAAAACAAAAGGTTCGCGGCCAAACTTTGTCCGGAGCGGCACTTCCGGCTGTTACTTCCGTTTCCTGTCGAGTAAATCATTGGTGGTCAGCGCCAGACCACCCGCCATCACGGGTTTAATATCGAATGGACACCAAAGATTTACTACATGATTGTATTTATTTTCTTTCTATTTTTCCCCCTTTTGGTTTTAGTTCCATTTAATGGACAATAATATAATGCTTCGACAATGAGCGACTCACAAAGAGACATATTGATGTCTATGCTGGCGCACGCATGCGTATAAAACCATTAAAATAATTGTCGCAAGATTGGAAACCTACAATCAGAGAAGTCACAAATCGTTAGTGTAAACCCCAACTCTATCCCTTACCCTCAGCCTTGCAACTAAACACAGAGATATAATTGTATCATACACAGGTAATCAAGTACATAAAATCAGTAACAATAAACAGTATTCGATTATTCTTTGATCGTAAAATTAATTACGAGGATCATATGATTCAAGAATAACTTGTTGAACAGAGAAACAATCGATATCTGTTAATAATGGAGATTTCGTATCTGTCTGTCTGAAGCCGAAACTCTTCTAATACTTTTATTACGAATTGTTTTCTCTTATTTATTACTAATGGAGATTTCGTATCTGTCTGTTTGAAGCCGAAATTCTTCTAATACTTTTATTACGAATTGTTTTCTCTTATTTATTACTAATGGAGATTTCGTATCCGTCTGTTTGAAGCCGAAATTCTTCTAATACTTTTATTACGAATTGTTTTCTCTTATTTATTACTAATGGAGATTTCGTATCTGTCTGTCTGAAGCCGAAACTCTTCTAATACTTTTATTACGAATTGTCTTCTCTTATTTATTACTAATGGAGATTTCGTATCCGTCTGTGTTAAGCCGAAACTCTTCTAATACTTTTATTACGAATTGTCTTCTCTTATTTATTACTAATGGAGATTTCGTATCCGTCTGTGTTAAGCCGAAACTCTTCTAATACTTTTATTACGAATCGTCTTCTATTATTTATTACTAATGGAGATTTAGTATCTGTCTGTCTGAAGTTTAAACTCTACTTATATTTATATGATGTGTACAATTCTACTATATTTTAAGGCTTAATTCAGTTTACTATACTATTTCAGACTAATGTACTATCTTTCAATGGTCAATATAGAGATGGCGTGTAGTATCTTTTCTGTAGTCATGATACTATTCTCCCAGGTGTTACCTTCCTTTTATGGAAGGGAGTAGGGTAGTATATGTTCTGTTGTTATTATACTATCCTCTTGGGCATAACCCCCACATTGGAAGGGTAGTGTAACATTTGTTCTGATGCCAATAATATTAATAATACAGTATTAGATAGGAGCAACAATTCCAATGTGTGTTTTATAGTGTTGTATAAAGAACCTCAGCGTTGCATGGGAGCAATACTAGTCATAACAGAGTATTATATTTGGTCAGTGGTATATGTTAATTTAACATTCCCCAAATACATAGATGGAGAAGGTGTGTTTGAACGCTACGTTTCCCGGGGCAAGCAACTCAGTGTGTTTCATTATATTGTTGTAGACTAGATAAAAAAAAACTTGGTGTTGTTCGGGAGCAATGATAGTAATTATACAGTATTAAATCCGTTAAGTGGAATATGTTAATCCAAAATTACTCAATACCATAGATAGAGCAGATGTATTTAAACACTGCATTGCCTTGGAGCAAGAACTTGCGCGTGTTTTGTTATAATGTTGTATACTAGAAATCAGACTAGGTGTTGCCGGAAGCAATAATAGTAATAAGGCAGTATTACATTTGTCAACTTGTGTATGTTAATCTAAAATTGTGCAAAATCTTTGATATAGCAGGCGTGTTTAAATGCTGAGTTGGGCAACATCCCTATGTTTTGTCAACATGTTTTTCAACGTGTTTTGTTTTCGTGTGTATACTAGAAATTCAACTCGGTGTTTCCGGTAAAATAATAGTAAAATTACAGTATTACCTTTGGCAAGTGATATATGTTAATCTGAAAGTACTCAATACCCTTGATAGAGCAGGTTTGTTTGAACGCCGCATTTCCCTTCAAGCTGTTTCATTGTAGAGCTCTATACTAAACAATGAAATTCAGTGTTCCTCGGGAGCAATACAATTAATAATACAGTATTACGCTCGGTAAATTATACATATTAATCTAAAAGTGCTCAATACTCTAGATAGAGCGGGAGTATTTAATCGCCGCATTGCCCGGGAGAGAAAAAAAAAACGTTGATGTGTTTTTTATTGTGTTGCGCACTGGACCAGAATCTCGGCGTTGCTTGAGAGCGATAATAGTAATACTATAGTAATACTATAGTATATGTTAAGTCAAAAGTTATCACTATCCTAGATTGACTAGGTGTGTTTTAATGCCGCGCTAAGCTTAAAAGCAAGAAGAATTGATTAACAAATATATGAGAATTAGATATTGTTCTTCGGTGTAATATATAATATTTTAAGACGGTGTGTAACGTTTTTTCTAATCATTCAGTTCCTAAATGTGGCTGGGCACGCGTCTGATAAGACCCATCTCGGTCGAAATAACTTATAATGCGGACAGCCCTTATGTGTTTTTAGTTTATTTCCTTTCAATGTATCCCTGCTCTGTTAACAACACATTGAGCTCTCTTACTCGGATTCCCATCGAAACCATTCAACTCTGCACACTATATATATATATATATATATATATATATATATATATATATATATATATATATATATATATATATATATAAGGTACGTCAATGAAAAAAATTAGTAAGACCTGCAAATGGAAGCAAATCGGTATTTTCAGTTGTTCAAAACAAGGAGTAGTTTAGTTAATAAAAACATTTATTTTTCATCTCTTTCTTTCCTTAAACCAGGCTTTTCAAAGATTAAAATCTTATCATCAGAGGAAAAATTATGATTGATAAGTTGACAGGGTAAGACTGTCAAAGTTCCAAATTTGAAAAAAAGTTTTCTTTTAAAAATTAGAAATTAAAGAAATCCAAAAAACTTCTTTAAAAAATGTTTCCAAAAGGTTCAAACGGGCATGGGAATCACCAATAACGAAATCAAAAAAAAAAAACGTAGGGCTTAGAAATATTGGTAAATCCGGAGGAATCTGCATAAAAATCCAACGACGGCGATTTCACTCAGGTCTGTTGTCCACGGAGAGGAATCAAATAAAAACGGCCATTTCAAGGAAAACAATATTCTTCCTGTTTTCAGTTAAGCGTATTCCAAGGCAAAAAGCTCCAACGGGTTCAAAGTCGAAACGTCGCACTGTATCAAAATTATTTGGGAATTGTATAAATAAAGAAAGACAAGAGAAGAAAAAGAAAAAAGAAAAAAGAAAAGGAGAGAGAAAAAGCGAAAAGCGATCGGAAGTAGAATGTAATCCAACAAGTGGGGGGGGGGTTTAAAGGATTCAGATCAAAATGATATTTAGGCAGAAAGAGATATGTAGATTTCAAATTGGCCACACAAAGTGCCAAGTACTGGTCAACTCAGTTAAGTTATAGTCCCAGGGGATATGTAGGTAGATTGAATACAGATAAGAGACAGAAAACTGTCTCCTAAGAAAGGTTAGTTTAATTTTGCAAGGGGAAGGGTATATGGGGGAGGGGCATTAAACTGATGTCGCTAATAAAATTAAGTCTCATTTTATATTTTAACAAGAAATTGGATTGTCTGTCTTATTATAATTCTTAAGGTCTGAGTGAATTTCTTTAAGATGTTTAAGGGGTTTTGAATCAAATTGTCAATTTATGAATAAATTGACAATGTAGGAAGTTAAAAATAGGGAGATGGGGTATCAAGCATATGTCAAACACCTTAGGCTAATGAATAATAGTAAAAGTAATAATAAAAATAGAAATAATAAAAAAATTAGTAATAAATAGTGAAACCTAAAGAATAGATAATGGGATTGAAATATGGGGGTGTATAGTTATATATTTGCAATGCTGCCTCCACTCATTCGCGGCTGTGGATTATTGTTCACTACATCATTGGACATCCACCGTAATCTGGTATGAATTGTTAATAAAGCACATGTAAAAGCCACACGAGCAAAGCCGTATATACACACACATGTGTACACACAAAAAAACCAGTACATACAGACAAACACATATGTATATACCCATACATTCACACACATACACACACACATTTATATATACATATGCACACACACATACATACATACATATATATATACACACACACACATTTATACATATATATGCACACACACACATACATACACATACATACGTATATGTATATATAAATATATACACACACACATGTACACACACACACACACATATATATATACATATATATATATATATATATACACATAAATGTAAAAAAGCCACTATCACCCAAGCGTTCCCAGCAAACCTGCACAGCAAAAAACCGCTTATATACACAAGCGTGGTATCCATACATGTACCTTCTATTCCAGAAAAACTACATATATATATATACTCATACATAGAAGGCAACTACTCACATACTCATTCGCATCAATACATGTATCTGAATTCTCAGAGTATCCACTAAAAAAAATTACGCATATACACAAGTATAAAAGGAGATTATTAGATGTTAAAACTGAAAGGAAGCCTAAACAAATGGGTAAGGAGAGGGTGAATAGGAATGAGGTATATACAGGGAATTGCAATTGGATAAAGCGTAATTGGAGAAAAACATGCAATTGGAGAAAAAAGCGACGGTGGATAGGGTGTAATAACGAAAAAAGTTTTAGGGGATGGCCAATCAGTATCAACATCAGCGACACCGCGAATTATAAGTCTGGCAGCAAAGCAATTCAGTTTTATATAAGTATGTTCTAAAGGATATGTTTAATGTTCACATCAGAAGGGATTGGTATAGGGGCAATCATGGAAAGGTACATAGTAAGTGTAAAGAATTATAAGATATGGGGAGGGGGAAATCTATTGATTATTGTTAGGTGGGGGTAAATCTGGAGGGGCCAAGAAATTAGCATATTTGTATTTACGCTTGTGTCTGCAATGGGAGATCAATTCGTTTTTAGAGTTAATAGTATTTAATGATTTATTAGCTGTGGCTATTGCGTAAGTTTCCGAAGTGCAAAGGCTGCAGTGTGGAGCTCCTGGGGTGTATGATCTAGATTGTTTCAATATGGACCAATGTAAGGAGTAGGGTGTATTATTGTTTTTAAGGTTTCTAATTAATTTAGAAAGCGAGGTACTAGGGTTAGTGTTATTTAATTTAAATGATTGTATGTGGTTTGAGATCCTTATCTTAATTGGGAAGGCGCTAAGACCTATATACGTGTGAATTTTGCAAGGTGTAGAAATTGCATTTGAATAATTAGGGTCATTGGTAACTGTTTGAGAGGATGGATCTGATATTATATTAGCCTGGGGTCTTGGGGTAGGGTCTAGAACAACCGGTGTATTACTGCTAATTGTATAGGGTTCAAAATTACTTGGTGAAGATGAGGAGTAAGATCTATGGAGGCCGTTAGTTGTATTTTGAGATATCGGGGCAGAGGAATGGGAGGAAGTATGTAAAGGTGGTAGGGTTGCCGAATCGGGGTTCGAATTAAAGTTAGAGTTCTGTCGGAATTCCTTAATAGTGCACGTATATATAACATCACTATGAATGCAATCACCATTAAGAGGACATTCTCTGGGTCTACGGCAATTACAATTATTTTGGGAAGGAAGGGTGGGAGATTGTTGGGCAGTTTTTATTTTTTTATTATTGGAGGAAATTATATTTTGTGCTATGTTAGGCATAGTGGAGTAGGAAATTTTAATGGAGTTCTTATTTAGTATTGTGCAATATTTATGGGGGTGTCTAAAACATTTGTCTAAGATTTTAAAAAATTCTTTCGGGACGTTGGTTTTTACATTGCAATTGAAAGGAGGGTTAAACCAGATATTATTTTTCCTTCTTGACTTTTTTTCTCCCCTAGAGTTCCGGTTAGTGTTTATAGTTTCCAAGCTGTCTGTATTGTGAGGGTTAGGGTTCGAGGGGATATTAGAGTTACCTCGCCTTCTGGGGTTTAAAGCCATATTATGGGTAATTAAGCTAGTGCGATTATTTTTACGGGTTGGGGGAGTATTGTTGTACTTAATTTTAACGTTGTATCCTGAGGCAAGTAAGGCATTGTTATAAAAATTACAACTCTGCTCAAAAATAGATTTATTTGCAGAAAGTTTAGAGATTCTATTAGAGACCGACTGGGCAATTGAGTTGGTTATTGATTTGGGGTGGTTAGAATATTTATGCACGTAGAATAAAGTTAGGTTTGGCTTGTGATAAGGGCTAAAAGTTTCAAAATTAAGGTTAAGGCTTAAATCTAAGAAATTAGAAGTTCTCTTTTCTGGCTCAACTGTAATTGTAAGAGCAAAATTTTTAAAGAAATTATGGAGATTTTTTATGGTGTTGTTGTATTGTCTTGGTCTTTCTCCAGACACAAATAGGGCATCGTCCCTGTATAGACCACCTCTCAAATGTTCAAAATTATATTTAAGTTCTTTCAATAAGTAGATACCCACTAAGTCAGTGACTTGGGCAGAGTCTGAGGACCCCATTGTAATATCGAAGTTATTGGGGTGATCCTTCCTTGTCCAAAGTTTGTTGTCAAATTGCAGAAGGGATTTTCTAGCTAGTTTGATCAGATCAATTTCTAAGTTAGTCAAATCTGAATTATCTTTAGCGAATATTAAGGCTTTATTGAGAAGAATGGGGGTAATAGATTGATAATAATTATCGATGTCAAATGTAATGAAGTTTAGATTAGGGTTTGACTTGTTTTTAAGGTTAAGGAACCAGTTAGAGACCTCATCTGAGGATTGCCAAAGGGTATATGGAATTTTAGATTTGAGGTTTGGAATTATTCTGTCTAATATGTTTTTGCTTATAATGCCTAAATCTGATTTAGAGGGGCAAATTAATCTAATGGTAGGGTTTTCATGGAAATTTCTTTTATGGTCTTTTAATGTGCATCTAGGCGTAGATTCCAAACCTCAAATCTAAAATTCCATATACCCTTTGGCAATCCTCAGATGAGGTCTCTAACTGGTTCCTTAACCTTAAAAACAAGTCAAACCCTATTCTAAACTTCATTACATTTGACATCGATAATTATTATCAATCTATTACCCCCATTCTTCTCAATAAAGCCTTTATATTCGCTAAAGATAATTCAGATTTGACTAACTTAGAAATTGATCTGATCAAACTAGCTAGAAAATCCCTTCTGCAATTTGACAACAAACTTTGGACAAGGAAGGATCACCCCAATAACTTCGATATTACAATGGGGTCCTCAGACTCTGCCCAAGTCACTGACTTAGTGGGTATCTACTTATTGAAAGAACTTAAATATAATTTTGAACATTTGAGAGGTGGTCTATACAGGGACGATGCCCTATTTGTGTCTGGAGAAAGACCAAGACAATACAACAACACCATAAAAAATCTCCATAATTTCTTTAAAAATTTTGCTCTTACAATTACAGTTGAGCCAGAAAAGAGAACTTCTAATTTCTTAGATTTAAGCCTTAACCTTAATTTTGAAACTTTTAGCCCTTATCACAAGCCAAACCTAACTTTATTCTACGTGCATAAATATTCTAACCACCCCAAATCAATAACCAACTCAATTGCCCAGTCGGTCTCTAATAGAATCTCTAAACTTTCTGCAAATAAATCTATTTTTGAGCAGAGTTGTAATTTTTATAACAATGCCTTACTTGCCTCAGGATACAACGTTAAAATTAAGTACAACAATACTCCCCCAACCCGTAAAAATAATCGCACTAGCTTAATTACCCATAATATGGCTTTAAACCCCAGAAGGCGAGGTAACTCTAATATCCCCTCGAACCCTAACCCTCACAATACAGACAGCTTGGAAACTATAAACACTAACCGGAACTCTAGGGGAGAAAAAAAGTCAAGAAGGAAAAATAATATCTGGTTTAACCCTCCTTTCAATTGCAATGTAAAAACCAACGTCCCGAAAGAATTTTTTAAAATCTTAGACAAATGTTTTAGACACCCCCATAAATATTGCACAATACTAAATAAGAACTCCATTAAAATTTCCTACTCCACTATGCCTAACATAGCACAAAATATAATTTCCTCCAATAATAAAAAAATAAAAACTGCCCAACAATCTCCCACCCTTCCTTCCCAAAATAATTGTAATTGCCGTAGACCCAGAGAATGTCCTCTTAATGGTGATTGCATTCATAGTGATGTTATATATACGTGCACTATTAAGGAATTCCGACAGAACTCTAACTTTAATTCGAACCCCGATTCGGCAACCCTACCACCTTTACATACTTCCTCCCATTCCTCTGCCCCGATATCTCAAAATACAACTAACGACCTCCATAGATCTTACTCCTCATCTTCACCAAGTAATTTTGAACCCTATACAATTAGCAGTAATACACCGGTTGTTCTAGACCCTACCCCAAGACCCCAGGCTAATATAATATCAGATCCATCCTCTCAAACAGTTACCAATGACCCTAATTATTCAAATGCAATTTCTACACCTTGCAAAATTCACACGTATATAGGTCTTAGCGCCTTCCCAATTAAGATAAGGATCTCAAACCACATACAATCATTTAAATTAAATAACACTAACCCTAGTACCTCGCTTTCTAAATTAATTAGAAACCTTAAAAACAATAATACACCCTACTCCTTACATTGGTCCATATTGAAACAATCTAGATCATACACCCCAGGAGCTCCACACTGCAGCCTTTGCACTTCGGAAACTTACGCAATAGCCACAGCTAATAAATCATTAAATACTATTAACTCTAAAAACGAATTGATCTCCCATTGCAGACACAAGCGTAAATACAAATATGCTAATTTCTTGGCCCCTCCAGATTTACCCCCACCTAACAATAATCAATAGATTTCCCCCTCCCCATATCTTATAATTCTTTACACTTACTATGTACCTTTCCATGATTGCCCCTATACCAATCCCTTCTGATGTGAACATTAAACATATCCTTTAGAACATACTTATATAAAACTGAATTGCTTTGCTGCCAGACTTATAATTCGCGGTGTCGCTGATGTTGATACTGATTGGCCATCCCCTAAAACTTTTTTCGTTATTACACCCTATCCACCGTCGCTTTTTTCTCCAATTGCATGTTTTTCTCCAATTACGCTTTATCCAATTGCAATTCCCTGTATATACCTCATTCCTATTCACCCTCTCCTTACCCATTTGTTTAGGCTTCCTTTCAGTTTTAACATCTAATAATCTCCTTTTATACTTGTGTATATGCGTAATTTTTTTTAGTGGATACTCTGAGAATTCAGATACATGTATTGATGCGAATGAGTATGTGAGTAGTTGCCTTCTATGTATGAGTATATATATATATGTAGTTTTTCTGGAATAGAAGGTACATGTATGGATACCACGCTTGTGTATATAAGCGTTTTTTTGCTGTGCAGGTTTGCTGGGAACGCTTGGGTGATAGTGGCTTTTTTACATTTATGTGTATATATATATATATATATATATATATATATGTATATATATATGTGTGTGTGTGTGTGTACATGTGTGTGTGTATATATGTATATATACATATACGTATGTATGTGTATGTATGTGTGTGTGTGCATATATATGTATAAATGTGTGTGTGTGTGTATATATATATGTATGTATGTATGTGTGTGTGCATATGTATATATAAATGTGTGTGTGTATGTGTGTGAATGTATGGGTATATACATATGTGTTTGTCTGTATGTACTGGTTTTTTTGTGTGTACACATGTGTGTGTATATACGGCTTTGCTCGTGTGGCTTTTACATGTGCTTTATTAACAATTCATACCAGATTACGGTGGATGTCCAATGATGTAGTGAACAATAATCCACAGCCGCGAATGAGTGGAGGCAGCATTGCAAATATATAACTATACACCCCCATATTTCAATCCCATTATCTATTCTTTAGGTTTCACTATTTATTACTAATTTTTTTATTATTTCTATTTTTATTATTACTTTTACTATTATTCATTAGCCTAAGGTGTTTGACATATGCTTGATACCCCATCTCCCTATTTTTAACTTCCTACATTGTCAATTTATTCATAAATTGACAATTTGATTCAAAACCCCTTAAACATCTTAAAGAAATTCACTCAGACCTTAAGAATTATAATAAGACAGACAATCCAATTTCTTGTTAAAATATAAAATGAGACTTAATTTTATTAGCGACATCAGTTTAATGCCCCTCCCCCATATACCCTTCCCCTTGCAAAATTAAACTAACCTTTCTTAGGAGACAGTTTTCTGTCTCTTATCTGTATTCAATCTACCTACATATCCCCTGGGACTATAACTTAACTGAGTTGACCAGTACTTGGCACTTTGTGTGGCCAATTTGAAATCTACATATCTCTTTCTGCCTAAATATCATTTTGATCTGAATCCTTTAAACCCCCCCCCCACTTGTTGGATTACATTCTACTTCCGATCGCTTTTCGCTTTTTCTCTCTCCTTTTCTTTTTTCTTTTTTTCTTTTTCTTCTCTTGTCTTTCTTTATTTATACAATTCCCAAATAATTTTGATACAGTGCGACGTTTCGACTTTGAACCCGTTGGAGCTTTTTGCCTTGGAATACGCTTAACTGAAAACAGGAAGAATATTGTTTTCCTTGAAATGGCCGTTTTTATTTGATTCCTCTCCGTGGACAACAGACCTGAGTGAAATCGCCGTCGTTGGATTTTTATGCAGATTCCTCCGGATTTACCAATATTTCTAAGCCCTACGTTTTTTTTTGGATTTCGTTATTGGTGATTCCCATGCCCGTTTGAACCTTTTGGAAACATTTTTTAAAGAAGTTTTTTGGATTTCTTTAATTTCTAATTTTTAAAAGAAAACTTTTTTCAAATTTGGAACTTTGACAGTCCTACCCTGTCAACTTATCAATCATAATTTTTCCTCTGATGATAAGATTGTAATCTTTGAAAAGCCTGGTTTAAGGAAAGAAAGAGATGAAAAATAAATGTTTTTATTAACTAAACTACTCCTTGTTTTGAACAACTGAAAATACCGATTTGCTTCCATTTGCAGGTCTTACTAATTTTCATTGACGTACCTTATTTTTGCTCTATCCAGTATATTGAGCTTTCCTTATTTCACAATAGGTCCAACACTCTAAAAGTTTACCTTTTAGTTATAATTTACATATATATATATATATATATATATATATATATATGAATATATATATATAATCCAGGTAAAACATCCACAGGGTAGTAGTCCATTGAATTTCAACCGGTTTCATAAAAAGTGCTCAATATCAAATAGAGTTTTAATATATGATTATTTTTATTTACACAGACATGTACAAAATCTGCGACACTGGCATGTCGATGTTATTGATCAACAGCTATTATAAACTAAGATCTCATCAGGCAGAGTTAGAATCCGATCTTAACCGTAGATCATATTTGGAAAGACCAGTGTCGCAGATTTTGTACATGTCTGTGTAAATATAAATAAAAAAATAATCATATATATATATATATATATATATATATATAATGAAGGAGAATGGAAAGGAATTAGAGAAAGCAAAAGCCAAATCAAAATTCAATTCAAAAGTTCAAAGCAAGGTATATTCCGCAAAAAGGCAATTTATTCAAGTTAAATTTTCCTTAAGCCAGGCTTTTCATACTCTTCACAATAGGGTTTTACCTTTCCTAAAAGTTCGCTTTTAGTACACCTCTTTATATATATATATATATATATATATATATATATATATATATATATATATATATATATATACAGTTAAAATAAACTTAGTTCGACGATATAACGTCTTCGTCAGGCAGAGAAGCATTTTTCTTTTTTTTAATTTCTTTTTTTGTCTTCGCAAGATGGTGTTAGTAGAAAAGTCCGTACGATCTTTCAACGGTGATTTTTTTAAATGTTGTAATCAAGAAGATCGCGCCGGTGCGCGTGAAATGAATACGAGATTGTTCCTTGATGTAAACTTTTTGTTGTTTTAGTGTGTAAGTTTTAAAAGCCAAAACAATGCACACACACGCACGCACACACACACACACACACACACACACACACATATATATATATATATATATATATATATATATATATTTTTAAAATAAGTATTTATTTATTTAAAATTAACAAATCAAACTAGTTTCGACAATATGTTGCTATGCCCGAAGAAGATGGTATATCGTCGAATCTAAGTTAATTTTAAATAAATAAATATTACTTTCGAAGTATATATATATATATATATATATATATATATATATATATATATATATATATATATATATATATCCGTTGTTCTGGCTTCTTACACTAACAAATTCAAATATATGAGAGTTTATGAATTTTGGAATAAAATTAAAAGTGGAACAAATAATGTAGTGTTTGTGACCCAACGGGTCACCGGTAGTCTATTATTGTCACAAAATTGATATCATCATTAATGTAGTCCTTATGCTTCTCTATAAACAATTTGTATCTGTTAATAAGCTTTTAATGCCGCGTTCATAAAATACTGTCCTTTTTTAGACTGCAAATAACACTTTTTTTATGCTTCGGAATTTTTTACATGAGGGTTGATAATTCGTAGCATTTAGTATATTCGGACTACTGTTCTCATCGTGGGTGTTTTTATCAAAACGTTTCGGCCGATGTAACCTCCGTTCTTCTTTAGGTGTACTTTGTCGAACTCAGGAATCTGGACGAAATTTCAAACGGAACCCTTTATTAAATCCACGGAGGTAAGATGCTCAAAATTTTTCATCTTGAAATCCAATGTCAACAAATACTTGTTATAAACTATCCCTTAAGTAATAAAGGTTCAATCCTCAGTGTGGGCGATACGAAGATTTCGAATTACTAAAGACTTCTTCCCAGCCATGGCAGATGGAACGAGAGCATGCTACCCCCGTGGATTTAATAACGGGTTCCGTTCGAAATTCCGTCCAGATTCCAGAGTTTGACAGAAAGATTCCCGAGTCCGACAATGTACACCTGAAGAAGGTCGGAGGTTACATCGGCCGAAACGTTGTGATAAAAAACACCCACGATTAAAACAGTAGTCCGAATATACCAAATTCTACGTAAACCTAATTTGTTTTCGACTTTTTTGAAAATAAATCTTAATCTATTCAAACGATTTTTCAAACCTTTTAAAATATTGTAATTATAGCAATATTAATTCGTGGCTGTGTTGAAACGGAAATTTTCACGAAAAGGAGATTCAGTATTAAATAAAGGAATTTTCCTAAGAGTTGAAGTTAGACTGACGTGTACATTAAGTTGCGTCGTTGAAAGATTTCGGTGTGACAAATAAATATATAGTTCCTCTATCTTGGGTGTTCGATGTCAATGTTGACGGACGTTGTTTTTAGGCTCTTCTACCACCCATATGGTATAAAGCAATTATCTAGACGAATTTACCGTAACAAGAAACCTAATAAATCAAGTCGAAACTAAGATGCAGCTCAGAGCAAATAATGGCGTCATGGTTGTTCTTTTTTATTGCTTCCAAGATAACAGCTCCGAAGATCAAAAGAAGATCAACTTCTCTACGATAACAACTACTTCCACTACTACAGAGATATCCCACTACCTAATGGACTAACTGCATACAACGTGTCTACAATACAACAGCTGTTTCCTGTCAACGAGACAAGGCCGGCCACGTTTTTACACCAGCGAAAAAAATTCGTCGACTGTAATTTTTCAGTAATCAGTTGGTGTGACATCTGTGGAATATAGTGGGTGATGCATATTTAACCAGCCATCTCATTCTAGAATATATTTTTATGTATAGTTTGGGATCTGCTTTTTTATGAATATTCAAAATCCGACCGATTTGTCGGTATCCAATACCTCTTACACCTACGGTGTCATATTTATATTCGCATTAGGGAAAGTGCAGTTGATAGAGAGAATAGAGTTGGTTTATGTCATAATGTTCAGTATTATGTGATCGCGTAATATCTGGTCACGTCTTGTTTCCCGCCAATGCGATGTAATAAAGGGAATAGTGCCTGTTTTATTTATCGTCACGCTAAGGAGACATGACATTTATTAGTGAGAGAATCCAGCTTTTAGGTGTCTCGCTTCTATCGTTTTATGACACCATAAAAGAGGTGAAAACAAAAACAAATAGGCAACAAATAAATGTTACCAAAGACAAGATAAGTTAATCTCTTACCTACTTTGATCAGATTTTTTATGTTTCAACTTATTTTAAAGCGTGTTTAAGTACGATAAACAAGCCGCGCGTGCGTGGTCCGCCCTCTGTATGTGACTCGATGTGGCGAGTGTAACATGCAATAAATTTGGGAAATTTGTGGCATTTTTGATCCCCCTGTAACCCCTGGGAGCACGAACCAGAATTTTACTGAGGTCAAGGATGCTCATTTTATATCCAGAGCAATTGCCTCTACATTTTGGCCAAGTTTCAGAAAAATTGAATGTATGGATCAAACGTTATGGGAGAAAAGGGTCATTTTTTTCCATTTTTGGGGGTTTGACCCCCTGTGGGCGCGAACCAAACTGTTTCTAAGGTCAGCGATACTTATTTTCTATTAGGAACAATTGCCTCCACATTTTGGCTAAGTTGCAGAGAAATTGAAGTGATGGATGAAAAGTTATGGGGCAAAAAATGTCATTTTTTGCCATTTCGGGGCCTTTTGACCCCCTGGGGGGCTAACCAGATTTTTTTCCAAAAATCGGAGAATGTCACTTTCTAACCTGACCAAAGTTACAACTTCATACAAAATTTCATAGAAATTCAATGGATGGTTGCGGAGAAAAATCCGGACGGATGGACGGACGGATGGACATGCCTCAAAACATAAGTCTCCCGATTTTATAAATCGGGGGACCAAAAAGTACGTTAAGTTAAAACGAAAGAAATATTGGCTGTTATTACGCGGCACGTGAGGTTTCTCAAAAATCGAAAATTAAACAAAAATACTGGTAATAAACATATACAGTTGGGTTGAACATGATATTTTCGCAAGATTGGTTACTTTTATTAGCTGTGTTTCTGTTTAATTTTCGATTTATTACCGATTATTGAGACCCTACATTCCACGTAAATGCGGCCATATGTTATTTCGTTTTAACTGAACAGACTTGAACGTTCTTTTTTAATTAAACCAAAAACGCTTTAAAGTAAGTTAACACACAAACAATAGGTAGAATATTAACTTATCTTGCTTTTGGCAACAATTATTTGTTGAACATATTTTACACCCTTTTTTGTTTCGTCAGATATAGTAAAAAGAATCGCCTAATTTTAACAAAAACACAAAGGCAGGAACATATATGTACTATGGAAGGGTTTAATAAAGAATAGCCTCACGTTTATCGCTTTAAAAACCTCGCGTTTGCGTCATATTTGCTTTAAAGGTTACTAGGCCAAAATACAGTAATATCTGACATTGTTTTGGAGAGTTATCTGCCCTTGGAACAACCAGAATACGCCATATTTAAGAATATTAAAAACAATAATTTCGTATTTATTAATTTAATTTTTAATTTAAACATTATTAATTTCTTATGTAACGTTTTTGTTATTTATATATTTATATATATACTTCTTATGTGACAATATCTTACTTTACATTTTTATTTCTTTATTTACTTTATTGAAATAATTTCGACAAAATTGACTTACAACGTACATTTCTTTGCATAAATGCGCATTTATATATTTACATTTTTCTTTTTATATATTTAGTTTTTTTATTAATTGTAAATAATTTACTAACCAAAAATTATGTTCCGTCTGGTCGCATATTTTTGCTAGTATATATGTCGAATAAACATATACCACAGTTTCCTTATCCTAAATAAGGAGGTAATGCCTGGGAGGATTGTAACATGAAAAACGAACATATACTACACAACGCTCAAACGGTAGAGGTAATGCCTGAGATGATGGTCCCATGGCAACAAAACAGATAATACACTAACTAGCCTTAAGAGGAAGTAATACCTGGGAGGATGGTATAATGAAAAAAGATCAGATACTACACTATCCGCTCACTTTAAATTTAGCATGGAAATATAGTACACTTAATGGAAGTAGTAGTATAGTGTCGGCTTCAGATAGACAAATAACAAATCTCCATTCGTAAGAGAAAAATAATATAGAAAAATACTACTTCAAGGTAGTAAACCAGCCAACGACAAGTGTTATATGGACAGATGTCAAGCCAGAAAACATCAATTATTTGCTCTTTGTCACAAACATCGCTCATGGAATGTGAGTACTAAATGAAAAAAAAATAAGGCCGCCGAAAGTAAACGCAAGGTCCACTTCCTATATGTAAATGAATAAATCCGAAAAAATCTTCATTTATCACTCTTATCTAATAATAAAAACGGGTTACTGTTATTTTAATCAATAATACAGCAATAAGACTTGATTTTCTGTATATATAGTGTAGATAAACAATTAAAAGATAACCCTTTGACTGCCTAATTAGCGTAACTATTTTTTAAACCGTTCATAATTAATTAATATTTGGTATTATTAATTTGTAATTGCATTGTTATATATATATATATATATATATATATATATATATATATATATATATATATATATATATATATATACAATAGATCCACCACTAAATTATTTGTTTTCTTTATCTCCGTTTTCCAATAACGAATGTACAGTGATATATATATATATATATATATATATATATATATATATATCGCAATCGCCTAATAAAAGCAAAATGTCATTTATTCGGGGGGGGGGGGGGTAATGTTAATCTGCAAATTTACCCATATTTATTTTTTAAAAATCTTATACATTTTTTTTTTAAC
>OY744518.1:202709100-202724100 GCA_963556195.1 Sepiola atlantica
AATCGATTTTAATACCGTATTCGCGCTTTTTCTCGTCTTATCTCGCGTTCTCTTAATTTACTATATTCTTTTTCTTCTTGTGTTTCCTAATCTCGCTCATTCACGTTTTGACAACGCGAGAATTTGTCACAAAACGAAAACGAGGCAAAAAATGGTGCACATTTCTTTTCTTTTTTTTGTTTGGTTTGTTTCGTATTAGTCATCTTCGTGTGTTTAAAACGTTTTAATCTTCTGTTGCATTTTTGCAGAATTATTTTTTTTCTTTAACTGAGTTTAATTTTTTTTTGCGCCGTCGTTCATCTTTTTTTTCTCTTTTTGATAATTCGTTATTTGGCTTTCTTCCTCATTCCATTTCTTTCACTTCAAACGTCTGGTCATTCAACTCTTCGACTTTGTGCCACATTTTCCCATCATATTTCAGAACCACCGATGCGCCTTGGCTTCTATGTATTTAATTCCCTCCCACCGCAGGAATATGTGACACAAGGTCGGAAAGTGGAGGAAGAGTCAAGCCAGCGCCTCTAAAGAAGGAGCACTCTGGCCTAGCAAAAATAGCCTGGGCAACCCCGTCGGCATTCCCCGGTCAGTGCGCCTCAGGCAGTAAGCGATAAACTTACTCGACCCCAAAGAGGAGAGGCAAGGCATGGGAGAGGGCACCTCCTTAGACAACCGAGGACCGAATACCTCAGCCCGGCAGATAAAAGGCCACCGAAATGGCCCAGTTCCTGTCGGACTGATTGTTGAGAACGAATCCTCGACTGGTATCGCCCTACCCCATCCCGAAGTCCTCAATCAACCGAAGTTAATGAGAGACTGAACAGGCTGGGGTTAAACTACTCCATTCACCGTTTCATAAAGACTCCACTTTAAAAATACTACGTCATCAATTTTCTCATGTATCTATATCTCTCTTATTTCACTATTTTCTTTTAAAATTTTCTTCGCTCTTTTTTATTTCATTCTTTCTTTTTCTCAAGTCTATATAAAAAAAGTTTACCTTTCTTTTCTCTCCTAAAATACATAACCTCCATTTGTATATTATGACTATTAATTAGCTCCCTTGCATTCCTAAATAGTCAAGACAATTCTCTTTGACCAATCAACAGATACTTAATAATGCTAAGCTGGAAATGTGCGAGAGCAGACACCAATGAACGCCGGCCCTTGCTTTTGAATGTGATCGCTCACCACCATTCAACACTTAAAGGACCATCACTTCATTTCTGACGCATTCAAGAGAGCCGTCTATTCTGACGTTACATTTACACACTATTGCTGGTCTTTAATCAAGTCGCAAAAATACAATTACTTTTGTAATAGACATTTTCTTGTATCTATTTAATTTAACTCCTCTCCAGGAATTTAGACATAAGATCAGGTGTGGGTTTAGATGAAAATGTTTCTGTGGAACAACCTGGATTCGAACTCGGCACGCCCAGGTACTCAGTCTGCGTCGTTAACAACTTAGCTACCGTGCATATATCATCGGTTTATCTGTGTCTTGTGTACCTTCATCTATATGCTTTATTTCAGTATTTTACCAACTTCGGAAACCAACATTTCAATTATTATTTTCCCAGAATTACTTCAACTCTGTTTTAAAAAAAACATTTTTTTAACATAGTTCAGCCCAAACCAGGCAGGCCGCCACTGTAGACGTAAGGGGCTACTGCGAAAACAAAAGGGAGAAGGTTGGAGGGTGGTCAACCTAAATAGGGATCTGCGCAGCGAGATGTCTTTTTAAAATTAGTTTTAAATTTCTGGATGTCAGTACTGCCGGGGAAGCAGGGGTCAGGGGGGGGAGTTCCAGAGGCCAGCAGCACGAGGAAAGAAGCTAGTTGAGTAGAAAGTTCTCCGGTATCTAGGGACCTCCACAGTGAATGGATGGGATTTAGTTGATTGGCGAGTTGGTCTAGTGAATTTACGTTGAGAGGGCCTGCAGAGTAGCCAATTCACCAAGCATAATCCATTGAAGTATTTGTAAAACAAGCACAAGGATGCTACATTGCGGCGATGGGACAGGGACTGGAGCTTGGTTGACAGTGAGGGACCTATTAGGTTGGCGACTCTTTTTTGGACCTTGTCAAGGAGGGAGAGACTAGTAGATGATACACTAGCAGCTAAGATGTGGCAACAATACTCCATGCATGGTTAGCTTTTTTTACCTTGCTACTAATAGAATGTAAACTCGTATAACGTGTACTGTGGTCGGATAATCGACGACTAAAGTAGCACCTCAATCAGGCATGCATTAGCGTGTCCGATGAGATGGGTGTATGGGGACCCTGTAACACTAAAGACAAGAGCATTCAAGAGGCAAATCATTCACACGGGAGCCAACGGCCATCCATACAAATGTAGTGTCGAAAGTGAACCTTGCAGTTTCTCTCGGCTGTCTCCTTCCTCTCGTAGCATCCTTATGTTGTACTTTCATTCTCACATTCGATGGACGATGTTTCTGATAAAGGGGGAACACCTTCTGTTTTCCGGGTCAGTCGTTGTTGTGAATGGATGGTATATGGACATTTTCAATCATCTCATAGTCTCCATCATCATTTAATTGTAAACCTATCCATCTCGTAAAACGACATCTTCGAATTTTCGTAGCCTTGATAGTGGTGAGTCATTAGTATGAAAATGTAATTTTTTCATTAATTTCATTATTTCTTTTATTTGAATTTAAAAAAATTATTTTTGTCATTACTGTCAGGTCCACTCTTACTACTGATACTACTGCTAATACTACTAGTAGAAGTAGTAGTATTAGTGCCTATCAGATCACACGTATGTATTAAATAGAGTTTCTTCTAAATATGTACGTGGCGCTTATCTGAGTAAGAGTTATACATAGCACTCCTTCCTGCATTGAGGGAGTACAACATTGACTTCGAAATCTAGTGTGGGATTATTTATTCTTTTCTCTAAAACCCGTTTCTCGCTGAAAATAAATTGCTAGTCTCTCTCTACTCTATCATTGTTTCTCTAATCTTTGGTTCCTCCTCGTAAGACACTTGCAGCAAGAACTCTTTTTGTTAGCACATAGAAAACTACTTTTTATTTCTACCTCCATATGTTTGAGTCAGGAGAAATGGCCAGCTTCTTTGCAAGGCCCTCCCGTAAGTGGAACCTATTACAGCGGGAATGCTTCCCTGCTGATTACAACTTGGTTGTCTTTAAATCCAATGTAAACAAATTCTAGTCAAAAATCCGCCCCTTAAGTTATAATCGGTTCATACCAGTGATCAATGTTCATGCTCTCATAGAGTTGCTCACCTTTCGGGTGACAATCATTTACATCTCATCAAACCTTAGTCTCGAGTAGCTTTTAGCCTTGATAAATGATGACTCAATAATAAAAGCAACTGCACCCGGTGAAGACCCAATTTTGGAGCGTCTGGGTGTTTAACGTACCCCTATACTTACCATTACTTCCAGGCTCATTTCTACTCGGAGTTCAATGACTTGTTTAGTCCCGTCGATGGTTGAAATTTAAAAAAAAAATCTATTCAGTGCATGACAAGAAACTACATCCGGTGGTGAACCCCTAATGTGGGGCCTTGGAGTATATGGACCCACCCTTTTGTTACCATGACTTTCAGGGCCCCTTTCTATGGTATCAGCTCTGGATATGCCATTAAACGTATTTCATTATGTAATCTTTTTTTATATTTTAATTATCTATAATTTTATTGTCTCAATTGCTTCTTGTCTTCATTATTTTAATTTTGAATTTTCTGTTGTTTGTGTTCTTTTATCTCATTTGATCGGCCCATTTGGGGTAATGGTTAGAGTGTTCGCCAATGGGCTGAGAGACAAGGGTTCAATCCTATGTCGAGTCATACAAAAAACTTCAAAGATTCTACTCAATGCCTTCTTGCTTAATACTCAGCATTATAAGGTCAATATTAAGGGTTAGTCGATTAATCATTGAAAAGAAAGTGGCGCCTCCTACACGGTGGTAGAATAGGATTAGTATAGACTACTTTACAGTTTCACCTCATTTAAATTCGTTTTTGTTTTAATTATTTCTATTTTCGTATTTTTATTTTTTGTATTCTTCCGGTCTTCCATAAGTGTAGAATGATAGGGGAAACGTTGTGCCCTATTCTCTCTTTCATCTACTTTAAGAGTTGTAAACATTTTCTAAACATTATCATACTTGTAATCAGATGAGAGTCGAGTCAAAGTATGTGTCCATCTTTCAGCTCTGCTAAACAAATACCTGTTCATGCAATCGCTAGCGTTCCAAAAATTACATATTGAATTGCCTTTCTTTCCTTCATTGATATAGATTTCTAGAATTCCATGTTCAATGCAGTTTTAGATATCTTGCACCAGTTTCCTTCTTTTTCTAATGTTACTGATAAGGGAGATGATTCATAGCTGTTAGTTTTTTAAGTTTTTAACATGGCGCTTTCAGGAAGAAGACTCTTAACTTTTTTTAGATTATTTAAATCCGAGAGATTATCTCTCTTTATAGATTTTAATTCGTTTCCGTCTGTTTGTTAATTAACACAAGACACAAAAAGAAAACACGTACAAATATTATTTTTTTACTTTTAAAAGTTTTCCTATTTTGTATTATAATCATTTCTTGATTTAACCCTTCGTAAAGGAATATAAAAGTGCTGCAAATCTGTTCTGTTCGGGGAATTAATTATATATGTTGTGAGACGGGTATTCTTCTCGTACGATTACAAACTTAAATCTGACACAACAAAAATAATATTGTTGCAAACCTAAGCATGACAGATCAACATCTATTTTAAACACAAGCGGGACAAACTAACGAAATACTTTGCAAGACTTAAGCGCCAGAAACAAACAAAAACAATTTCAAACGTAAGAGTGATAGATGAACGGAAATATTATTTCACATTCATATATCGACGGACGGATGTAAAATGAGATACGTCCATTAAATATGTGTGTTTATCTGAGAAAATCAAATTTGAAACTGACAAAGAATGACAAACAGATCGAACGACTAATGTGATCCATTGTTTCTTGTCCTCCAAATGTGTTGCTCATTGCAAACCGACAATCTCATTAACCCTTATCTACGTATGTGTCGCTTTTGGGGTTTGATAAGCGATTACTTACTAGTAAAATAGAGAGTAGAAAGTGGGCATTGGGTTAAGTTTCGGCAACCTCGTTACTCTCGCTTCCCTTATTTTGTCCTTTAGTCCTCACATCCTATGAGCGATGTTTCTGACAAAGGGGGAACAATTGCTGTTTTCTGGGTCGGAATCTATCCATCTAACACCAACTGTTGGCTAGTTGTTTTTACCTTGAAGTAGTATTTTTAGCTCCTTACATCAAGTGGCTTCATGCCTTGACTGGAGCGATTGCCATACAGAAAAAAAACATTTAATAACTAAAATATGGTAAGAACTGGCAGATACGGATCTGACATTTGTTTATATAGAGTAACACGAGAGCAAGAGTTTCATTGTAAGTTCATGTGTAGTAATATTAAGACGCAGATGTGTAAAAATAAACTTTAAATCGGAAACTTTCCACAGAAGTTCAAAATTAAGTAAATGAATGGAAAATTCCATTAGAAGTTAAGAGTCAGACTTGAGATACGTGTACAGGAAGTTGAAACAAGGGCGGAAGTCCGAAACGACACGTAAGAAGATAGGGAGGCAAATCTTTCTCTTTGGCACAGGAGCAAATTGTGTGCAGTTGCAGTTCTTGAAGCTCCGTTTTCTTTTTGCTCCTCCCCGCAGGGCTGGTAGATGAAAAGCGTATGTGTGACCCTATATTGCTGTGAGAGAATTAAAGAAGAAAACAGCTAGGGACATTGAACCATTGAGCGACAAGGTTGTTTAAGTTGTTCTTTCATGTTTTAAATAAGTACAGCTAACAGGCGAAAGAGTAAGATATATACTTCGGCTGCCACATCACCACCCCAACTACAGAGAGACGACCTGTATGTTCTGTCGACGAAGTGAACTACAGTGTAACCCGGATATAAGAGAGCTGTCGGGACCGGAGAATAAGTCTCTTATATCCGGGTTCCTCTTATATCTGGGTATTGTCTATTTTGTTTATGTAAGTATGGAAACACCACATATAACGCTTTTTACGCACAGAACACTAGTTTATTTAACAGTTATAGACATAAAAAAAACAGACTAAAATAATTTTCAATCAGTTTTCACAAATAATTCAGTCAAAAATTACTTTTTCTTAAAAAAGGCAGTCATTTTTTATTGTACACAAATCTCTTTGGTTAACCCGGATATAAAAGAGCTGTCGGGACCGGAGACTAAGTCTCTTATATCCGGGTTCGCCTTCAAACAACAACACAAAAAGAAACCTTTTTTACGAATATTTTACGGATATAGTGAAGGTCATAGAAAGACTCACCAATGAGGTGAGAAAATTGAGCAACGTCTTTTGACTGATTTACGACATCACACTGTCACTCAAAACGAACTCTCTTATATTGGGGAGGACGGGACCGGAGAAGAAGTATCTTATAGCCGGGGTTTTCTTATATTCGGGTCTCTTATATCCAGGTCTAATTTATAGACATTAACACAGGCTGTAATTTGGGACCAGAGACAATGTCTCTCATATTCGGGTTTCTCTTATATCCGGTGCTCTTATATCCGGGTTACACTGTGCAAGCAAACCAGCGTGATCAGAGGACACGCTATACTATGTTACACACTGTTGCTTTGGTAGATTGACTGTTACTACAGTAACCTGCGCGTGGGTGTGCCGCTCCTAGCGAACTACAGTGATCTGCGACGACAATGTTACTTTTAATTTAAACTAAAGTGGGAGAGACCTATCGACAGACAGTTCCTATTTACTTGAATTCCACGAGGGCAGAATTAGACACAAGATAAACTTTTAATGTGGCTGGAATTCAGCTTCACGAAAAGGGGCAATTTGGATTGGGACCAAAATTTTAATTGCCTCAGTCTAGAATAATTTTTTTATTAACTGACCGATACAGAAAATATTTTACATCTTTATGCCTGCTTGAGAACAAACAGTCTCTCATTGAGATATTGAGCGTATAGTCTTCTATCTATCTATCTATCTATCTATCTATCTATCTATCTATCTATCTATCTATCTATCTATCTATCTATCTATCTAGCCAGCTAGTTTCTAATTTCTATATTTACCTTTCGGCCAAGATCAAAGTGTAGTATCTGTCCTGTGCAGTTCTAGGAGATTCACCCTCCCAGGCTTTGCCTCCCCTCTTTGGGGAGGAGTAAGTTTATTGCTTGCTGCCTGAGGCGCCCCTACCGGGGAATGCCGACAAGGCTGCCCATGCAATTTTTAATGGCCAGAATGCTCACCTCTCGGACGCTGGCTTTTCAAACCCTACTTTCCCGACCCGACCTTGGGTCACATCTTACTTGTGGTAGTAGGATAAAACTGGCCTTGTGCCTAACTCCTGGAGAGGAGTAAATAAAATGCTTATATCTATAATAAAGTAAAGCCATCCTCTTTCTCAATTTTCGTAATCGATAGCTTCTTTGCTAGAAAATCAATATGTGATGTTGGTCCGTCAGTTATTTTCGTGGATCGTTGTACCATGTTGTTTAGAACAATACAATTTAATTCGATATAATTGCTTCCAAAAATACATTGACCGCGTCGAATTATTTTCATACGGACGCCATTTTAAAAAGGAACGCAACTCTGTATTCATCAATACAGAGTTACTACCGTTGTTTGGAACAAAATATATTTTGAAAAAAAAACGATTAAAAATACAAAAAATAAAAATAACAAATAATTATAGTTCTTAATTATAGTTCTTAATTCCTTAATTTATCGTCCATTAAAAATCTCACTAACCTTTTATCCTCGAGTGGCTTTTGACCTTTGTAAGTGGTGAACCATTAAAAAAATATGCGTTTATTCCACTTTCACCGATTAAATTGTTATTTCAACCTGAAACGTAACAGAGTGACCGACGGACGGACATAGTCTCTATTAAGGACGCATCTAAAAATGCTGGCGTTGCACTCACACAAAACATTATCCACTTTTTTTTTCTCGGCGATTTTACATTCGTGACTTTGAAAAATAGAAGGAAACAAAATGGCGAGACGTTACTAATGGCGTCGTCTTATCAGCGGTCTGAATGGTTCGTTTTTATTGATTCATACTTTTTTATCTTCCATTTTTCTCTTTTGTGACGGATCGCATTTGGCAGATAAGAAAGACTATTGGACTGGTGACACCCGGATAAAACAATAGAAAAAAAAGCCATATCAATTAAAGATAATAAAATGGTTACACCAAAAAACGCCGCGAAAATCTATTACTACTACTACTACTACTACTACTACTACTACTACTACTAGAGCCACTACTACTATGAGACCTCCGTTCCCCCTGAAGCAAAGATTGCTCAATCCCCAATCGCAGTTCGTCTGAATCAGCATTGCTTAAGTCCAGTGGCAAAGAGAAGTCTAGAGTGAGCATATACTATGTCGAGATAAGCATAGAGGCCTCCCACTTGGTATTCGCAAAGGGTCACCCATTTAGCACTGACCAAGTTCAACGTTGCTTAACTTCGGTGAACTAACGGGAACCACCACTACTACTACTACTACTACTACTACTACTATAATAAGGGACAAGTGGTGAAGTGTATTCCGACGTTGACTAACGACCTGGGCGTGCCAAGTTCAAATTTTTTCGGTTCCATGACACAACTTTCACTATGGAATTGCGCAACCTTCACGTGGTCCATTCTCTGAGTAGCGGATTCTAGAAAGAAAGGCGGAAGCCAATGTCAATAACTGAACCAAGCCATTCAAAAATGTCGTTCCATGCTCATTCATAAAATGAATACCCTTTTACTACCTAAAACGCTAATAACACTACTCTACTACTACTCTTACTCCAACCACACTAGCTAATAATACTACTCCTACTCCTCCTCCTACTCCAACCACACTAGCTAATAATACTACTCCTACTCCTCCTCCTACTCCAATCACACTAGCTAATAATAATACTTCTACTACTACTCCTACTCCAACCACACTAGCTAATAATAATACTCCTACTACTACTCTTACTCCAACCACACTAGCTAATCATAATACTCCTACTACTACTCCTACTCCAATCACACTAGCTACTAATACTACTTCTACTACTACTCCTACTCCAACCACACTAGCTAATAACACTCCTACTACTACTCCTACTCCAATCACACTAGCTAATAATAATACGTCTACTACTACTCCAATCACACTAGCTAATAATACTACTTCTACTACTACTCCTACTCCAACCACACTAGCAAATAATACTCCTACTACTACTCCTACTCCAATCACACTAGCTAATAATACTACTTCTACTACTACTCCTACTCCAACCACACTAGCTAATAATAATACTTCTACTACTACTCCTACTCCAATCACACTAGCTAATAATAATACTTCTACTACTACTCCTACTCCAACCCCACTGCTAATAATACTCCTACTACTACTCCTACTTCAATCAAACTAGCTAATAATAATACTTCTACTACTACTCCTACTCCAATCACACTAGCTAATAATAATACTCCTACTACTACTCCTACTCCAATCACACTAGCTAATAATAATACTTCTACTACTACTCCTACTCCAACCACACTAGCTAATAATACTACTTCTACTACTACTCCTACTCCAATCACACTAGCTAATAATAATACTTCTACTACTACTCCTACTCCAATCACACTAGCTAATAATAATACTTCTACTACTACTCCTACTCCAACCACACTTGCTAATAATACTCCTACTACTACTCCTACTCCAATCAAACTAGCTAATAATAATACTTCTACTACTACTCCTACTCCAATCACACTAGCTAATAATAATACTTCTACTACTCCTGCTACTCCAATCACACTAGCTAATAATAATACTTCTACTACTACTCCTACTCCAACCACACTAGCTAATAATACTCCTACTACTACTCCTACTCCAATCACACTAGCTAATAATAATACTTCTACTACTACTCCTACTCCAACCACACTAGCTAATAATACTCCTACTACTACTCCTACTCCAATCACACTAGCTAATAATAATACTTCTACTACTACTCCTACTCCAATCACACTAGCTAATAATAATACTCCTACTTCTACTCCTACTCCAACCACACTAGATAATAATAATACTCCTACTACTACTCCTACTCCAATCACACTAGCTAATAATAATACTTCTACTACTACCCCTACTCCAACCACACTAGCTAATAATACTCCTACTACTACTCCTACTCCAATCACACTAGCTAATAATAATACTTCTACTACTACTCCTACTCCAATCACACTAGCTAATAATAATACTTCTACTACTACTCCTACTCTAATCACACTAGCTAATAATAATACTCCTACTACTACTCCTACTCCAACCACACTAGATAATAATAATACTCCTACTACTACTCCTACTCCAATCACACTAGCTAATAATAATACTTCTACTACTACTCCTACTCCAACCACACTAGCTAATAATACTCCTACTACTACTCTTACTCCAATCACACTAGCTAATAATAATACTCCTACTACTACTCCTACTCCAATCACACTAGCTAATAATAATACTTCTACTACTACTCCTACTCCAACCAGACAAGCTAATAATACTACTCCTACTCCTCCTCCTACTCCAACAACACTAGCTAATAATACTACTCCTACTCCTCCTCCTACTCCAATCACACTAGCTAATAATAATACTTCTACTACTACTCCTACTCCAACCACACTAGCTAATAATAATACTCCTACTACTACTCTTACTCCAACCACACTAGCTAATAATAATACTCCTACTACTACTCCTACTCCAATCACACTAGCTACTAATACTACTTCTACTACTACTCCTACTCCAACCACACTAGCTAATAACACTCCTACTACTACTCCTACTCCAATCACACTAGCTAATAATATTACGTCTACTACTACTCCAATCACACTAGCTAATAATACTACTTCTACTACTACTCCTACTCCAACCACACTAGCTAATAATACTCCTACTACTACTCCTACTCCAATCACACTAGCTAATAATACTACTTCTACTACTACTCCTACTCCAACCACACTAGCTAATAATAATACTTCTACTACTACTCCTACTCCAATCACACTAGCTAATAATAATACTTCTACTACTACTCCTACTCCAACCCCACTGCTAATAATACTCCTACTACTACTCCTACTTCAATCAAACTAGCTAATAATAATACTTCTACTACTACTCCTACTCCAATCACACTAGCTAATAATAATACTCCTACTACTACTCCTACTCCAATCACACTAGCTAATAATAATACTTCTACTACTACTCCTACTCCAACCACACTAGCTAATAATACTACTTCTACTACTACTCCTACTCCAATCACACTAGCTAATAATAATACTTCTACTACTACTCCTACTCCAATCACACTAGCTAATAATAATACTTCTACTACTACTCCTACTCCAACCACACTAGCTAATAATACTCCTACTACTACTCCTACTCAAACCACACTAGCTAATAATAATACTCCTACTACTACTCTTACTCCAATCACACTAGCTAATAATACTACTTCTACTACTACTCCTACTCCAATCACACTAGCTAATAATAATACTTCTACTACTACTCCTACTCCAACCCCACTTGCTAATAATACTCCTACTACTACTCCTACTCCAATCAAACTAGCTAATAATACTACTTCTACTACTACTCCTACTCCAATCACACTAGCTAATAATAATACTTCTACTACTCCTGCTACTCCAATCACACTAGCTAATAATAATACTTCTACTACTACTCCTACTCCAACCACACTAGCTAATAATACTCCTACTACTACTCCTACTCCAATCACACTAGCTAATAATAATACTTCTACTACTACTCCTACTCCAACCACACTAGCTAATAATACTCCTACTACTACTCCTACTCCAATCACACTAGCTAATAATAATACTTCTACTACTACTCCTACTCCAATCACACTAGCTAATAATAATACTCCTACTTCTACTCCTACTCCAACCACACTAGATAATAATACTCCTACTACTACTCCTACTCCAATCACACTAGCTAATAATAATACTTCTACTACTACTCCTACTCCAACCACACTAGCTAATAATACTCCTACTACTACTCCTACTCCAATCACACTAGCTAATAATAATACTTCTACTACTACTCCTACTCCAATCACACTAGCTAATAATAATACTTCTACTACTACTCCTACTCCAATCACACTAGCTAATAATAATACTCCTACTACTACTCCTACTCCAACCACACTAGATAATAATAATACTCCTACTACTACTCCTACTCCAATCAAACTAGCTAATAATAATACTTCTACTACTACTCCTACTCTAATCACACTAGCTAATAATAATACTTCTACTACTACTCCTACTCCAATCACACTAGCTAATAATAATACTTCTACTACTACTCCTACTCCAACCACACTAGCTAATAATACTCCTACTACTACTCCTACTCCAATCACACTAGCTAATAATACTACTTCTACTACTACTCCTACTCCAACCACACTAGCTAATAATACTCCTACTACTACTCCTACTCCAATCACACAAGCTAATAATACTACTTCTACTACTACTCCTACTCCAACCACACTAGATAATAATAATACTTCTACTACTACTCCTACTCCAATCACACTAGCTAATAATACTACTTCTACTACTACTCCTACTCCAACCACACTAGCTAATAATACTCCTACTACTACTCCTACTACAATCACACTAGCTAATAATACTACTTCTACTACTACTCCTACTCCAACCACACTAGATAATAATAATACTTCTACTACTACTCCTACTCCAACCACACTAGATAATAATACTCCTACTGCTACTCCTACTCCAATCACACTAGCTAATAATACTACTTCTACTACTACTCCTACTCCAACCACACTAGCTAATAATACTTCTACTACTACTCCTACTCCAATCACACTAGCTAATAATACTACTTCTACTACTACTCCTACTCCAACCACACTAGATAATAATAATACTTCTACTACTACTCCTACTCCAACCACACTAGCTAATAATACTACTTCTACTACTACTCCTACTCCAACCACACTAGATAATAATACTCCTACTGCTACTCCTACTCCAATCACACTAGCTAATAATACTACTTCTACTACTACTCCTACTCCAACCACACTAGCTAATAATACTCCTACTACTACTCCTACTCCAATCACACTAGCTAATAATACTACTTCTACTACTACTCCTACTCCAACCACACTAGATAATAATAATACTTCTACTACTACTCCTACTCCAACCACACTAGCTAATAATACTACTTCTACTACTCCTACTCCAACCACACTAGATAATAATAATACTTCTACTACTACTCCTACTCCAATCACACTAGCTAATAATACTACTTCTACTACTACTCCTACTCCAACCACACTAGCTAATAATAATACTTCTACTACTACTCCTACTCCAACCACACTAGCTAATAATACTACTTCCACTATTTCTACTAGCACTCTTGAATTACTTATCACTACTACTAAAGAAATGATCCTTCTATCTCGAGTGATAATGTGCCATCCCTACTGAGTCGTACACGCCCGACAAACAGTTTATACTGAAGCAAAGGTTGCGAAAGCAAAACCCGAATTTCCCATCAGTTAAAACTGTGTCAATCCAAAGTCAAGATGACTGGTAACAGTGTTTAGATGAGTAGAGCAGAAGATGTATTATTTTTTAGTTTTTTTTGGTCCAAGACAAGTTGCTTTAGTAAGGCTTGGGAATAGAGTATAACCTATTTATAGTAAAAATACTAGGAAGAAAATATAAGTTTTTGCATTTCTGATATGCGTATACATTTTTTTTACGTTTTTATCAATAAGAGGGATGTTTGAGAAAGAAAGGGTATGAAATACACCCTTTCGGTAAGAGAAAGGACTTTTGGGTTTAGAACGAGAACACAGTTACACGAGCAGTGAGAGCTCGGACCCGGGGCAGTCCAGACGTGTCTTGGGCTCGGCTCGCATGCCGATTCCAGTAAGAACCATCGTTTTAAGTATACAAGTTAGTTCAACATATGAGTTAATTAAGAACTTGCAATCGTAAAGGGATACGCAAACACGCAGAGAGAGAGAGACGACGACGAAATACCTTAACTAAAAGATATTTACCATACAATAGACTTTAATTCGACGTTTAAAAACAATTGTTTTATCTTGTTTATAATTATACACAAAGAAATCGCCGAGTTGTTGCATTATTATCGTTGATTTGTTCTGCTTGAATAACCTTGCATTCACATGATCAACGAAGCTATCATTATTCATTCCGACCTAGAGGAGATTCGACCGACATCTTTTTTTTGTATCGCCACTACAACGATCACCGGCCAAAGAGTGTTCACGGTCTGGCAAGATCTTTGCGTAGAGAACCAGAGGCGTGAACACAGAGATAGAGACACGAGTGGAGACTATGTTTGTAACTGGCTCCGTGACGCGGAACAGAGTGGCGTGTCTATTATACTTGGAACCGTGACCAGGATATGAAACACCTGTGCGTGAGTGGCCGACAAGATACCCACGGGGCCGGAGAAGAGTGTGGGGCTCGTTTATACAACAACAACCTTACTACTAGTTAAACTACTACTACTATACTACTACTACTACTACCACTACTTGGAACAGTCAATCTTAATCTGAAGAATTTCTGCTTTTAAATGAGATGACGTCAATTGTGCTATTTAACTTCAGAAACCTTTTTTTTCTTTACATCGTATTAAAATGAACTAACTAACCCTAATCCTAACCTTAACTTACACTTACTAACACTAACACTTATATTAGTTAACACCAACACGA